>CAUDMG010001760.1:0-530000 GCA_958450375.1 Homarus gammarus | reverse complement strand
ATGCAAATTAATGAAATGAAACATCAAAGGGAACATCGTGAAGATTATACATTGTCCGCGATGAATCAATAATACTATATAAAGATACTAAACTTTGTATGAGCTGTCAAAGGCAGAACAATCCCCAAAATGTTCTGTAATTCTAACATGTTGAGCCTCACAGTGATCCTTCAAGACATTAACCAAAATGCCAAATGATGAACGATAGCACTTCATTATTGTCTTAACTAAGTTTTACCTTCGCTATCAACTTAAATGACTACTTAAATTTAATATTATGTATATACGGTATATACATAAATAAATACATACGGTTTCGGTATATAAAAATCAATTATTATTTGTTCATGGTAAAGATGGAGTGAATTATGCTGGGGGCTCGGTCTAGTACGTCGTAACACATTGTTTACCATCCCAAACTGCATCATGGAGGAGTGTGTGTACGCGAGACCAGGCCCGTGACGCAAGTGGGAAGCCTGCCATGTGCCTTTGGCCCCCACTAGTTCAAGACCTCCACCTCCTTCCCTCAACAATGAATGGAATGTCTACGGTATTAAGGATATGTGGGGAAGCAGAACCCATTGCTTGGGAATTAACCTACCGCATATTTAAAGGACTCATTCAATCTACTCTTTATAGTTTAAAATCCCACAAATTCACTCATAATTTAAATTTACTTATTATTATTATCTAAACACAAGGTAATCCACTAACTGGGTGGGGTTATATATTGTCCACGCTAAATGGGTATGGAATATTTTTCACCCTGTCATCAGTGTTGGCCCCACCACATGACAGCAAGCACAGCCAGCATGTCACTCCTTTGGACTTGGACACCTCACATAACACCTCCTTTTGTTTTGTCCATCAGTCCATGACGAAAACAATATTGACCCACTCAACTGGCAAGAAATGAACCCTGCCCTTTCGCCAAACCATTCTTTACATTCTATTGAGAAACGTCGTTCTTACCCAAACACGGCCTTAATACTTTCCCTATTTTGAATGGACCTATTAGAGGTTTAGGTACCTTGGTACCCCGTTCATGAATTTCACTTAAGCGAAAGGAAAAGTAACCCAATGTAAACAAAGTTTGATGGGATGAATGACGAGTTGTTTGCTTGTTTGTTGACAGGTCTCAAGCGTATTTTTGACAACAAAAGACAATTTTACACCATCTGTGAAGATGCACGAGTATTACAGTACTCACCTGACCGATATTTGTAAATCCATATTTTGAGGCTATCTCATCAGCTGCTTGAGCACCATCGGGTATGTGTACAGCAAACTGATTATGATATACTTTGCTTTTTGAACTTTCATAATCCTGTTCTGCTCGTCCCAATGAGCATAACACAGCAGCTACTACGGCTACGAGACTAAATAATTCTGTCCGGGTCATTTTAGCACTGAGTGACTGAGATGTGCACGGAACACATGACAAGCTAAGACTGGCTTTACCATCAGGATCAGCTGCCCGTCGGACCACCACTCTCCATTTCACTGAGCAGTTCCCTCAACAGCCGCTAGAGGCGCTCCCAACCAAAACAAATCATTACTTGTCCCGTTTTCTCCTACCCATTTTCTTTCTTATAGGAGTAACTACTACATTTCGGTACTCTTACTTCCTTCATCTCCTCAGCTCTATATTAATATATAATAAAAAGAAAATGATCAGTACATTCAATTTATGAACTAAATATATTAATAAATTATAGAAAACAGTGAGACACGGAGATAAAATGATGAAAGAAAAGGCAACGACAGCCAACAATTACTTATTAAATTTAAATAATAATGATTTTTTCGAGAAAATATAAAATATTAATGAGAATATAAGAAATCAGTCTTCTTAATTTAGCATACACTTCATAAAGGTAGGTAATCTCAAGCCCCCAAAATCTCTGCAGCGCCAAAAATAAATAAATAAAATCATTCATATACTAACAATGTACTCACCCCTGAAGATGTGAATTACACGAAAGCGCTTGGGAACTTCGTGTTTTCTTCTTTCCTGGTGGTTATCAGCATATACCTAGATCACGCGCACCTACAGTGATTTACTTGCATGTATATATAAATAGAATATTCAGCTCACCGTGATTAAATATTTCAGGGTGTGGAGGTTCAGGTTCAGGGTGTGGAGGTTCAGGTTCAGGGTGTGGAGATTAAGGTTCAGGGTGTGGAGGTTCAGGTATAGGGTGTGGAGGTTCAGATTCAGGGAGTGGAGGTTCAGATTCAGGGAGTGGAGGTTCAGGTTCAGGGTGTGGAGGTTCAGGTTCAGGGTGTGGAGGTTCAGGTATAGGGTGTGGAGATTAAGGTTCAGGGTGTGGAGGTTCAGGTTCAGGGTGTGGAGGTTCAGGTTCAGGGAGTGGAGGTTCAGGTTCAGAGTGTGGAGATTCAGGTATAGGGTGTGGAGATTCAGGTTCAGGGTGTGGAGGTTCGGGTTCAGGGTGTGGAGGTTCAGGTTCAGGGAGTGGAGGTTCAGGTTCAGAGTGTGGAGATTCAGGTATAGGGTGTGGAGATTCAGGTTCAGGGTGTGGAGGTTCGGGTTCAGGGTGTGGAGGTTCAGGTTCAGGGTGTGGAGGTTCAGGTTCAGGATGTGGAGGTTCAGGTTCAGGGTGTGGAGGTTCGGGTTCAGGGTGTGGAGGTTCGGGTTCAGGGTGTGGAGGTTCGGGTTCAGGGTGTGGAGGTTCGGGTTCAAGAAGTGGAGGTTCAGGTTCAGGGTGTGGAGGTTCGGATTCAGGGTGTGGAGGTTCGGATTCAGGGAGTGGAGGTTCAGGTTCAGGGTGTGGAGGTTCAGGTTCAGGGTGTGGAGGTTCAGGTTCAGGGTGTGGAGGTTCGGGTTCAAGGAGTGGAGATTAAGGTTCAGGGTGTGGAGGTTCAGGTTCAGGGTGTGGAGATTCAGGTTCAGGGTGTGGAGGTTCAGGTTCAGGGTGTGGAGGTTCAGGTATAGGGTGTGGAGATTCAGGTATAGGGTGTGGAGATTCGGGTTCAAGGAGTGGAGATTAAGGTTCAGGGTGTGGAGGTTCAGGTATAGGGTGTGGAGGTTCAGGTTCAGGGTGTGGAGGTTCAGATTCAGGGAGTGGAGGTTCAGGTTCAGAGTGTGGAGGTTCAGGTTCAGGGTGTGGAGGTTCAGGTTCAAGGTGCAGAATTGATCGGGATAAAAGAGAACTCTCACATTTGTGCAGAATTCACGTAATAATTTGCTACACGATTAACATCAAAGCTGCCCCTTCTAGCATGTGATCAGAATATAGGTAATAACTGTGGTACTATAGTTGGCTCTTTCGGGACTATCAACCTAAAATATCTTTGACCTCCGTACGTGTAAAGTGAATTTTTATGTGAAAGTCATTCTAACATCAAAGGATCTCATGCAACCAGCTCTGAGTGTAAATTGGAACAGTTTAAGTAGATATAAAAAGCTCGCATACAGCAACATAAAGGACTTGGTTTCTTTTATACTGTATATACTATACTAGAATAGCTTTGTCTATTTTAATTGCCACGCCTATGTACTGTACGTGGGTTTTCTACACATTATAGAGAAAGATCGATAATTCAGTCGTTTATCATTTCAGAAACCACCCTTGTTTTTGTTTTCACGGTTCGTTGAAAATTGTACGCTGTTGTGTTTGAAGTTTTGTAATCCAAGAACATACATCATGTGTTGAGTAGATTTTAAGTTTAATAAGTGATTCAAGCAAGACTTAAGCCCAGTACGATACTTTTTTTCATCTTAATTATTATGATCACCTAATATTTAAATAACTAAAACAAATATACCACTGAACACATGACAACGGATTAACATAGTACAGTACCTCTTAGTCTTCGTACAGGCAAGCTAGTAAGGTGTTGTTCACATGGGGCAGAGGAGTCCAGTAATCTTATAATTTTGAGTTAGAAGGACGTGAGTGAGTTCCTGTCTTCTATACACAAGAGTTCACTGAAAGAAAATAAAAATCTGTTAGGTGTCAGAGGAGAGAAGTTCATAACATTGAGACTTATCTAATGCTAATAAAGAAGCCATTGACTTCTTTCCCAACTAGGGATAACATCCATTCTTTTTACTAAAACGTAAAAGGAATTCATTCATGTGAAGTAAAATTTGCTCCGTTTTATTTCAGACATCGTTTGCTCTCATAACATAACTTGAGTATACGTAAATTAGCTTTAGGTAAGGCTAGGCTACCTTACTAATGATGCTATTCATCCACAGTTTGTGTTATGATTACTTTTTTTTTACGGGGATTAGCCCACCCGGGCACAGGTCACTGACCCACATCAATGGCCTGGGGGGGGGGGGGGGGGTGAAAATATAATAATAATAATAATAATAATAATAATAATAATAATAATAATAATAATAATAATAATAATAATAATAATAATAATAACAATAATAATAATAATAATAATAATAATAATTACAATATTTAATAAAAAGTAATAAAAATAAATACACATTATAATAATAAATAATAATAATAATAATAATAATAATAATAATAATAATAATAATAATAAATAGAGAAACAATTGAGACCCAGCAGAATGAGGCAGAAAATCGGATCAGCAACCTGGGACTTCGTCACAATTTTCGCGATGCCATATGGCGGTATACCTCCCTGTTTGATAGCTGCCCACTACCTACTGCCAACATGATTTTTTTGGTAAATAAACATTCATACATATTATTTTTTCATTATTTTGCAAGTAGCCATATTTAGGGTGTCACAAGTAGTTAGTTTAGAAAAATTAAAAGAAAGACGTGTTGAGAGACAGGTGAGTATTGAGTTGGGCGTGCTGGACTGTATGTGTGTGTCACTGTCACGTCCAAGCAGCGTCACAGGATGATGACAAGCGTTACAACGAAGGAACACATCATTGAGTCACACTTTTGTCATCATCACTGTGACATCGTACGAACATTTATTTCTCCGTAAGTGAGTGAATAAATCAGACAGTGGTAATTTTAATGTCAGTCAGTAACTCAGTCAGTGACTGAACAATGTGTAGCATAGCTTATACGTAGCTGGTGAGGCTGAAATATTCGGAAGTAAAATTGTGATGCAATATGTAAAATAGTTGAATAGATACGAGTTTGTATAAAATGATTAATATGATATACACGACCCAGGCTTTTTACAAAACGCAACGTGCTGGTATATTCAAAATGAATTGCCAAACCTAATTGGAATTAGTACGAGTATGTAAATCATACAAATTAAAACAGTTTATGTTATGCAAATAGAAAAATATATGATCACTCATTGAACACATACTACATACCGTACATGTGAAATCAAGTTAAAACACCGACTAATATAAAACAAAATATATAGCACGATATAAAATAACATTATAAATTAAACGAACGAACATCATTCACTAAATTACAATAGCCAACTACTTCTATAAATATAAAGAAAAATAAGTTAGCTAAATAATAACCGATGTTTACGATTAAGTTAGAGCACGCGAGGCTTCTTAATTAAAGCAATACAATTTATCTTTGTTATCTCTTATTCACACAGGTCGGTGGTGTTAGTAGACGCCTTATCTTACCCCTACGAGGTTCTGCAAGGTGTACAATATGACCTTTATCATACATACCCTGTACTATACTCCTCCGCCAACCTGATAATGCAAATTATCTCCAGCCCCCTGATTAAGCATTAAATCCCTACAGAGTCGCAACCATGTATTGCAAGCTAGTGGGACAAGCTGAAGGCAAGTTTAATGGATAAACGAGTCACACGGAATACAGTATACTATACAACTTTTATTCCGTTTATTTATGTCACACTGATGCTTAGATTTGGCCGTCATCAGTTATCTAAATGATGCGAGCCAAAACTTGTCCACTTCACCAGACGTACAGACGAACGATGACTCGACCTATCTGCGTATCCTCTCGGGACTCCTAAGCCTTTGGTGTATTAAATAAAAATTGTGGTTTGTCTCAGAACACTTTTTCACAACTTTTTTACCACAGCTGCACAAACTTCTGTCATATGTGTGACAAGCAAAAACAGTCAAAGAGTCGTGCAATTTACTAGTCTCCTGCCAGCGGTCACTGACGGTCACCAAACCCAGCCACAGACGACCACTGGATTGGTTTACTCGTCTACAATATAATGAGGTGATAACGTAAGCACCAGATTCCATTCTCTGGACGATTTACGAAGCACTGTAAGAAATTTTTGTGAACTAGACAAAGGGAATTTTTATAGATGCGGTACAAAGAGCTATAAAAAATTCTTATGGTGTAATATCTAAACGTATATATATATATATATATATACAGTATATATGCAACTTGATTTTTTGTACTTTCAATTCCTCATTATCATCTCGAAATTGAAGCGGATGACTTTCAGTTTTGTCATGTAAATTACAACTCACTCATCCATATTATATGTTTTGCTTTATTTTATTGAAATATATTTGTCATTATTTCTTCACAGTAAAAGCCCTTGAAGTAAGAACAAAGATGAGCCATAAAACAGCCCTAACACAAAGAATGCTGGAGGAGCCTACACTTGCCACAGGACTCCATCCCCCGTGTAGGCCACCACTTGTTGGCGTGTCTTTATGCAAATGAAGTGAATATTCGTAGTAGTAACACTGACAAGTAATATTAACGTCATGGCAACGTTCCATGGGTGATGATGAGTTTAGCATTTCGTACATTTTATAAAGAAACAATGTCGTCATTGTAGTGTGAGCGCGAGAACATTTCTGCACCTAACTCAGATCGAATTATTTGTGTCTTATTGGAATTAAATATCGTGTAAGTTGGCTGTTGTTTAGGCTCCCGACTTTTTAGTTACGTTATTCAGCTTTATGTGTGTCCTACCTAAGATTGTCCGGCGCCCTAGTACGTTGACAGCAGCGTCCAGCTCACACTCCTCACTAAGAATACCTGTATGTGAACAAGTCCTGCGGTGTATCGTGGAACAGTCGATGAACAACTAAACTTACAATCCTCAAGCGGAGGATGACCAGTATTTTAACATCTTTGCTGTTTATCATATTTATTCTTATGTCTTTCTTATATACAAAAAGTGCTGGATTTAGACCTGTGGAGGCCCATGGGCAGCCTCTTTGCGGATGCCCCCCTCATTATAGCTACCCAAGAGGGTGGGGTAGCGAGTGAAGCGAGCCTAAACACTTCTTTGGAGAATTTTGAAGCCATATGCAGTTATATTGAGGAAATTAGAACATTGAGAATTTTTTAATTAACTGTATATTTATGATAGTGTACAAATTCCCAACACACACACACACACACACACACACACACACACACACACACACACAAAAGTGAAACATGACTGGAGTCATTCATGTGGTTTCAAGTCGACAAGCCCTGATATAGCTACTACCGCACATGTCAAAAATTTTCAAGAGACTTCACAGAAAATAATATATTATTAGTTATTACAGAGAGATGATTCTTTGCATTATTAATCAGATAAACCTCTACTCAAATAATGGTTCTGTCCAAGAATGCATGTATAGGCTTCTCTAAGTCCAAGGGTCAGATAGATTCAGAATAAGTATTAACGCAACTATAAATAAAATTGAAGTTTTGCATCCAATAGTAAAACAAATAAACAATTTAATGAATTTGATAAAATTATAACAAAAGTATGAACATGTTGGAAAAAACAAGAATTTTAATAAAAACAACTGCCATCGACCAGATATTCATGAATTACAAGGAGTAGCTCGCTTAATTTCTATCACGCTTCTTGCTGAACATAGTTTGACGTGATGGAATAGATAAACATGAATTTTAAAGAATGAAAATAAAAATAATCCAAATGAATAAACAAATATATAAAATATTGTAATATGTGGAGGCCCCCAGATTGTGGAGGCCCCTGGGCAGCTGCCCACTTTGCCCACTCCTGATTCCGGCCCTGTATACAAATATCATTACAAGCAGCTATTTTGGAATATGTACTGAGATATCAAAACAAAAATATTAGAAGATTATGTACACGCATTTGCTCGGGAAAATGGCAAGATTTAATCCATTTTGAAGAAAAAATACATTGCTGGTGGCAGAGTAAAAATAAGGTTAATTATTTGAGAATGAAAATTAGAAGGGAACTCACAGAGTTACCGAGTAGAGAAAACATGCGTTGAGCAAAGTAAGGTAACAACACTACGCTTTCACGCTATTAACTGATACGTTTAGGTGATAAAGCTGCCAGGTTTAATAGGACGATTAAAACTGCCCTGTACGCAGTTACGCAAATCAATGACAATTTTACTATAAGAAGCCCGAGAACAGTGGGCTATAGATGAGGTGTATCACGTAACTGTGGGATGTTTGGTAATACTGTAGTCCTTCACGGAGGAGTGCTATTGAGGTTGTTATAACATATGTCTTGCTGAATCACGTACTGAGAGTGCAGACTTACCAGTCGGCTGAACGGGCGTGTCCAAAAAAAAGGGGGGAAAAAATCTCAGTCATGGAGTGAAAACATGTGTTCCCAGCATGAGTTTGTCAGTTTGTTTGTTAGCTGATGTAACGTTCCAGCAGTGGTCGACGCACCCATCTGTCTATTTACTCGTTTTTCGACAGGTATCCAGTATACTGAGACCAAAGTACACTGGATGCCTCCATGTCCGTGTCGGTCTGTTGCAACAGAGTAGTTGGCACACTCAACTATCTACTGTCATTTTATTCAACTCCTGGTCTCGTCAGCGGTACAGTCAACAACTTCGTTTCGGTCATGTCTCTGTAATTATCCTATTTATTCTATTACGTGTGTTTACTTCTTATTCTGTGTCCTCTTTCGTCTTTATATGATTGATTGATTGATACGTTTATTAAGATACAAAAAACATTAATACATCTCAAAGGGATGAAGTGACATAAGTCATCCCCACCCCAGTCCAGGAACTCAGTGTAATTTAGACGCTATTTTGAGGTAATTTTTGTGCCTTTGGTTAGTTGACCCAGAAACACTCACATATATCTCCAATTTGGGAAGCACTTGATATATACTGTACACACACCTCAGTTGGCTCTCATTAATATCATTCAAGTTACTCTTTAATTATCAAGCAGTCCTATTTCCCGGTTATATAGATACAGTAATTCCAGTCACTACTCTGACGAGGTGTCCCCCATCGATTAATTATCAAAGTCATCTGGGAGGCCCCTTAATCTGTTGACATTCCACCTCCCATAACGCCCATTTATGCCCCGAATAATCACTCACTGGAACACCCAAGGTCTAGATTCTAGATCTTGGGAACTCCCTTATTTTTCCCGTCATTTAACTTCCACAAGGTCAATACATCCTTTTTCAAATATCTTCGATCTTTATAAAAGGGACGCCTCCGTGAATAGATATGGCACCTATAGCCTACTTCCATGACTCTCCTTGAGATTTTTGTGTTCATGGATAAACGTGACAAGACAGTCATGCCCCTTGCACACGTTACAAGAATGACAGTCAAACTTACCTCGCGCATACGATACAAGAATAAATGTCAAGCTCCGTGCACACAATATAAGAATGACATCCATAGTCGGCGCACATGAGACAAAGCGCCATGATGACGAGTGGGCCACGCCTGAACACCTCGTTGCTAACTCCGGGTCCCACAATGTCATCAGCGTCCGTTATACTCGCTCAGTGTGACAAACCTCAGCCAGATATTGCAATCTCTTAATTTTTAGATATTAATAACTGGTGTATTTGCTATCAAGAATACGTGCTTAAACACTATATTTGTTGAAGCGGTGTTAATACATTACAGATATAACATCAACAAAACCTGTTTTTAAAGCGCAGTAATACAATCTTAGCTGATCTTCATAAACAAATCACAGCTTATCATAGTAAACAATTCATACTTATTAAAAAAAAAAGCCGATTTTCCTGAACAAATCACAGATGATCGTCCAAAACAAATTCAATCAAAGTACCGTTCTCATATCTGGGGGTTGGCGACTACAGTCCTCCACTGGCATCGTTGTTGGGGTCTTTTTACCATTCCTCCGAGATTTTGCATCTCTTTGGGGACCCAGTGTTTAATCTAATCCGTCCACCCCAATCTCTGCTTCCCCCTCGTCTTTCGACCCTCAACTTTGCTCATTAATATGTTATAATCTCCTCATCCTTGATTATATGACCAAAATGTCTCATTTTCCCTTTTCTGTAAATTTCTAGTATTTCTCTTGAAGTGTTTGCCAGTCTTAGTACTTCTTCATTCGTTTCATGTCAGTGTAGCTTATTTAAAAAACAAAATATAGCTAATTTATAAATATCAGCTTTGTGTTAACTGTCCTATACTTGAGTACTGTGTTAGAGGGATCAAAAGGCACCTTATTAAAAGGGTGAACTACCTACAGGCACAAGAAGGTGAACAAATCCTCCCCTGCTCCACAAATAAGTCTAAAAGACCTTAATTGTACAAAAAGGCAGAAAATAGTGGATTATTGAACTCCTCTGAGAATTCCTTGTACGATATATTACATATACCAAGTTATGATTTTTTTTAAGTTACTCTGTTCATAATATTCTTTGGTAGACGGGAGGACGCTGGAGGACATAATCCACAAAAAAAAATAAATCCGGATAAATTTATGTTGATTATATAGATTGAAAATTAAATTTTATTTGTATTCGATTCTGAAATTTAAGGAATTTTAAATCATGTCTTTAAAATCTGGCAATGGATCGTTTAGAGTCGTTCACCTGTCCTAGATGAATGGATACCGAAGCCTCATTATGGAAGTTACCAAGGACACCTTATACTAACAGTAGGTATAGAAGCCTCATTATGGAAGTTACCAAGGACACATTATACTAACAGTAGGTATAGACGCCCCATTATGGAAGTTCCCAAGGACACATTATACTAACAGTAAGTATAGACGCCCCATTATGGAAGTTACCAAGGACACATTATACTTAATAATTATTTAAGTTGGGAATTAAAGTAACAGGAATAGAGACGAATTGGCTATACTGTAAGCTGCGTTAGTAAAGAATTCATGGCAGGTATAGTTAAGGGATGGAGTTAAGAAGCTGAGACCAAGGTATAAAGATCCTTGGCTGAGACATGGAGTTGGCCGAGGGAGAGGGAAAAACCCACCAATCGTTTAGTCAGTCAGAAAGAAGTGATTATTGAGGTGACCGACACAGCTGGTGACGAATGAAAAAGATATGGAAAAAGTATCAAAATATAATGATGAAATACGAACAAATATTCTCACGTCCTATAAGAGAAGGTTAATAACACGGAATCTTCAGGGACCAGTTCCCAACTATGAGCTGCAGAGTCATGAAAGGTCACTATCATCGCTCATTTAGAAAAAAAAAAGAAATAACGCAGTCGTAATAGAGAATCTTTACGTAACATGGCAATGACTCAGAGCGCTCATCATCCTCCTTGTCAGAGGCGAACGACCCATATGAAAACTTAGAAATGCTTCATGTGATTCGTTAACTAACTTTCTGAAATTAATATGTACATGTCCAGATAATTATAAGCTTCTTCTAATACCAATAAACTTTTCCAATGACATTTTTGTTACCTGTAGCCTATGATAATTTGTTTTAACTTTTCCAACCCTAGTATGTTTGAGGCAGACGAAACAAAAGAACAAATGGCAGAAAATGAAGAAGAACAATACACTGATAATGAAAAAAGTGAATGTAGTAAACGATAAGGAAATACAATGCAGTAATGATAAAGCTGCCATATTTGGGAACATAAAACATATGAGCAAAACAGAAAATTATAAAACTTATTCAAAACAAAGGGCAGGAACTAGTATAATCTGTAACACTAAAATACATAACGATTCACAATAAACATCTTTCTAATGATATAATAGAAATATATAGTTAGGTTATTACGCTAAAAGCCTCAGAGTGCACCCAAGTTTAGGACAATTAAATTTATGTCAGGCTTGCAAGGTTAGGTTCGGTTAGGTTAAGTTAGGTTAGTTTAAGTTATGTTAGTTTAGACTGTACTAAACATTTTTTTTATGGAATAAATTGTAGAATAGATTTAGAAAGAGAAAAGGAAACTAGAGGAAATATATTGAGTTTGTGAAATTTTCATTGAAAGGGGGTTTTGGGGTATTTATTTTGTTGATTTTGGAAAATCTTATAATGCAAGTAAAGAAAAACACAATAAAGTTAGATAGATGTCTTAGATTTGTTTACAGGCGACAATTAGTAAATAATGAACCTAACCTAACCTAACCTAACCTAACCTAACCTAACCTAACCTAGACTAACCTAACCTAACCTAGACTAACCTAACCTAACCTAGACTAACCAAACCAAACCTAACCTAACCATAGCTTCATCACCTCTAAAATAAAGACATTATTGTCGAAATTAAATAAATACAACACAATATTCAATAGACACGTAACGACAACTGTATGTCCGCCCACCCTGGACAGTGGCGCCAACCCTCAGACAACAGAATGAATGCCACAGATTATGGGGAGCAAACAACATAAGTCGTCATGATATACGTTTTGCAAAAGGAAAAATAATATGGTATCAAAATTCTAGTTAAACACTATAATATAATTGTTGAAAATCTGAGTGTCTATATATGTAGCCTATGTGTTTATGTATGTGTGTATATCTATGTGTGTATGTGTATTTCTATGTATGAGTCACAGCATACACTTTTCCCCCCGACGTTTGTGTATCGCTTAATCCATCCGACACAAACAGCGAGGGAAGAGAAGCTGTACAGTAGTTTACATTTGTGATAGGAAAAAACCCCTTTCTATTACAGCTCCACACAACTGTACGTGACGTATATGTAAATCACAGCAGCTCTCGATTGCCTCTGTTATAGGAGTGAGAGGGGAGGGAGAGTGGTGAGAGGGAAGGAAAGGGGAGGGAAAGTGGTTAGAGGGAAGGAAAGGGAAGGGAGAGTGGTGAGAGGGAAGGTATAGAGGGAAGGAAAGGAGAGGGGAAGAATGAGAAGAAGGGTTGAAGAGAAAGAATAGAGTGAGGGAAGTATGCAAAGAGAGAGGGAAGGAGTAGTGAGTGGAATGAGGAAAGGGAGTAAGAGCAAGGAGGAAGTGGGGAGAGGAACGGGAGGAAGATAGAAGGGAAAGGAAAGAGGAACAGGAAGAAGAATGAAATGAGAGACAAAAGACGAATGGAGTGAAAGAGGAGAAGGGGTATGAGGAGCAGGAGGAGAAAAAGGCTGGAGAAGAATACAGGATGAAGAAGGAGAGGAAGAATAGAACAAGAAAAAGGAGAGGAAACGAAGATAGAAGGATGAGGAGGAGAGGAAACATAGACTGATGGGAAGGAGGAGGTAAAAGAATAAAAGAAAAAAAAAGGGCAAGGGGCGAGGAGATGGGAGAGTGAAAGGTGGAGGAGAGAGAGAGAGAGAGAGAGAGAGAGAGAGAGAGAGACGGCATACCAGTAATGTTTACAGTATGTGTGTGTGAGGAGGAGGAGGAGGACCACGTGAGGTGAGCAACAAGAGTGAAAAATATAAACACACACGGGGGTCCATTTGTCTGTATACAGTCAGGCGCGAACACACACACACACACACACACACACTGCTGCGTATGTTTGTATGTTGTCTTGTCTGCTCTACTCTTAACGTCATACACTGGTTCACGATGAGAGAGAGAGAGAGAGAGAGAGAGAGAGAGAGAGAGAGAGAGAGAGAGAGAGAGAGAGAGAGAGTGTGTAAAGAAGTCGCGTTTCTGTATGTGCCTATGGACCCAACACTCACTATCACACTAAACTCGCCCTTTAACATGCACGGAAATTGGGCTGCACGGGTCAGGGGGACACAGTAGACATTGGAGAACACAGTATCGTGCCAACTCTGACCACCATATTAACGTTGTCTCCTCAAACCTCCAGGTGGTGGCGGCCTCCTCTCCTCGTTCTGGCCTCCACACAGTATACCTCCTGCCTCTCATTAGGAATTTTCACCCACCAGTCCATCCCTCCCATCTCCTGTCAATTATTCAGGACCCGCCCTTTGAGAGATTCTTAAGTCGATTTTGCTCTAAGAACTGTGGATTGAAGAGCTCCTAACACATGACTTGCTGGCTTACGATATGATACCAAGACGTTGGCCAAAATGATGTTATAATTATGCTAGACTCGACCTTAACTGAGTATTGTTTTGCTGAAGGAGCCCGGACCACAGTATATAGTTAGCTGGTCTCTTATTCTCAAATACCTGTACTGTACTGCTATGGAAAACAGGAACCTACTGGCTGAACAACGGCGTCTGATTATCGTCCTCTAAACAGTTTAAACAATCAAGACGCACGAGAGCAAAATAATATATATTTTGTAAGAAAAACTAAACACCTTTTATTTATCTTACAGACTATAATTTTTTATTCTCGTGCGGCATACTTCTTGTAGCTGTCACTAGTCTCTCAATGGTTAGCCGTAGGCAAACAAACTCCATCGTTCTGTTGTCGTCCATAGTCTCGATACAGCTCCTCAGTAGGACTCTCCTTGAAAACCTGATGGGGCTCTCCTTTTACCACACCTCCAGGAACCTTTCTTAGATGATCACTTAAATAGGCTCCGGTCCATTATAGGCCTCGCCTAATGTGCCCCAGTCCTAATGGTTGGGTTGGATGAGGGTGTGGAGTGATCGTCTCCCAGGTGCGGTTGTCGATTTGACACACACACACACACACACACACACACACACACACACACACACACACACACACACAATTAAATTAACACCAGACAAAGGGCAAACCTTACAAACATAACATTGGAAAGAAAGAAACATATATTGCCTAGTACAATACCATGTTATCCTGGTCAAACATTTCTCCCTCAGGACTCCTTTAATACCAAGAGAGGAGTACCACCCTTTCTGTCTCCTCTCATCGTGGTATCTTACCAGTTTTCCTCGTTTATTCGTTTTCTGTTGTCAATAATAATGGTGCCCCGTGAACCACTGCCAGTCGGGGGTCGCTCCTTCATCCTATACTTCATCGCTGTCAGCAGTTGCCGCCTACAGCCTGCAGGAGACCTTGACACTGGCAGGTCGAGGCCAAGGCCATCATCATCTCAAAGTCAGGAAGGTTATGTAGGTCGTTGAATCGGAGGCCATAATTCTATCCCTTTACACCATTTTATTGTAATCAATAAAAACAAGAATTTATCAACACTCGAATTTCAAGTTGAGATGAAGTAGCATTTAAAGAGTGTCATAATGTTTAATTCTTCCATATATTAGTAAACTACATCACCACAAGTATATAATATTATAGTGGTTTACAGATCAGTGAACGGAGGAGGCGCGTAAAAGTAAAAAAAAGAAAGTAATTCTTGAGTAAATACGTAAATAGACAGCAGAAAACGAAAGTCGAGCCATGGCCAGCTGACAAGTGAAGTGCATCCAGGAACAGACTATTGTACTCACTAACTAAAGAACTGTTGAGTGTTGGTTGTGCAGGACCGACCAGAGGGTCCTCAGACACCAACAACCAGCTCTTACAATAATTAAGTGTAGGTAAGGGCAGGTTTACACGAGCTGTGGGCTGGCAATATGTGGCTGCATTCTTAAAGGTAGATGAGGTAGTTCTCCACTGCTTCATGACTCTGCCTTGGATACCTGGAGGCCTACTGCACACCTGGAGCTCGGTATGCACTCTATTTGTTCTTACTCCTCTACTCAAAATAATAATAATAATAATAATAATAATAATAATAATAATAATAATAATAATAAAAACTTATTTTCAAGACCGAATCAGAGAAATAACCCAGAACTTGAAGTCATCTACCAGACAGCGTTTTAACTAACGGCAGAACAGCAGACAAACTCAACACAGGCAGGAGGGTGGCAGTCACATATGCTTTATTCTGTTCATGGATGTTTCGGATTCACTCGTCTGAATCTCGGGGTTCGTGAAGCAGCAGGAGAGGCGACGTGACAGGACTTTTGACCGAGGCTGTTTAAACACAGACATAGGAAGCAGACGGGATAATAGACGTAACAAAACAACAAGGTTAGTTTAGGTCAGGTTAGGCTGGGAATGGTTAGGATTCGACTCTAAGTCCAGTAGAGAGAGGAATTAGTTTATCTTGATCCTATTGACACAACACAACATCTTCGAGTGGACACAAACGGTGGATGCTTGGAAGGACGGAAGGAAACAGCCAGTCAGATGCATGGACGGACAGACAGACAGACAAACGGACGAACGGGAAACAAGCATTCCTAAGTCCTCCAACTAGAGCGGCGGAACACATCTGGCGGTAAACAGAACAAATAAAACTTGAATAACTTTACAGAAGACAAAAAGCGAAAATTAGGTTATAATTCTCCATAAGAGTCAAGGTAGAATAATTAGACAGACCAAACCAGAGAAAACTCAAAATAGCTCACACTAGAATCATCACAGGGGGAAACACACTCAGGACATTACAACATGGCGGTGTGGCCTCACTCGAGCCAACTGGGTATTCCCCAGAGACCAACAATTAAAAAGTTAAAACGTCCAACTAATTGGCCAATTACAGCGCCTAAGACTTTAAAGAACTTCAACAAAACTTGGCCAATTTCTCTGTGCGTCGCTCGAGGTAAATTTTAGCCAGTTTAACTCGGCCTTAATTACACAACCTGCGCTTCATGAACAGATTACGTCAGAAAACTACAAACATTTCACAAAACACCAGACACAAAGAGAAAACAGATTCCATCAAAACCTTTTCCATGCCTCACAAACCCGCACAGTAATCCCATCATTCCACCATTGTAGGCACTATATCGCATTGGTTCAAACCCTCGCCAAATTTCCTGCTATTTTTGCAAGCTGTTAAATGACATTATTATTTTATTTGGTAATTTCACGGTTGAATTTGACATAAATCTTACGTTTCAACAAAGAGCGAATATTTCTCAGTATGTTTCAGTTGGTGAGTCAGAGGTAAAAGAAAAAAACATCTTCAATTGTTTCCCTAATTTGTGTCTCTTGGTCATCTAATTCCCCTTCTGACTTACCAAGATGCTCTCCTATTCACACAATGACCTTCTGGATCTTACGATACTGTAGGTTCCCACGATATCCACTAGGTTCCCACGATATCCACTAGGTTCCCACGATATCCACTAGGCTACCACGATATCCACTAGGTTCCCACGATATCCACTAGGTTCCCACGATATCCACTAGGTTCCCACGATAGCCACTAGGTTCCCACGATATCCACTAGGTTCCCACGATATCCACTAGGTTCCCACGATATCCACTAGGTTCCCACGATATCCACTAGGTTCCCACGATAGCCACTAGGTTCCAACGATATCCACTAGGTTCCAACGATATCCACTAGGTTCCCACAATATCCACTGGGTTCCCACGATATCCACTGGGTTCCAACGATATCCACTAGGTTCTAACGACATCCACTAGGTTCCAACGATATCCACTAGGTTCCCACAATATCCACTGGGTTCCCACGATATCCACTGGGTTCCAACGATATCCACTGGGTTCCCACAATATCCACTGGGTTCCCACGATAGCCACTAGGTTCCCACAATAGCCACTAGGTTCCCACGATAGCCACTAGGTTCCCACGATATCCACTAGGTTCCCACAATATCCACTGGGTTTCCACGATAGCCACTAGGTTCCCACAATATCCACCAGATTCCAACAATACCTCTTGATTCCTAAGGGCCTCTGCTAATTTCTACGATACCCACCTGAACCTCAAGGTGGCTCCTACGATAACCTCTTCATCTCCCACGATGTCCTCATTAATATCCACACAATCCCACCATCCTCTAATACTTCCCACGATACCCAAGATGTCTTATTACTCCTACGATACGTTCATGGTTCCCAAAATGTCCTACTGGTTCTCGGGATGCCCTTCTGGATCTTACGCTCTCCCTGGGTGTCCTATACTTACCCTGTGACGCCGTGCCCTCCTACAGGATGGGGGGAAATTGCCTTAACTTTCCCCTGAAACACTGTCAACTATTTCATCACTTTTCATTACCCGGCTACAGGACCCGCTATAGTATTCGCTTATACACGCTACTTCATAACAACGTGTCGAGGAGCTTCCACGACCAGTACTGCACAGACCAAGGTGCAGACAAGAGCCTCACTGATGAAGAGACTCACGGATGATTATCTAGTTATTTTAGAGCTTCATATAAGTGTTATAGGTTATTATGAGGTTAAAAAATATCTCATTATTCTATACAGTGAGAAGTCCATAATATACTTTAATCATGTATTGTAAATGCCTCGTATATGATGCTAAAAGAGATATGTTATGTCAGTTATATTTGTTAACATAGGCTATACAGTATGTTAGATAATATTATAGAAGGTGAAATTATATAATGTTAAAGTAGGTGTTATCTATGTGTTAGTATTGATAATGATTTGAGTTCAGTAAATTAGCTGGAAAATGTTAAAAATATAATTTAATATTATACGTTAAAAATATAATACCAAACCATAATAATTATCTCCTTAACAGATGACCGTTCATTATTTTCTCAATAATTAATATTTATAAAAATCTAAAAAATTTCTGTATTCTATGATTTTGGAAGACGGGAGTTTAATACTGTATGAAGAAAAATTATTAATACTATCTTCCCATCTTTTTATGATGCAAAATAGTAATGTTCCGGTAGTGGTAACGTAATTTGTCATTTCTCACAAAACTACCACCTCAAATATATGACACAAATCATTGCTGTGTCGTTGACTACTTGTTCTTGTGTGTTGGTCAATATTTTGATGGTAATAATTTTCAACAGAGGTAAAAAAAAGAACACAAGTAACAGAGCATACTGTAGACTGTGCTTGAAATATTGCATTTGGTTGAAATAAGTGTGACCAGTACCGGACAATATCGAGAAATAGTCAGATTATCGCTACTGTTGCTTAATAATAACGCATAGACGAGCGTAAGACCCACAGTGACTGGAAAATCATATGTGAGTGAGTCCTATACTCAAACAAGGAGATCGTCCCTCCACAACCAGTGAGCCTGACCAGCATAGTGTACTAGAGAGCATCACAAGATATGCCATGATGAAACATCTCCGTAACAACCTTGTAAAGGACTGCCATCATGGTTAAGTGTCGGGACTCTTCTCCTTGACGATATTACTTACTGTACAGTGCTGGATGTTTGGACCCAGATCCTGGAGCGTGGTGGTAATATCAACAATATAATCTGAACTTTACCAGGGCTCTCGAGAGCTTGCCCCATGAAAGGTTGATAATTAAATTGGAAGGGCACGGAATTCGGGGAGTGTAGTGGGCCCGTGTTGTTTGTTTCATAAATGACATGCCAGAAGCTAAACACTCTTCCATATAAATGTTCACGGGTGATACCAAGTTATTCAGGGAAATCAAGAACCAATCAGACTGTGGAGAGCTACAGAAAATATTTCTGTCAACTTAAAGAGTGGTCGAAGAAATGGCTGTCATGATTCAAAGTCACCAAATGCAAGAGGATGCACCGAGGTCATACCAACAGTAAGGAGGCGTATCACATGCCACAACGGGACGCAGAACCCGCATTTTTCGAAGGTCACGTGTGAATAGGACCTGGGTGTGGATGTTGATAACGAACTGATGTTTTTTGGCCATTGTGAGAAGATGTGAAATCTATTAAACTCTCAGAGGACACTACTGTACATTACTCAGTCGAGTGTCCTTATCTGGAGCTGGCGGACGCCCGCCCCATTAGAGGTCGCACCTTAAGGTTGAAGAAGCCACAAGTTCAAAAAACAATGTCAGTGCAAAATTTTTTGGAGAAGGTTGTAAACTCTTGGAACAATCTGCCAGAGAACGTTGTGACGGCACCGAGTGCGAACTCATTCAGGACCAGACTTGACCAACACAGCGCAGGTACAATCGCGTGTTTTCACCCACACCATTCCGCCAGCAAGGCAGATCTACAAGCATGTGTTTCCTTTACAGTCTATAACATTGGCGGCGACCTGTGGTGTAATGGTCATCATCCTCACCTCGCAAGTGAGCGGACCAGAGTTCGATCCACGGGCAGGGTGAGAACGAGACCGGCCTATATCCACGTGTTTCCAGTGGTTCCCCTGGGAGATGGGTACTTGGACACGTGCCTCTCTCATTACTCATCGTTTATTAAACCTTTTTTGTACAGTTGTCATCTATTAGTATTTCTATATGTTAGAGTCTAGAGACGGGCGCCACTGTGTGTTTCATCTACAGCATCAATTATCAGATTCATATAAGTATAACCTGTATGTTAACTCCGTGTCTCCTTTACGTATTGAAACCTTTGTTAAACAACCCATTCCTCGGTGCTCCTAATGCTGGAAGTAATATTTTGCCCACAATATTTTCAGCCTCTGGTTGCGGTGCTTTCCAATAAACCATTAATTATTATTACTATTATTATTATTATTATTATTATTATTATTATTATTATTATTATTATTATCATTATTATTATCATTATTATTATACATCCTGGAACCAGTAGGTCTACAGTACATGCCCACTGCCCAGTACCTTGCCAACAATACTGAACAGAAACCTAACCGACCCCCCAAGCGGCTAATAAGCCGATCAGTGGAGAAGAGGATGTGGTTTTAAACAAGTCAAGCAGTTAGGTTCAATCTAACATTTTAGTTACAAGGCATTATTATTATTATTATTAACCTTTGAGAATTTGGACCCAAGATATGGATAATTGCGAACTGTTAAAGCACTTCACAAGGCGAGATATTTGCTCGAAATAAAGTACAGTAATGTCATTGTCAATAAATAGCAAGTGAAACTAAGTATTGTTACCCTATAAAAAAATTGATGGTTGTTGTTTTAAAGTAATTTACAATGCGAGAGGGGAACTTTAGCTATTGTGCAACTCACAACCGTTAACCACTCAACAACCAGTGCAGAAAAAACTTTAATTTGTTATTTAAATACAGTTGCGTTCCCCTAATTAACACTCTATATAGTCCTGGAGTCCTTGTGTAACGACATAACCCCATGCAGACCAACACTGGAGCAGGTCCAGACACAACCAGGAGCCAGTACATGACCAGTAACTTGCCAACAGTGTGTAAGAGACGTGACCGACCGCCCAAGTTTACATAATCTATAATAAGAATAAAAAGTGAGTAAAAGTTTAAGTCAATAAATCGCCAATAAGTCTATTAATGCTAAGATTCGTTTTCATCTGGGAGCTTTGTATGGAGTCGAGACTCCCCGGAGATCAGTTACATAATGTAATATAATCTTTGACTTAATTCCAGTTACAGGATAAAATAAACGTGCAAAATCTTGTCTAAATAAAATGTACAGTATACTTGGCTTCTGTTTGGACGCAGTTCATTGTGTACTGTAGTCTGTTACGCTTCTTTTCTAATTCAGTAACTAACACAAACTGGCAACCTGTTGAATGTACCGGCAGTGAGCTTCTTTCGGGCTTTATAATTAGGGTCAAGTATATGTAAACAAACACCAATATCTCAAAGATAATAAACTTCCGTTCCTCCGCCAGAGACGTGAGCTCATGGAAGCAGTACACTATAGTCCACTGGATCACTCACAAAATAACAACGTCTTATGCACTAATTAGAAACAGACGAGACACAACTTCATCATTGGGCACGAGTCAAAAAATTTAATTCTTGCTGAGATCAAAATGTACTTCACGTCTTATTGATTAGTAACAGCTGATTGGAGCATCGTGTGTGTGTGTGTGTGTGTGTGTGTGTGTACATGAACCTCGAGTTTATCAGTAACAGTGCCTACGACTGTGTCAAGTCCCACACACATTAGAAGGCTGGTTAAAGACAGGCAGTTGGAAATATGGAATTTTTGTTGTTTAGATTGTCAAGGAACTCTCGGGTTATCTCTGGAATGTCCACTTATGGGTATAGTGTTATCAACAATAGTACTCAGTGTCGTAGAAGGTGGCGCAGTAGTACTCAGAGGGACACTACACACGGTGCTTCATCTCCATCCACACCAGGTACTGTACACTGGACTATTAACAAGTTTGAAATCATGTTAGTGAGAGATCTACGCTTGTGTGTGAGTGTGTGTTTGTGTACGTGTGTGTGTGTGTGTGTGTGTACATGTGTGTGTGTGTGTGTACGTGTGTGTGTGTGTGTGTATACGTGTGTGTGTGTGTGTATATGTGTGTGTGTGTGTGTGTGTGTGTGTGTGTGAGGGAGTGAGGTGCCTATCACATGATGGTTGTAAATGATTGTCTTCAATGTTGTACGATCCCACAGGTGTATTTGTCTCTACTACCTGGTGTTGACTGATGGTCGTAATATACTGTACAGCTTACCACGAGAAATGAATATATAAGAGGATGGAATACAACTGAAATTGGACGTGAATATCGAGACAGTTGATGTACAGTTGTATGAGCCCTCAGTATTTACTCCCATTGTTGACTGATTGTTATTCCATAATGTATTGGCTAATTTAACTATCGGATAACATGTGAAAGAAAACTCTAATGTTGACAAATGCTTCTGAAGGTTATATAACGTGTGATGTCAGTTTTATCGACCCTAAAACTAGTCCGTCACAACCTAACATAACCTAACCATCACAATAGTGTCTCATTAGGGCTGGGATCCATGAGAATTAAGAGACCATTTAGAGTGAGGAACATTCGGACTAGACCTCGGCTTTAAGGGATCATTTAGCTTAGGACCTGTTTGGACTGGCACTCATTAAACTAGTTAGGTGTCACGCCTTCGTTCTGGTTAACGTGGAGAATAATGACCAAAGATAACGTCTTGAGGAGGAGAGATAGCCCCGGTCTGGGTAACGCGGCCAGATAACTGGTGAGAGTGGTTGTTTACCCCCTCCCCTTACACACACACACACACACTGTTGCTGAGGTGAGTAGTCAACTGAGCCTAACGTAACCGTTAAGAATTGGAAGCCTCAGTCTAAAGAAGTCCCAACTACCCTAAGCTGAACATTAGGATTGAGTTAACAATCAATGGGCCCCAAGTCCCATTAGGCCCCCAACTTTGCCTAATCTAGACCTATGAATTGGGTCAAGTCCATTTGGAGCCAGTCCTAGCAAACACCAATCTAACTTAACCTTTATAATTAAAGCCTAAACCACAATGGTCCCAGTTTTTAATGGACTCCGATCTTTATAACTAGTCAAAATTTGGAGTCCCTTTAACCCACAAACCCAGATAGAAAAACATATTAGTACTGACACTACGAACTAATAAAATTGGTTGACAGCACAACGAACTAACCCTCAACTTTCAGGGAGATTACAGTATTAGAAATACAGGTGTGTGTGTGTGTGTGTACGCGCGCTCTTGATTCCGGCCATTATAGGAATGTGAGAAAATATATACATATAGCCTGTATCTCGGATCATGAGTAACACTAGTGGCAGTTGAAGGTGAGATCCAGTGCTACTCTCAACACGTGAATACCCAGTTAGGGGCTCACCGTACTGAGGCGTAAACATAAAAGCTTCAAGAGGCTCTGAATCAAGCACTGTGACAACCCTCGGAACATTTATGATGAAGAATTAGTAACTGTTGTTGTTGTCTTACTTGTTTAAACTGTCAGCATCATCAACAAACTCCAACTTATTGTCAGATAAATAAAAACTTGAAAAATAAGGTTATTGTAAAGGCTTTAGCTTAAAAACCTGTTAAAAAATATACCACAACCTAAACTTAATACCCAAAGAAATATTGATGCTCTGTTAACCACACACGTACAGTACAGTGCACCACATTCTAACGTTCACCCGGTATATAATACCTGTCCTCATGTGACGTTGCCAGACAAACACTATCACAAAACGTAGTCTATCAGAAGATTATGAATTATTTTTTATGATTTATCAAAACATGTTCTTAATTAAGGCGAATTTGTGACAACTATCTATCGTGCAATGTACTCGTAGGAATACTGAAATAAAAAAAAATTCATAATATCAGTAAGTATATAAAGACTTTATCGCAGAGATGAATGAATGACTATACTCTCTTAAATATTTACGCTGACGTCACACCAGAGAGAGAGTGATACCAACATTTTATAAGATAGTAATAAACGTTCAAAAAATTGGTGGCGCGTTTAATGAAGCCATTGTCGCGAAAATTATATTATTACAAGACATTTAATTTATGGATGCCACCTAGAAGCCTAATACTGTCTAGAGTTGTCTATTAGGTACCGGTATCTTTGGCCAGATTTTAGCTTGAAAACACAACTAACTCTTTAACAATTCAGACTAAGCCATGTGTGGTCATTATCAACACTGAATTAAGTGACAGTTAATCTTCATAACTACGTTGCTAACATTACCTTAGATTGTTAATGAAGTCAGGAGCCCATATATTAATCCATGTGTGAAAATGTTAATGCTACTATATGAGAATGTTGCTAATCGGTATTTTTTTTTAATGTTATTAGACTCACGAGGAAGACACCCATTATGTTGGTCCTGGCGACAATCGTCATCATCCTCATCTTCACCTTCCTGAAGAACGTCATACATGAGCTGGAGAAACAGGAGGCACTACTGGTCAACGCCACCCTCAGGCGAGTACTGTACACCATTATGACGCAGTACACCACCACCAGCCCCTATTATAAACAATAAGGCTATAGAGTATGGACAGTCCCCATTCATCTATAGACCACATCTACCCAATTACAACTCTCCGTGTCACACCCTATAACGCCACACTCTCTCTGCCACGCCCTTACAGTTCTAACGAGTCCATGTTCTTGGGGTACGAGTTGGATGATGCGTGGCGGACGGTGCGGGTGCTGGAGAACGTGACGGCCGCCGAGAACCTTACCGTTAACCAGGTCAAGGTGGAGCCCGACTGGTCCCTCGTCCAGGGCACCTTCACGCACCTCAAAGACGAGAACTTCGAGTCGTTTCTGATAGCTGTTGGTAAGGCGACTTATGTTTCTCACAGCTACTGGAAAGGTGACGTATAGGGTGTTTCTCAGAGCTGTTGTTGATGCAGGAAACGCTGGTGAAGGATGGTGGGGCGTGGTGACCTCAACAGTGCAGTTCTTGTCTTGGTGTATCTTCCTATGTGTGCCCTTAAGTTACTTCTAAAACAAACTGTTGGCTGTTAACGCTCTTGACATCCAAAGTTTGGTTGACCATTTCATCAAAGATTTTCGTACAGGCTTTGTTAATTTGTTCCACTGCTATCCTGGAACAGTTATTGCTGACCGATTTTCTGATTTCTACACTTTGTTAAACAGTTATAGATTAGATGCACAAGGGTTCGGGTGATGTATATTCCTCACTTTCATTAATATTTGTACGAAGTTTAAAGTCGAATTTTGATGATGTCTATAAATTTATAGTTTAAGGTCGACTTTTAATCATAATCAGATGTTTGAGCCTTTGTCACGATGGCTGGCGGCACCAATATCCACGGATATAGCCTCTTATGTCGGGTTACAGTGGTGTATATACATCACTCATTAAATAACAAACCATATAAGGACCTAAGATCCATTTTCACGTGTCAGGTGTGCCGTATTTGGTGCGGAGCTTTATCGTCAAGACGACCCCAACAGTGACCATCGAGCGTCTCTATCAGGACAGCGACTACTACTACGAACTGGAGGACCATTACCCAAGTACTGTACCATAATGTACCTCTTTCTTGTTGGTAGACCCATCTCCATCTTTGTTGTGCTCGGTGATTTACTTCTAAATGCTACGATAATGTCTCCCTTACAAACCAAGCATACCAGTACATTATATATCATCTTATATCCACATTAAGCACGGTAGTCTATAACAGATGGGTGTCTACACGTGCTGTCAGAGATTATTTCTATGTTATATCTCGACAGACACTGATCTTGACCAGGTGGGTGGTGAGGACGGGGACCGAGTGTATCAGATACTCATAAACACAATTACGTGGCTCAAGACCAACACGGAGAGGTTCCGGCTCGGTTATTCCTTTATGAAAAAAGACTTCGACGGTTCCCCCTCTAAGGTGAGTGAGTGCTGGCAGGGGGGGGGGGGGTGGTACCGTTATTGGCCATGGCCTCTGTAATTTTATTTATTTCTAGGGCTGAAGAGATAAGGTCAAATTCTTAACTTAAACATGACTTCTTCCGTCCTTTCATTTTGCCTTTTAAATACATATTGGGATATACTGGACTCTCCCTGCCCCTCTGTTGAAACATAAACAGTACCTCCCAAATTATAAATTAACGTAGATGTATATTGCTATTTAAAAATCCCGTGTACAGTATAGTACTGTACTGTACCTCCTCCTTCACTCAATACAATCATCTTACAGCCATCTTCTAACTTCGTATTCATCTATAAAGAATAAAAAAAATTTGCGGTTATGATTCGGTGGAGACCAAAAACGAATATTGCCAACAAAAATAAGTGCTCCCAGTGTTTTTCATTGTATCATATGAATCTGATCCTCATTTCTGTCGGAAATGAGTAGTTATAAAGACAGCCTCCCCGCTCCCCTCCACCCCTCAGTACCAACAGTTTTGATTGCACAAACTGAGAAGGGATTTATAGTAGAGGGAAATTGTGAGTAAAACATGAAAAAAGATACCAAACCAAACCTAATGAAACCCGACCTAACCTAACTTTAATTACCAGATGGAGGAGGATAATGTGGCGTCTTCTTGAAGGAGAAAGTGGTGCAGTATGGTGTTGTGAGGAACTTGGAACATGTACCGAGCAAAATACCTTTCGTAATGTTGTTTCTTGCTGCCGACACGAAGCACCCAGCTTTTGATATCCCTCCACATGTTCTATATTTGCGTATGAACAAGAGAAGGGTCCACAAAGTTCTGACTGTGGTTTACAGTTCTGTGGATGTAACCAATTACACAGAGGGTACTGTAAGCCACCCAAAGGTCACAATGAATAACACTACTGTACCCGCTTTTACAAAACGCTGAATTAGTGGCTTGGAGGAATCAGCACTGCGGTCAGGCACTGGTATGATGGATGAACTTACGGTCTATCGACCTGGAGTTGGTCTACCAGGATATTTACACTGTAGCGTCCATTGACCTAATCTAATAACCTAATCTAGGCTAGGTTTGGTAAGGTTAGGTAGTGATATATTACTACAGTATTACTATTACTTTAAACACGATGTAATAGTCTATTACTGTTACCCCATGTCTGTAACTTATTTTCCCAGTACTGTTCAGTACATATAAACTCATTTCCTGGTATATATAAAAAATTGTCTTGTCCCCCATTTTGTACAAATGACTATGTAAATGTCATCTTCAAATCGTACAACTAAACATTTACAGAACACTTACTACTTCGTATCACCGAGTGTTCTGGTTCACCTCAAGGAGAAGGAACAGTTCAACACCAACATCATCCGGAGCTTCGACCGAGAGGGCTTCGTTATGGTGAGTAGTGAACAAGTATCTTATCACTAGTCTATGGGTTAAATGTAATCACTCGTACAAAAAATATCTAGTCTAACCTAACACAAATAATCCTACGTAAACAATATATCCTAACCTAACCCAGATACGTTAACGTTGGATCCGGGTTTGTTTACGAAGAAAACAGCAGGGCTCTAAATATTACCTAATCTCTATAATATTGTGTGTGAAGGAGGGAAAGTCAAACGTTTGGGTTAGGTTAGATGGGTAGGGAGAAAAGTTTTCCAAGTTAGATTAGGTTACGTTAAATTAGGGGTAGACTACGTTAGGTTTAACTAATTTTCGGGTCTGGAAATAGGTGGGTTCTAAAAGTGTCCTTGTAGTTTGTGTATTGAATGGAGTGTAGTAGTAATGAGGGGAAATAAATCATGATATGTCTCCCACAGACCATCATCAACAAGAAGGCGGGTATGAAGGCCAAGCGTTACTTCCTTAGAGAGCCAGAGGAGGCGTGAGGGACGACCTACACTCTTGATGCTCTCGCCAAATTCACCAGATGACCTGTACACACACACACACACACACACGTACACACTTCAATTCTCTGGATGATCGACATAAAGAGCTTCATCTTAGGTTCGGTAAAGCTTTGTTAGCCATCTTAAATTACGACATCACCACCTTTCGCCCGCACCATTTATGGACACATCTTATGTCAGGATGTCACTCAGTCAAGTCAAACCAAGGTAAAGGAGCGCGACAAGATATCAACAATGTGAACACGTCTACTAATCAAGCTACTGTAAAAATTGCAAAGATTATCTTTTATAGTCACGTGATGTTAAGTTACTAAACGAAATTCCACCCAGGAAGCAGTGGCGTCAGAAAGGGGTGGGGGTGGGGGAGGTGGCAAGGGGCAAGATGTAGCTTTTGAGTATGAAGTGGACACTGAGCACTTAGAAGTTGAGCTCAAACAAGCCAAACGGCTGGTAGATAGTAAAGTTGCATCTGGTGTACAGATTAGCAGTATCCAGCAAATTACTAAGTTCTTGGCACCCTATAAAGAAGCGTTTCCAGACCTCGCAGTAAATTGCTAAATATTGCATTAGTGCTGCCACCAACATCAGCGTCATCAGGGAGAATGTTTCTTGATGAACAGTATGACTGATGCCAGGCTGTCGGACCTCAGTGTTATTGGCATACATTCCCAAGGATAAAAAAAATTACATTAATATGGATGAATTTATCAAAGTCTTTGCTTGTAACCATGACAACAGAAATTGTCAGCTGTTCTGAGAAGGCAAACCTTGTACTGTAGTAGCAAAGCACTGTAGCCAACAGTGGCATTTCAAAGATGAATCACTGGTTATGCCTTGGAAATAACTATATAATAATATGCAGTAGCTAAAACAACTAACTGTGCAGGTGGGGTCGATATGCTCCGAAATGTTACGTGTGACTAGTGACAGCCTTCATATACCAAAATTTATCGATCATGGTCTCCTATTGTTTCCCACAAGGTATGCACAGATAGTTGTTTTAGCTACTACAGCATATACCAGCATGTGCGTATATGTATATTCGTGTAATGATGTATGCTATCAGCAAATGTGCAGAGTTATGGGAATTAATTTAGTTTTTTCATCATTTTCAAACTTTCCAGCCAAGTACAGTATATTTGTTTAATTACTTTTCATGTATATACTGTATGTGTTCACATACAGAACTTTATGTAGGCATGTGTTTCTTTTTACTTTTTATTCCTTATGTTTAATAAAGCATTTCTCTGGAAGTATATGCTGTCTTTGTTTATCAGTGAACTGGTCTACTAAATTCTACAGGACAAAAAAACAGATGCTGTTATACAACGCTGAATGCAAGAGAATTTACTCTGGTCGTAGTCAAAGGGAGCCCACTACATGCCTAACATAAGGAAGAAATTTTTCTAATGGAAATTAGACGTGAGAAAGATCTACGTGTTCTTGGCTTTTTAGCAGAAGAAACTGGACTTCCCTATTTACTAAGTGGATTAGTCAGAAGATCCTATGCACACTCAGATGGACTGTCTCTAAGAATAATTTTCCAACGTGTAGGGCTACCTCACTTGGAGTACTGCAATTCTCCTTGAATTCCGAGTTATCCCAAAGACTGTCAAACGAATGAAAACGGCCAAAAGAGGGCCACCAAACTGGTGCCGGCACTCAGGCACCCCCAATTCACTAATAAGACCAGAATGTTTACAATTGTCCACTTTTATATACGAAAGAGTTGGGGTGTTTTAATATAAATAGGCCCCCTAATACTCAGTAAAATATACTTACCTGGAATTAGCGGATGGCCGCCCCATTAGAGGTTACAGGACTTAGATATAATTTCCGAGAACTCTTAGAACTAACTTTTTTGGAGTAAGAGTTGTGAACTCTTGCAAACACTTTCCATTGAAGTTTGGTATCCACTTACAGCTGGGAGGAATGGGAGTGCGCCAAGTGAAGGTTTGAAAATTCAATAGTCCTGCGACCTTCAGGAGAGGAGGGGGACGAGCGCTGTATCCATTCAGCTGTTGCATTCTAAAAGTACAATACACATACAGTACCAAAGCTGGTACGAAAGCCAATAAAGTAGTGATTTACAATTACAACATAATATTTTGAGTCAGTGATCTTTACCTGTTCATCACGGGTGCGCCAGTCGAGTGGATGCAATGCTTGCCTTCGGTAAGAGTCGTTGGTTAGCAGAAAGGCACCCAAAGTTAACGCAGTTGTAAATAGGGGCATAATTTTAGATTATTAAATGCTATTTTTGCTTGGCCTATTATTGTTATGATTTCTTTCGCACATATACCATCACAGCTAATGTTACTTCCCAAATACACAAAATCTTCCACTTATTCAGTTCCCTCTTGCCTATCATAATTTATATTTTAGGATTTATTTCCAGTTTTGGAAACAACCCTAACAGCATTAACTATCAACCCATAGTCTTCACTTTTTTCCACTGTGTTAACCAGTTTTTGTAACGTATCTTCACTATCCGCGATATCACTCACAACTTCTCTCATTAAGAATTCTGTTTTAGAATTCAAATACCTCCTTTATTAATAATTATTTTTTTCAAAGACATTTATAAAATTATTGGGTTTAACCTCATCAAAAGCGTTCTGTAAATCAACAAAGTATATACACTATGCAAATTTCTTTGGACCTATAAAGCCCCTTTACTCAAAATTCTCAAAGCTTCTCTAGTTCCTTTTCCTTTCTAAATCAATTTTGATCTTCAGATAACTCACTATCTATGGTATTTTAAATTTTATTCTACCTAAAATTATGGTTAATAAAACCGGAGGCATGACTTGTTAAGCCAATTGTTCTAAGCTGGATGCTCTAAGGCTCCTGATGATTTTTGAGTAATAATACAAATATAAATGTTTTCGGTGTTTAGTATGTGAGTGGTCTTGTTTTCGGCGTTTAGTATGTGATGGTGGTGTTGTTTTCGGTGTTTAAATGAGGGACCCATCAATTCGAAAGATATTCTTAACCTTTTTGCAGCTTATAAGAGTTTGGGTAAGGTTTTCAAAGGTGTTGGTGTTCTTTTTAGTCTTTTACTTTTCCTCTACTACAAAGCCCTTCCCACTTTGAATAACCAATATTGTTGATAATGTGTTCATTTGAGACGGAAATATAGGTCAGATTCGCTTTAAACAATACAAAATACACTAGGAAATCCTATTTTTATTAATAGATTCCATGGTCGACAAAAAACAAATCTTCACCCTTTTCGCCACCTCAATACAGTTTATATGAAGCCAAAAATTTTTTTTAACTACCTGTATTAAGCTATGTGAACCTGTCCATCTTCATTAAATCCAAGAATGTCCCACTTCAATATTTTCATTTCCTTATATTTGCACATTTACCAGCTGAGTAATGTCCTCACATTCCATGTTCCTTCTTGATTTTGTGTTTGTTCATTCTTAAACTTTCTGTAGTTGCGTTTAATGTCCAAGGCTTTGTTTTCCCCGGAGAGTACTGTACTCGCTAGTTCTCGGCCAAGGAATGTGATATTCCTTGCTCTTGGTGGCACACTGCCCGTAAGCACGAGAGGCAATATTGTTGAACATATACTGTAGGTGACGATGATGCAGTAGGAACGCCAGAAAATATTTTATTGTCTATCCATGGCCATAGGAAACTGTATATACTCCCACAGCCTACATGCAACGTTTATCTTCATTGTATATATACTCATGCTGAATTGTATACCTAAGTAGTTTATATACAAGCCCATCCTATTGTAAATATGTATGACAATTCGACTGAATAATAATAGTTATTATTATTACTATTTTTATATAATTAATGTTGAGAAGATCGGTTGTGAGCAGTGTGGCGCAGGCGCACAAGTCACTTCAACAAACTCTGTTATGGCGGACATCTGCGTTTAAGCGCCCTGTGGTTTGTTTAAAGTACTGTACAAATACACTTCCTGTGGATGATTCTATTTTCTCACTAAAATGGCAGATTCTCCAGTTGTCGTGGATCCAGAGGGGTATGAAGAGCTTCCGGAGGAGGAAGTGGTATGTAGAGAAGAGTGACATAGTGACAGTCTCTTTATATTTGTGATAAGCCTCTTGCTTCCCACTCATTGGATTGGATAAAACTTCATAAAGTTCATTAATACTTATGTAAACATTTACCGAGAATACCACATATATTGTAAAACGTAATGTTCTATAAGACTGTCCCCAAAGAACCAGCCACCTTACTACAATTTAAAGTAGAAAAAAAGTTCTGGTATTTTAGAAATATCATAAACCAGGTGGAGGAATTGCAATTTTCTTAGGTAATACTTGCCGGCCATGCCACGCCTTTAGCACCAACTTGTAGGAATTGCTCTGTAAATGATAAAAGCTTTCTTACCTACCGTTAGAGAAGATGACAAAAAGTGCATGGAGAATTTTGTGTTGGGTAGGTGACAGGCCTAGAGTGTCTTCATTTACAGGAAAAAACTAGGGGGAAAAGTAAAATATGAAAATTACATTACTTAAGCTTTTCTACATATATTTTTCAAGAGTAACTGGTTAACATGGCAGCCAAACCCCTACAACTACATAACCATTTTTCTTTAGATTTGCCAAATGTTTTAAGAGGGGTCATATACCATACTGTGCTACTTAACTATCACAGAGTTGCTTACCCTTCCCTTAATTTAATTGCAAATACTGTATGTGAAACACTTGTTGGTCATGATAGCTAGGTAGATATACACAATGTCCGATGACTTTATGGAAATAACTCGGGTGTTCATTTTTTTATGTAATTCTAGCTCGTTGAAACAGTGAATGAGTAGCACTGTTAAGAATGTCAGGGTTGTTATGTATGCATCCTGCCGCTTCCTAATTTGACGAAACAGATCACTTCTTTTGTTCATTTCATGCTCATATCGAAGCTAAAGGAAGCCATTTTTAACATTGACTCTAGGGTGCTGCACTAGCACCTAACCTTATCTAACCTAACCTGACCCAATATACCCTAACCTTGTTTAACCTAACCAAAGCTAACTTAACCTAAATAGCCTATAGACCACATGCTATAGTGGCGCCAATTGTGAACTACTGTAAACGTATACATTTGTAGCACTTTTTGACGGTTTGCCTAAAATTACCAATTATGGCAAAACAGCTTGAAAGGCTGTTTTGTGCTATTTTGCACAAAGGTTTAGTTTACAAAAGTAATATCTCTGTAAGCCAGAATCCCCATTAGCCAGAATTTTCCAATACCTGAAATTAAAATTGACTTCAAATTTTTCGGGGAAAACTCTCTTCATTCCAGGTGTCAGTGAGTTTTAGGTTAAAAATCAGGTCAATTGTGAGAAAATAATGAAAAATCTCTCTGAAATTTGTTTTTTCAGGTCTGGGAACAAATTCCGAGGTTGAAAACCGGCGCATTTTCTCGAAAATTCCGAGAAAACTTTTGGGAACTCCTGTATATATATATATATACACAGTGGGGTATGCTATAACGAATCTAATTGGTTCTAGAACCTTGTTCGTTATAGCATTCGTTCGTTATAGGATTAATCCGTTCCAGGCCCCCAAATACAACCACTTAACACTGAAAAATATAATATAAAATTGTAAAAATTGTAAAAAAAGTGCATAAAGATGCATCTAAACCCCTGAAATAAAGAATATCATTAATATTTGTAACAAAAAAACAATAAATTAGAAAAAAAAAAATTAAATAATGTTCGTTGTAGGAGTTTCGTTCGTTAGAGCATTCTCAATTTTATAGGTAAAACCGTTCGTTATAGGAATATTCGTAGTAGAATCCGTTCGTTATAGCATACCCCACTGTATATATATATATATATATGCAAGTAAATCACTGTAGGTGCGCGTGATCTAGGTATATGCTGATAACCACCAGGAAAGAAGAAAACACGAAGTTCCCAAGCGCTTTCGTGTAATTCACATCTTCAGGGGTGAGTACAGACTAGTCTGTACTCACCCCTGAAGATGTGAATTACACGAAAGCGCTTGGGAACTTCGTGTTTTCTTCTTTCCTGGTGGTTATCAGCATCTATATATATATATATATATATATATATATATATATATATATATATACAGTTGGTCCTCGTATTACGCGGTTAATGTAACCCGGAGGGTACCGCGGAAAGTGAGAAACCCGTAAAGTGAATAACATAACATATGGGATTAATTGAAATGGAGTTCGGGCCGATCCCCAAACTCCACTTTTTGACGACACACAACTATGTTGTAGTAAAAATATTATCTTAACTTTATGATGGCATGCACACACAATTAATAATTAAGAGAAATATCAATAATATTAGGTTTTTTAACACTTACATTAGTAGAAAAGATGGCTGGGCACACGGGAATGGGCGGTTGGTTCCGAGGCAGAGGGCAGATTATTGGCCCTCACCTGTATCACTTGTATCAATTGTATCACTATCCACCACAGAGGCTTGCAGGGCCTCTTTGTCAAACCCCCCAAAGTTCATATAAGTCCATATCCTCACTATAATTATCACAATCACTGACTTGGGCCGGCTGTAGTGGGTGGCGGGTGAAGAACTCGGTAATGTTTTGATGACTGGGCGACCTTGTGCGCACCATTTTCGCGCCTCTTACACAACATGGTGGATGGCGGGAGGTTTGGATCCAAAAATGGCACGGCTTGCCAGCGGCTCTCCGCGTAATGGGGTTCACGACCGCGGAATGTGAAAATGTTAGGTTCTGGCAAGGCACCGCGTTAACGGTGAAACGCGGATTGTGGGACCGCGTAATAGGAGGACCAACTGTATATGGGTATATATTTTTTTGGGGGGGGGTGGTTTAGGAGCAAACTCTTGAGATGTAATCATGCGTAATTTTGGAAAATTATAAGAAACTTTTCACAGTACTGTACATTGAAAAATTCCAGGGATGTGGGATTCTTCCAGGTTTGAGCGATTTGTCTCGTTACCCGGAAGTCTCTCCTCCCCGGAAGAACTCTGTACCAATTATTCCAGTTAATGGGGAGATCACTGTACCATAACTACACTGCTCTTAACATGGGAATCATCTTTGTTATGTTTTTTCACCTGATGTAAGGGTTGAGTGACAGGATGAGCATCTTGTTTACAGTACGGTACAGTATTTGAGAGTTGCAGCTAGATAATGAAAGTCTGCTTATTGACTCAAAATTATGAAATATTATAACAATGAAATGACATTGGAGATATCAGCTCATTACTATTCCATTTTTCAGGAGACATCTTATATGTGTGGAGCATGTTTCCAGCTCTTTCCAACCACTGAGGACTTCCACGCCCACCAGTGTCAGATTACAGGGGTGGATAATGTTGAAAATGTTGTTGACAGGGATGGGGAAGAAGAAGAGCCACATACTTCATCTTTAGATGTTTCACAACATGGCACACACCTACAGAAAGGTGAATTATCATATATTATGGATTTTGTTTCTGAATTATATTAATTTCTATGAGCAATTTTTTTAAGAAATATCTACTTAATATCTGTACACCATTGCACTGAACATCTACAGATAAAAAGAACAAATCTGATGCACAAAGTAGTACATAAATGTTATTCTATTATTTTTAAATGAATGTATAATTTTTCTTGCATAGATCCCCTCCATAACATCATTACAAAAATATGATTGTTTTTTATTAAACAGGTGTGTGGGAAGCAAGGGAGTCAGAAGCAGCCATGGAGGAGGCAGTAGCCAGCATCCTTGGGGAAAGGATGAAACGCACAGCACCTCAGAAAAGTACCTGCTCGGATATTCAGTTTGATCAGACTCTTATTGTGCCTGCAGAACATTCCATTGAGCATACCAGTATCATAGACCATATGGAGCCTGTGGTGGAACACACAGTGGAAAACATAGATCAGTCTGATGGAAGTGGGCTGGCTGAGGGTATAGAGATTCCCTCAGCCAATGTGTACATGTATGACAATCCAGTTTACCTTAACAGACTTATGAAGGACAACACTTTTGGCAGAAGAGTGCGACATGATGCTCCATACAGCCATCGCCTAGGTTAGTTGCAGGGCTGGCAATGTTGCCCACTTGAGAACTGTACTGAGGGCTTAATATACAGTATGCTTTATCCATAATATCCTTAATGTATTGCCAGGCCTATGGGACCCACTTCCACTACCAATTATATGTACAGTACTATATTCCTGCCTTTATTTGTTAAAACCTTAGCTTTGTAAAAAAGAACCTCACATACCCCTCCCAGCACAGCCTTCTAAGGGCCACGCAACATCATGTTCTCCCACACCACCACTAATAACAACCACCCACACTTCCACCTCCAGCACCACTCACTACCTTCAACACCATATTACCTTTTACTTCTTTGATGCTGATATTATCAACCCTTGTTATGTGTTTTCAGGGCCATGGGACAACAAGTCCAGTCGACTCCTTATTCATCTTCTGAAGGAATACCCAAAGGCTTACTTTATTTTAGATAAAGAATGCAAAAGGACAGAAGCATGGGAGATAATTCGAGTCAAACTTGCTGAGGCTGGTTACCAGTTCACTGTGTTACAGGCAAGAGCTTAAAAGTTTTAATTATATACTACCCATATATTTTCAAACTGCATTTTGTTCTTGTCCACTCTCTCCCTTACTAATTTCTTGATCACTTTTTTCACACTTTCATAACCAGCTCAAACAGCTTCAGGTCCCAGTAGTTCCCACAGTCAAGTGCATAACCTTGACCCTGGCAAGTATTCATGATCACATTCTGCCACCAGTCAGCTGGATCAGTATATTCCATCATTATTTCCTCCTTGTGTACCAATGGCTTAATATGGAATGTGCTCTATCAATAGTCCCTTTAATGGGCATTCATGCCTGTGGGACCCACGTTCTTTTCATATTTTTCATGATTGTTACTGTTGTTGGGATTGTGAACAATCAGTGATGAAATGTCTGAAAAAAGACTTATAGCATACAGGTACAGTACTCTTATATACCTCTGCCCATCAGATCCGTATGCGATGGCGTGAGCTGTGTAAGAAGTATCGTAATACAGCCAATCACAATGATCTCTACAACACCAGAAAAACATGCCAATACTTAGATGACCTTAACAGCCTATTTGGTAAGTGTCAGATATTTTTTTTTAGTTTTCTGGATGAAAAGGAGTCAAAGAAGTGAGGTGTTAAAAGTAAACAAGCTATGGAAAGAGAATACATTTTACCATATATAGATTAATTTCCATTCAGTAAAAGCAATGAAATCATCATCTATTTAATTTTGTAACTTGTTTTTTTAAAGGAGTTTGGGATCGCCATGCTACTCTGCTTTTAATAAAACAGCTTGAAGTAAATGGCAGTAAGCGTCTGGGTCAGAACGGGGGAACCCGCATGAGGCACAAGGTCTGGGATCAAATTCGACAGGTTCTTCTGACTCACGGATACCAGTAAGTGAAGATTTTTAGTGGATACATTATAAAATAGCTACTTTTGTTTTTTCGTACAGTAAAACAGACATGGGTTAAAATTAACAATCCTGTTTCTTATCTAGGACCTTTTTACTTCAAAATCCAACTCTCTACTGGCTTGCAATATAATTATATAACTACACTACAGTGCTCACAGTTAATATCACACACTCCAAAAAGTATCTTCATGAAGGGGTTTGATGAATTTCAAAATGAACACCGCTACTCCTGTTGTCTCGGTAGGGTTGTCAAAATTCTTTCTCTGTTGTGACATATTGTCTAACACAAAACCTTAAAGATAATTTTTGGAGCAAGTATACTAGTCCAGTTTGTTATTCATTGGTTTTAAATCTTTCAGGTACACAGCAGACCAAGTTCAGGGGAGATGGAGTACACTTGTCACTTTGTATCAAAGGATGGTTGAACACAACTCCAAGCCACATAATGAAAAAATTACCATTGCTTATAAAGATTACATTGAGCGAGTCTTTAAATATGTCCCAGAACGTAACTCCAAATGGTTGAAGATAATGGAGAAGCGTGGCAAGAAACCCAAGACACTGAAAAGTATGTTATGCTGTACTTGATACACTCTTATTGATGACTCGGTGTATTGAAGAATTTCTTCACTATTCTCTGCCTTTTATAGGCCTTCTCTTGCTACCACAATTTGCCTTTTTGAATTACTGTTGTACATTCATAATTGCAGTGTCATAACATTGTAAGTTTATAGCTAGTACAGTACATAGCTGTTTGGCCTTAGCAACACTAACTTATATTATTTTCTCTCTACATAGCTTTAGTAATAGCAAATATCAGTCCTCAAATGGTGAGGAGAAATAATTATGTAAGAGGAATTGTTAGAATTTTTTTATAATTTTGGCAGAAAATTGGACTGTACCCATTGAGAGACACCTTCTGGCATATTACCATGAGAGAGTGTACCGCTTTAACAATGAACATGTGAATAACACTGAGCTGTGGCAAGAAATTGTGCAGGTAAGTTTGATTTTTGAAGGGTAAAGTATTTTGATGAATGATTTATTTTACATTTGAAAGATTTTATAGTTTTCTGTACTGTCCCATCAAAAATTGCCATTACTGTATAAGATACCATACTGTGCACATAAATAAAAGTACAGTACAGGTATCCCTCGCTTAACGAATGTTTGAGATGAGAAAAATTCACTTATATGTATTTCCTAAATTGATATGCTAATTCATTTAATGAAAGCATGCTCCACTTATATGATTTTGGATCCCAGCAAAAATTAAAATTGCCCGCCCCCAGGAGTCAGCTGGGGTGGCCATCCTTGGAGAGATGGGCAGAGACGTATTCTTGCTCAGTGATCATAAACCCCCCCTCCCTCCCGCATATCCCCCCAACCAGCGTCTTTCATTCCACCATCCCCCACCCCTTGTGGTGATCCCTGACTGCCATCTTTAAGATAATCGCTCCTGCAATTTAGCGCATTTGTTTGAATTCCCAGCTGAGGGTGGTGGTGTGCTTATTTGAGTGTTATACCTAACATTGCCGGTGGCAATGTTACCAGGCCAAGCTGTAAGCTATGTTATGGTTATTATTCAACTCGTAATTTTGGATAAATAAACTTGACTTTCTTCATGTTTTTTAATCAGTTACTTGCACACACAATCCTACATACAGAATGTGCACATACAAATTATCATAAGATCAAAAACAAAGAAAATAAACATTTCTTTGTGCACCAGTGAGAGTTAGCAGGCTGAGCGGGAAAGTTACATTAGGGTTATTATTCCAATCGTAATTTTGGGTAGATGAATTTTGTACACTTTGTTTTCCTCAGTTAACTGTATACACACAATCCATCATATATACAGTAGATGCTCGCCAAGTACAGGCCAACCCCGATTTATGAATGGGTTGCGTTCCTGAAAACCTTTCACAAAAGAATTGTTTTTGCCTGTAGACATCTGAAAATCTGACACATGCTCTTAAGTAATGTAGCTACACAGGTCAAGGTTATAGAGGTGGCTGTACAGTACAGTATATGGTCCAGGTTCAGTATGTAATGCTCCCAAATGCCTGTTTCTGCATCTTCTGGCTTGCATTTGAACCAAAGCTTGTCAGATTCCATATCTTATAGTACCTGTAATAATAATAATAATAATAGTAATATTATAGACTATAGAGGGTAATAGAATAAGCCTTCATATCATAAGTCAGGAACTTAAAGGAAGTCAGAGCTCAGTTAAAATCATAATGCATGTATTGGAGCTGGAGGCACTCAGTTACAATAGTAATCTATCCCCTTTTCTTTTATTTTTATTTTATTTTTTATTTTTTTGTTTTTTGTCAGTGATGGCCATATTGACTGCTGACATACATTTGTCATGACTTGTTTAATTATATATTCAGAGAAAGGGTAAAAGTTTATTGTACTAATTCCTTCTTTTATTACAGACTGTTTTTCATTAATATGGTAAGATTTGTGGATATCAGGATATTGTACTGTAAATTTTTCTTTTTTCTTTTGTAGAAATTGGAAGATATAGCAGGATACAGCACGACAGTGGATAAGGTGCGGACCCGTTTCTATGAGCTGACAAAACAGTTCTCCATCATGGAGCAGCATAATGCTCAGCCTGGCACTATACGCAGAGAATGTAGACACCACGAGACCCTTGCCGAGGTAAGGTGTGCCTTGCTTGGGCCCGGACACAAGTGTGAAGGGTGTGACCCTCACTACCAAACATCACAGGTTTCCCTGAATCTGGTTTCCTCCTGTACTGTACTAACACTGGATAGACCTATAGCCTAAATGGCTAGTAAGCTTAAAATGGTGAAATGATGAATATAATAAAATAGATTAAAAAATATAGACAAATGAAATGCTGTTATCTTTTTAGACACATTGATATTTATAGATGCTTGAATATGCATTTATTAATTCCAGACATTGAAAGAGAGGGCTTAGAAAAGTATTTCTTTTCATTTTTGTGTACTTGAAGTTGGATGACCAAGAGTTACAAAGACACTAAATTATACAGAGAGTACAGTACAGTACAGTAATGGATTTTAACCAAAGGTGGTACTGTACGCTAGTCGCTAGGTGAATTTGTCACAACATGTTATGCGAGTCCAGTAGTCAGTGTTGTCAGCCGCTACTGCTCAGTCTTATGTCCTAAATTTAATTATGGTACAGTAGGAGATTTGTCCACATTTAATAACAACCATATTGATTTTCTGTCAATGATTCCTTGATGAATTTTGTGTTGTACTGTAGGAGATAATAATAATTCTCTCAAAGGAATGCTATGATTTTGGTTTTTGCTTTATAGGTGATGTTACAGATGAGGTTAGGTACTTTCTTTTTACTACCATGGCAAACCACATGCCAGATTGCACCACAGTAATTGCACCTTGGAAGTGAAGAAATACATGAGAGTTTGAACTTCTGTATCGAATTGGAATTATTTTAAAAGAAATTATGAGTCTTCTCTGAAAATTCAGATCTCTTGAGATTGTTATGATGAAGTAGCAAAAAACAGGTTCACTATAAATGGGGCATAACTGTCTATGTGTGTTTGCATTTATAACATCGTACATGTGCACATCTGTTATTTGAAGGGGACCAAACTCTGCTTAGTAAACAAAGCCAAAATTATAAGATTATTCTGAATAATTAATAACACAAAGGTTACCATTGTAATATTAGGGCAATTCATCCTGTAAGGATCATACCTGGGTTTAAACCTTGCTCATATATTTTTCAACATTTACATTTTGACAAAATATGGTAACTATTCATATGGTAACTATTCATCCCAGTGTTTGCTCATCACATAGTCCACATTATCTAAGGTTTCCACCACATTTAAACATCTCTCGCCTTCAGGTAGTCTATGATTCACAGAATACTGTACTTAATTTGCATTGTGATATACTTAGTCCAGCTAACAGTTTTGCCAAATATTGTCCATTTTAATGTCTCTTTTATTGATTCTGTACAAGAAATATTTATTGCATATACGGTACAGTGTCTACATTATGATGCTACAGTAATGTTACTGTAATCAGAAAGGGCATAATTTTAGGCTGGAGCCATTAAATGCAGGTTTTAATGTACTTGTTATTTTACATTTTATTGCTATATGATTTATATCTTACCTATTCTCTACAGATTTACAGCATCTACAACTACTGGCCACATGATCGATCAACTATTAAATTAGAGAAATCAAATGCTATTAGAATGAGGCAAGGTAAGCATATTTTCGCTACAGGTTTTATAATGAGATATGGCAAAGAAAATTATTTTATATATTACAGGTCTTTCCTTGTTTGTGTTGGCTTCATAATTCCTTGGTTTACTTTTTGCTATCCAGAGTTCATTAATACATACTGGGCTAAAAGTCACCTGCACTGAAAGACAGGAGGCCCTGTTCAGAGGTAAGAAAATGGCTGGGTATTGAGAGTAGCTATTGGCAAAGTTTTGCAGTGTGATAGGTTGATATTGTTTGGGCATGTACAGTACTGTAGAGAGAATGATGGAGACCAACTGGTTCAAGAGGTTTTTGAGTCTAAATGCAGAGGGTAGGTTGTTAACCTGTTGAGAGATGTTGCAAGAGACCACAGCAGCATGGAGAGCTGTAATCAGGTACTGTACAGTAATCACAGCTAACCCACACCGAAAAATTCCGAAAACCGAAATGCCTCTGGCCCCAAGGATTTCGGATAAAGGATTGTCAACCTGTAGTCATATTATATTTAAAAGAAGTTGAATCATTATTATGTTTATGAAGTAGAATAAAACTGAATACTTGATATATTTTAGTGAATTCGCAATTGGCATGGAGTGAAGAGGAGTCTCGTACCCTGCTGCAACTGTATCCACAAGTTCTGGTAGCTCACCTTAGTAGTGGTGAACATCAGCCTATTGAAGAACTCTGGCTTCAACTGGCTAAAGCATACCTGAATACTCAGAATGACCGTAAACAATGTTATGAGGTGAATAGACCATCAGGCAATGTTTTGTTAATAGATATATACTGTATACTGTTTACACTTATACAGTACAGTATGTTGTAGTATTGTTTCTCTATATATATCAGCTCTTTGTTCTGTATACATTAAAGTAAGAAGGGAAATGTACTGATAAGTCACTGGGTTTATTATAGTTTCATGTTGACAGGTGTGTGACACTTCATCACTTATCTTCATTTATAATATCACACATTCGTCAATTATTAAAACAAACTAATCTTTGCAGATTGAGGATCACATTGCACTGTTACGTAGAGGATATCACAGTCAGAACCCATTTCCTTTTGTTTCGGAAATGCAACTTTTGGAAGAGACAGAACTTACTCTTAGTTTTACCCCAGAACCTCTACCAATAGATGATGATCAACTGGTTCCATTCTGGAGCCACACAGCTGCACATCTTCTTTTGGACTTTGTCATGCACCACCGTCAGGAAGGAGTGAAGAATTCAGGCCTTTTTGAGTTGGTTAGTCGGGATCTTGCCAGCTGTGGATACAGGTAAAATATACTGTTATATACAGTATTTAGGAAGTGAATTTTGTATTACTTGCTTAATCAAAAGGGATACCTTGATGTGGTCTTTAAATATTTAAGTAATGTACAGTGGTCCCTCCGTTAACGAACACAATTCGTTCCACAGAGTCGTTTGTTAACCAAAAATTTCTTTCACCGAATCTATTATTTCAATGGGATATTGGGTAATTGGTTCCAACTCACAGAAAAAGTTCATACTGTACAAAGTACAGTGACCCCTCGTTTAACGAACGCCTCGGTTAACGAAATTTCGGTTAACGAACTGCCTTCCATAAGGATCTTCAATTCGGTTAACGAACAAAAATTCGGTTAACGAAGTTCTTACGAACTGACCTCAACATGTTTTCGCTTGCACTGACCGGGCAACCAGCTTTAGTATCAGTCCGCCAATACATTAATCGGTTCTAGGGCTTAAATTCCTTACTATTTTAGTAAATATCAAGAAGTTTATACTATTCAATAATTTTAAAAGTTTAATATTCAATTTTTTAGTCATTTTAACGATTATTGAACATAATTGAAGGTAAAGTGACTAGTTTAATGCGCGGCATCCAGCCTCTTAACACAGCAAACAGGCATTAGTCTCTCTCTGTTTTCACTGGAGGTAGCATCTTGCTTGAGACTCTCTTCAACTAAACACTTTTTTTCTGTGTTTCCAAGCAAATTATTGGTCATTTTGAAATATATTTTACATATTGACAATATATAATGCAGTGCAATGTTGATTTAAAGAAAATAATCTTGAATTACACCAAGAGAGCTAAAATTTTATGGGTGAAATGGCGCCATGGGGTGACTTCTCTTCCACCCCAATGCCTTCTCTTTTTCCTTCTCCTCCACCCCATCATCATCATCATCATCATCATCATCCAGGAGCCTTCTACAAACACACCTCAAAGTAAGTGAACTTTTCTACCATTTTTGTTGAATTTAGGAAATTTTCGGTGAGCTGGAACCAATTACCCAAAAACCCATTGAAATAATGGTTTCGGTTAACGAACTTTTCGGTTAACGAACGACCTTCTGGAACGGATTGAGTTCGTTAACCGAGGGGTCACTGTACTGTATACCAGTAATAGAATTAACAAAACATTAAATATAAACTAAATACAGTACAGTGACCCCTCGTTTAACGAACGCCTCGGTTAACGAAATTTCGGTTAACGAACTGCCTTCCATAAGGATCTTCAATTCGGTTAACGAATTTCTTACGAATCGACCTCAACATGTTTTCGCTTGCACTGGCCGGGCAACCAGCTTTAGTATCAGTCCGCCAATACATTAATTGGTTCTAGGGCTTAAATTCCTTACTATTTTAGTAAATATCAAGAAGTTTATACTATTCAATAATTTTGAAAGTTTAATATTCAATTTTTTTGTCATTTTAACAATTATTGAACATAATTGAAAGTAAAGTGACTAGTTTAATGCGCGGCATCCAGCCTCTTGACACAGCAAACAGGCGTTAGTCTCTCTCTGTTTTCACTGGAGGTAACATCTTGCTTGAGACTCTCTTCAACTAAATGCTTTTTTTCTGTGTTTCCAAGCAAATTATTGGTCATTTTGAAATATATTTTACATATTGACAATATATAATGCAGTGCAGTGTTGATTTAAAGAAAATAATCTTGAATTACACCAAGAGAGCTAAAATTTTATGGGTGAAATGGCGCCATGGGGTGACTTCTCTTCCACCCCAATGCCTTCTCTTCTTCCTTCTCCTCCACCCCATTCTAAATCCCATCATCATCATCATCATCCAGGAGCCTTCTATATACACACCTCAAAGTAAGTGAACTTTTCTACCATTTTTGTTGAATTTAGGAAATTTTCGGTGAGCTGGAACCAATTACCCAAAAACCCATTGAAACAATGGTTTCGGTTAACGAACGACCTTCTGGAATGGATTGAGTTCGTTAACCGAGGGGTCACTGTACTGTACAATAATAAATAAAAAACAATAGAATACTGCTGTATTTTAACTTGCTTTGAGGTGTGTATGTCGTATTACCGGCAGCTTTTTTGCATATCAAACAGCTTATTGTAGAGGCAGTCGATGATGACATGTCATATTTTTTAGAGTGCATTGGTTCTAATGCCTTCTTGTTTCATAATAATTTCTGCACTGTATATTATCAATATGTCAACTAAATTTCAGAATGGCCAAAAATTTTAATGTAAAAATGCAAAAATATTCAAGACCAACAAAATCGATGTTCATTTCACTGTAAACAAAGTTAAACTGAGAAGTGTTGTTTGGTGATTCAATCAGCTGATGGGCGCCCAAAAACTGTTCCCTGTACAGTTTTGTATATATTATCAATATGTTAACTAAATTTCAGAATGGCCAATAATTTTAATATAAAAAATGCAGAAATATTTAAGAGACCAACTTTCTTGATATTTACTTCACTGGAAACGAATGTAAACATAGAACCAATTACTGTATTCGCGGACTAGCCGATCAGCTGATGCGCACAACAAAACGTGTTTGTCGCAAGGATTTCGTTAATCGAAGTTTTGTTCATTAACTGAACTGAAAATCCACTGTATATCTGTTTTGTGTGCAGTGCGTTGTTGCTAATCTAGCATTCTAAGCTATGGAAACCTCAAAACAAACATTACTTCAAAGGGTCATTTTTTATGTACTGTACAGTATTCATATTTTTCCATGGAATCTGGGACTTACTGCTCAGTGTTCTAGAACACTGATGTAGCCCCACACCTTACTTAGTCTGTTTGAATTCATGTTGATAATGTTCCTAGATTTTCCTTTATTTTTGTATATATATCTTTTGCCTCTCAATAACCTCCAACAAACATTCACTGCCCACAAAGTACAGAATAAAACTGTGAATGCCTTGGCACATAAGATCGTTGCTTCATGTACCTTCCCTTCCTTACCCTTACATTGACCCATGACCCTTTCTACATCCCTTTAAAAATTACTTTAGAATATCTTGTATTACATTTCTAGCCCACTCACCCCTAAGTACCTAAGGCTTTGCTGCACTTTTTATACTTTAGCTCTACATTTATTTACCTAGTGGCCACCCAAAATAGAGTTGGCAATGTTTTGATGAAATATTGTTTTTAACAATTTAAAACTTAGTTACATAACCTCAATGTGTCATTTAACACATCAACCTGTAAACATCGGTAACAACCTCTCTGAGTCTAGTGAAAAGTGGAAAATGTTCCCAAATATGTAATTGAAAAAAAAATACTTCCATTCTTGGGAATACAGGTACCGTATTCCTCATTTAACGTTCATTCACGTAACGATATTTCGGTTTACCGATATAATTTTTTTACACCCTTTCTTGTTTAATGATTGGTTAAAATTCAGTTTAGTGATATTCAACTCATTGGGAAAAACTTGAGATGGAAGTCAGAAAAACCTGGAATTCCGTATTCGAAGTGCCCATTATTATAATTCTCTAAAGAAAATATAACACCCCTGTATAAAACTATGAAAGTAAGAAAAATCATGGGTGTTTATGTTTGGGAAGTGAACATATGTATTGAGGCAGTGAACTGTATCTGTGGAAAGCCATCTTGGAATACACAGCCATCAGTCACACACATATCAAGAAGCGCTCAACACACTGACCTTCTCGGCTCTCTCTCATCATCACCGTGACCTCATCTGCAAATTCTGTGAGAAGTTTCTCCACCATCCTTGACACAGACTCCTACTTCCACCTAAGAACCCTCATCCACGAATTGCTGTTCGACACCACAAATGCATCCAGCCCACATGAGCACGTACTTATCGGTATAAGAACAGCCAAGTCCCAACCATTGTAAAAATTATCAGCAACTCGTAATCAACCAGTGTATTCACTCCCAGCCAGTCTTACCTTTCTGCACTGTTACTAGTACAGTGATCCCTCGGTTAACGAACACCTCGGTTAACGAATTACCTTCCATAAAAATATTCAATTCGGTTAACGAAAAAAATTCTGTTAATGAATTCCTTAAAAAATTTTCCCAACATGTTTTCGCCTGCTTTCGCCTGCTCACCAGCTGTAGTATTAGTCCGCCAATACAGTAATCGATTTTAGGGCTTACATTCGGTACCATTTGAGTAAATATCAAGAAGGTTGTACTATTTAATAATTTTAAAAGTCTTATATTAAAATTTTTAGTCATTTTAACAATTATTTAACATAATTGAAGTACTGTACAGGGAACTAGTTTTTAGCGCGCCAAACAGCCACTTGACTCACCCAGAATGGCGTCAGTTTGCATCTCTGCTCAGTGGAAGAAGCATCTTGCTTGAGAATCTCTTGAACATAAACTATTTTTACATTTTTACAGTACAATTATTGGTCATTCTGAAATTTATTTTACATATTGACAATATATAGTGCAGTGCAGTGTTGGTTTAAACAAAATAATCTTAAATTACACCAAGTGAACTTAAAATTTTATGGGTGAAATGACGGCATGAAGCATGGGCTGTCTTCTCTTCCACACCCACTTCCTTCTCTTCTCCCTTCTCCTCCACCCCCACTTCTAATTCCCATCATCATCAACCAGGAGCCTTCTACATGCACACCTCAAAGTAAGTGTACTTTACTGCATTTATTTTCAGTTTGTATGTAATTTTCGGTGAGCTGGAACCAATTGCCCAAAATCCTATTGAAACAATGGTTTCGGTTAACGAATGCCCTTCTGGAACGAATTGTGTTCGTTAACCGAGGGACCAATGTATGTTAAAATACCCTGTAGTATAACCTTCTCCCCACCTAGTTATTATATATCATATTTGTATCACTTATGTTACTTGTATATTATTTGTTTATCAAGTAACCCATTCCCCAATTATGTAACTGTATATTTTCAGCCTTCTGGCTGCCATGCTCTTTTAATAAGCCATTAATTATGATTATTATTACATCTCTTGAGTTAGCTGGGTAACTGCATGGCTGTACTGTGTCGCATATATACCTGTACTGTGTCAGTAAATGTGAGGAATAAATAAAAATAATAATAATAAATAAAATACTGTGTTGCCATTTGGCAATCATCTCACTAAGCACAGAACACAAGACAGCATACAGCTGAGAACCCTCCCATGCTGCTCCCCTTTTTCCTCCCCCAGGTCTGTATGTTAACCCCCAAGTTTATTCCCTTTGTTTCTTGCCTTAGGATATTAATTTTTTTTGCACATTCTGTATGAATGATTTTGTGTGTAAGTGACAGAGTAAAAAATAAATGAAGAAAATTTAGTATTCGTATATACCCGAAATTACGAGTTGAAAAATAACCATTACACAGTTCACAGTTTATCCTCACTCACTCTGAGTGCTACTGGGTGGTGAGTCGGCGAGTTCACTGCCTCCATGATCCCACACATACGATCACTTGCCACACAAACACACCCATGCTCTTCATTTTTCTTAATTTATAGTTTTATATTATATTTTCTTTATTTCTAAGCTACATTAGAGTATTGTAATGATTGTTCCACAACTTTTATAGTTTCATTACATGTAAAAATGTTAACATGCCATCTCCACGAATATTATTCCTTGTTATCCCACGTTTAGCGATAATCTTGCTTAACGCCTGGTTTTTCTGGAACACATCCCCATCATTAAGTCTGCCATTGAGAGGATTTACTGTATACATTATATAGAATATGTGCATGTCAGCATTATTGAGCTGGACTTGTTATGCTAAATATGGATATTACAGGTACACGGGGGAGGAATGTCGCCTCTACTATTCCTTATTGAGACAACTCTACACAAACAGGATGCGAACAATCAAGAGAAAGAGGGAACTCCTAAAGCCATTCCCTTACATGGAAAAAATGGCAGAAGTAGATAATGTAGTGTCACAGCCAAGCTTTGTAGGTGAGTTTCACTGTACTGTACTACACAATTGCCCACAAATGTGTCCTGTCACTGTATGTTTGGTTTTGCTCACATAGTGATACATATACCAGGTACCTAAGCAAATGATGGCCATTTTGGGGCAATGTTATTAAAAATTCAATGATTTTAACAGAATATGTTCTTTTGGCGCATAAATTCTTAACTGTAAGGTGTAATATCATACAAAAAAATAGATAAATAAAAAAAATTTGAATACATGTCCTTAATATAAGGAAACGTATCCTTTTCAGTGAGAAAACTTGAAATCTGGTGTAAAAAAAAAATATAAGTGGCATCCCCAGGTGAAAGGGTTAAATAAGAATACAATGAAACCTCTCATTTAATGATTTACTGGACTATATGGGGAGAAAAGTCCATTATATAGATGGTCCATTAGATGTGGAACCTCCATTTTATAGAGATTAAAGTCCATTAAATTAAGGGTCTATTAGATGTGAAACTCCCCTCTAATTGTTTATATGGAGGTCCCACTCTCCAAAGTCCTTAATCCAGCGGTCATGGGACTCTGGGGTTGCTGGTTTCTGGACAGTACAAGCTATACTGTATGTTACCTGTTACCGCCTCCAACGCCGTGCGACACAAAGGGCCTCCACATACTTGCGCCAGCCATTTCGATCTTGAGCCCTTTCCGTGATTGTATTTAATTCCTCCTCCGCCTTGGTCTTCCTCTTCTTCTCATTCCGTCCACTCTTAACTCGACCGCCTCTCTCAATACTCTATCCGGACGCACACGCAGAGCGTGCCCCAGCCACCTCCATCTATTCTTCATCAGCCATTCGTCAATACAGTATATGGAAAATTTGTGACTTCTCTTATCGTCTCGTTTCTAATACGATCATGTCATTGTCAAGATTCTTCTCTATGCCTTTTTCTTGAAAGTTCGGAATCTTCTGGATAAAGTGTCATTATCATACCAGGATTCACTTCCGTATACCAAAACGGGTCTTACCAGTGAAGTATATAATCTCAGTTTGGTATGGACTGTTAGTCTATGTGACTTCCACACTTTGCCCAGTATACCCACAACCTCTTCTTATTCTGTCCTGAAACTCATCTTCAAGTGATCCATCTTTTTCATGAGTGTCCCCAAATACTTGAAAACATGAACTTCTATAATTTGGTCCTCCACCTGAATGTTCCCTTCAATTTCTTGGTCTGTTTTCATAACCTCTGTTTTTCTAACATTATTCATTAATCCAGCTCCTCTTCCCTTTTCCCCCAGTCTGCTAACCATAGTTTTCAAATTCTGAATGGATCTGCTCATCAGTACTACATCGTCTGCATAATCCAAGTCTGCGAGGTATTTATTGTCGACCCATTCGATCCCTTCTCTTTCATCACCCACTGTCTCTTTCATTACAAAATCAATAATTACAGCGAACAGCAATGAAGACAAAACATTACCTTGCAACATCCCACTCTCGACATTGAATTCTGGAGAAAGTTGGCCATCAACGTTCACACGACATCTGCTGCCCTTATGAATTTCTTCTTTTAAACGAACATATTTTTCTGGCATTCCATAGTTCCGTAAGGTTTTCCACATAGTTGGTCTATGTACACTATCAAAGACTTTCTCAAAATCGACAAATGCCATTATCAACGGTTTTCTTAATTCCACACACTGCTGCATTATGTGACGTAGTGCAAATATATGATCACTGCAGCTTCTTGATTTTCTGAACCCTGCCTGTTCATCTCTTAGCCTTTGGTCTAAGGATTCTTGAATCCTGTTCAGTATGACCAGACAGAAAACCTTCGATACTATTCCTGTTAATGTTATCTCTCTCCAGTTTCCACACTCGTAAATCACCTTTCTTGGGCAGTTTTATAATGATTCCTTGTTTCCATTCATCCAGGACAACCTCGGTGCTCCATATTTCTTGAAATAGCTTTAATAGCTCAGTGGTCCCTCGGTTAACGAACATAATTCGTTCCAGAAGGTCGTTCGTTAACTGAAACCATTGTTTCAATGGGATTTTGGGTAATTGGTTCCAGCTCACCGAAAATTACATACAAACTAAAAATAAATGCAGCAAAGTACACTTACTTTGAGGTGTGCATGTAGAAGGCTCCTGATTGATGATGATGATGATGGGAATTAGAAATGGGGGTGGAGGTGAAAGGAGAAGAGAAGGCATTGGGGTGGAAGAGAAGACAGCCCATGCTTCATGTCACCATTTAACCCATAAAATTTTAGTTCATTTGGTGTAATTCAAGATTATTTTCTTCAAATCAACACTGCATTACATTACATATTGTCAATATGTAAAATAAACTTCAGAATGACCAATAATTGTACTGTAAAAACGTAAAAATAGTTTATGTTCAAGAGAGTCAAGCAAGATGCTTCCTCCACTGAGCAGAGACACAAACTGACGCCATTTTGGGTGAGTCAAGTGGCTGTTTGGACGCTAAAAGTTAGTTCCCTGTACTTCAATTATGTTAAATAATTGTTAAAATGACTAAAAAATTTTAATATAAGACTTGGAAAATTATTGAATAGTACAACCTTCTTGATATTTACTCAAATCGTAACGAATTTAAGCCCTAGAACCGATTACTGTACTGGCGGACTAATATTACAGCTGGTGAGCAGCCGAAAGCAGGCGAAAACATGTTGGGAAAAATTCGTAAGGAATTCGTGAACCGAAATTTTTTCGTTAACCGAAGTGAAGATTCTTATGGAAGGTAATTCGTTAACCGAGGCGTTCGTAAACCGAGGGACCACTGTACTTTAGGTGCACCATTCGCTTCGGTTTTCAGCATTTCTCCAGTTATTCCATCTAGACCTGGTGCCTTCCAGTTCTTCAACTGTTTTAGTGCCCTTTCAATTTCCTTCACCGTAATGACACCCATATTGACATCCAATTGTTCTTCAGGCTGATGTATAGTAAGAGTACAGGTACTCCTCAACTTACAACCTACTCGACTTACGACCACCCGGACATATGACTGCCGCAGTCGTATAAAATATTTTTCATATTACGTATTTTTGAGTCCCGACGTTAGTGATCGCGCTGTGTACTGACAAAATTTTTGTTTGTAGTTCCCTTTAAAATGGCTGGCAAGCGTAAAAGTGAGAGTTCTCGTGGTGCTGAGAAGAAAAAGAGACACCCATTTTAGATTTTATATGTATTATTTTCGCATTTTCCACTTACGACCAATTCGACTTACGATCTGGTCGTCGGTCCCTAACCCAGTTGTAAGTCGAGGACTGACTGTATTAGCCCTATGGAAGGCTTTATTCATTACCATTCAGAAATGCTCTCCCCACCGTTCCTTTATACGCTCTTCTGATGTCATCAACTCTCCGTTCTTAGCACGTACTGGTAGTTTTTTTCTTTTCCTGCCAATACCTGCGATGTCTTTAATTATATTGTATGCTTTACTTACTCCATGTCCATTACCAGAATTAAGTGCCCTGTCTGCTTCTTCTGCCATATTTCCCAGAAAATGCCTCTTATCACGTCTTGCACATGGTTTAACTTTACTATTAACACTCCAGTATTTGGCTGTTTCTATTTTAAGAGCATCTTCGTCTCCTTCAAGTCTATCTACATACACTTTCTGTGTATGTCTCTTATGTATAATGCTCCAGGTTTCTTCTGAGATCCATTTCTTCCGCTTAGTTCCTCTCTTTTTTCCCCAAAACTTTCTCAGCTGAGCCCTGATACAACTCGTTAATGTCTGTCCTTCTATTATCCACATTCCTTATGTTTTTGCCTACTGACACCCCTGGTTGCTCTTCGTTCAATGTCTCCAATACAATGAAGTGGTTTTGGCATTCAAGTTGAAACTCTTCTTTAATCTGGGGATCTAGCAGTTTCTTCCTGTCGTAGCGAGTCAGTTCCTTGTTTCTCTCTCTCGCTTATAATTTCAACTGTACGGTTGCCAGAACCATTTGGTGGTCACTTCCGACATCCGCACCTCTATACATCCACACATCTCATAGCGAGTTGCACCTCTGCTTGCCAATCATAACATGGTCAATCTGATTGCGATAGTTCCCATCTGGAGATGTCCACGTATACTTATGAATGTCTTTATGCTTTGCGATAGTTCCCATCTGGAGATGTCCTCGTATACTTATGAATATCTTTATGCTTAAACATTGTCCTGCCAATAACGAGGTTGTTAGCCAAGCACAAACTGATCAAACGCATACCATTCTCGTTAGCCTCGCCCAATCCATATTTTTTCATGACATGTTCCATGCCACTGTTGTCGCTTCCCACCTTTGCATTAAGGTCGCCTAGAACTATATATCTCTGTCTGGAATACTACTCAAAACATCCTGTAGTTGCTCATTGAAAGCATCTTTCACTTCATCTGGTGCGATATCTGTAGGCGCTTAACACACTACAATGCTCATATTAGGTTGCTTTGACTTTAGTCTTGCTAACAGCCTTCTTCCTGCACCAACTGGTTTCCATTCTGTCAGCGCTCTTGATGCACTTCTACTCAACAGTAACGCGATGCCATCTCGTCTTAAATCATCCTCCCTACCGGAAACAAAGTGTTTCCATCAGGTGTCACTATTTAATTCATTCCTCCCAATCTTGTTTCATTCAGCGCCCTGTCAATCTTGTACTGTTTGAATACTCACTCCACCTGTTCAAGTTTACTAGCCTGTGTCATTGTTCTAACATTCTATGTCGCAATTTTGATAATGTGTCTAGTATTGATAAACCAGGAGATTCTTAGCACCCCTCTTCCCCCGGGACTGGAGGGCCATATCATTGTTGTCAATCATCATAATGGTTGGTGAAATCCTTGAAGGATTCATCGGCTAGGTACTCCAGAGAAGAAGCTGTGGGGGTTACAGTCTATAATGCTCCTATAGTGCTAGTTTCAAGTGCTTTTTATTCTAATTTAAAATTTTAAGTTATATTAAACAATAACATTCTTGAAAACTATAACATTTTCTCTCAAAGTTCTTTGCAACTAATTATTAAAGGTGGAAAAGAAGGAGAAGAAGAAATGGTACAAAGAAAAAGAATGAAAAGCAGTATGGTGAAGAAAAAGAGAGAGTAAGAAGAAAAATAAAAGGGAGAGAGAGAGAGAGAGAGAGAGAGAGAGAGAGGGGATAGTGGCAACACCTCATCCTGTACCTGTCTCAGTGATCAGCACCAGTGGTCTTAACCATCTTTGTAAGCTTACACATGCAAGATGTAATAGAGGAAAGAAAGATACCTATGGTATACAATTGTTGTATAGTTCCCCCAAAAGTATCTTGACACTTAAAAGTGTTTTGATCGATATTGCAACATTTGATAATTCCAGAGGCAGGTCTTGAAGAGAGAAAATATTATATTACCTGTACAGTCGTTGAAGATCTGAATTATTAAAGTTTTCTGTGATTTTGTTTTTAATGAGCTGAAATAACATGCTCCAAGGTTCTTATAGTTGTTAATTTGGCTAAAGTCAGCCTTCTGTAATACCATATAAGGTGCTTTATGCTTGTTTTCTGATTAGAGAAAAAAAATGGCAAGGCTAGGTGGAAAAACTTCTATTTGTCATGATCATACTTTGGCCTGTATTTATACTGTACGTACTATAGAACAGCATATTGTCATAGATTATGCAGTAATTAATAAATGTGTGAAACTTGTTATTGAGTAAGAGTTAGATTCTTATTTTAGCTCTGACATATCCTTGATTCTCTTTTAAAGTATAAGTGCCTGACAGCTTTGTTGGCTATCCCTAGTCAAATTGCCATATTGTTTATCATTGTTATATATCTGCACTGTCTTGACACACAAAAAACTACTGTACTGTACTCCCAAGGCCTATGTACACCGTATGCCCACATTGTCTATAGTCATGCTGAATTGTGTACCTGCATAGTTTATATACATCCCTGTCCAATTGTAAACCTGTATGACAATTTTACTGAATAAATTTTATTATAGTACAGAAAACCCTTGATAACTCGGCACATAGGGGCTTTGGCCTTGCCGAGTTATCCCAAATTCCGACCTATTGAGGCACTTCCCCCTTCCACAGAAATACAACAATAAAAATTATCGACCCATATATGTGTACATATAATAACTAAATGTAAGAAAGTAACACTTACCAGCACTGCAGGTGAAGAATGAAGCATCATAGTAGGTGACACATGCATGGTAGGTGACACAGATGCATGGTAGGTGACACAGAGGCATGGTAGGTGACACAGGTGGTAGATGACACAGAGGCATGGTAGGTGATGCAGGTGGCTGGCCAGATATGCCGAGATTTTCCCAGATCATTTTACATATCTCAACATTTCCTGAGATACACTAATACATTCCGAGACCATATCCATGCCGAGTTATATTAGATTCTGAGTTATCAAATGCCGAGTTATTGAGGGTTTTCTGTACAGTATTTGGTATATAAATGTGTATCTAAAGCTTTAAATTTCTTATTTAGAAACGGAGGAAAATCGTAAGATAATTTTATCTGCTGCTCTTTCAAGACTAGAAATAATTGAAGGAGAAAATGAAGATGGGCAGAGAGACTATTTAGTAAACTGGCTGACTACCTTGAAACTGTACCTCAAGCGTACAGCTCTGTTCAATCCACCGCCGGCAATTAAATATGTAAGTAGAACTTATTTTTTCATGATATTAAGTCATTTCTGTTACCATTTACAGTATGTCAGTTTAACCATTTTTTCTATATGACTTCCTCTGTGCAGCTGCTGTTTAATTTTCTCTGGTCTCATTCACATACCTGTAGTGGTTTTGTAAAGTTTTGGGCTGCCAAACTCAATTAGTTCCCTTGAAGTTTTATTGTCTTTTGCATTTATGCATTTTTCAGTTAGCACGCACATTAGCCGAAACTATAGAAGATTCCTCAATCGAAGGAGAGTACAAGAGGTTTGATGACATCCTCGGACCTCACCTGGATTTGTTAAACTCAATAGCAGGTTAGTTTGGGTTTATTCCAGGCAGGGGGACTACAAGGCAATATATATGACCAGGTAACAATGAGAGAAATATCTAGGGAAGGAGAGAAAGCTTTACATCACATTTGTTGGCTTAGAGAAGGTATTTGCAAAGGTACCACATGAATAATTTAAGTGGGCAATAAGAAACCTAGGAGCCGAGGAGTGCCTTGTTTGGGTGGTTATGGCACTATTTGTGGGGTGAACAACCTGTGTGAGAGTAATTGGTGAGGAATGCTGAGATGACAGTAGTGGTCTGTCTTCAGCCCCCTTCTGCAGGGGGGCAATATCAAGGGACTGTAGGACTGGTAGTTGTTGTATGCTGATGACTCAGTGCTTATAGCAGATAACATTGAAGAGGTAATGGAGAAATTTAAGAAATGGAAAAATGCAATGAAGTTAAAGGGCCTGAGAGGGAATTTGACAATAACAATATCAAAAGTATTAACTAGTGGAATACCCTATGGCCATGTGCTGTCTATAAGAAAGATGCTAGCAGCAACTCGGTAATATGCAACAAGTGTAGATGGTGGTACACAAGAGATGCAGAGAAGTAGATGGCAGACTGCAGGATGTTGCTGACTTTAAGCTTTCTGTATGCACAAGTAACCATGTGTCCATAGCAAGGCTGGAGAAACTCAACATTTGAGATATGTCACTGAACTGCTTCGATGAGTTCTGTACCTGGGTAACATGATTAGTGCTGGTAGGGGTGCTGAAGCTTGCTCGGTTGAAAGAGTCAGAAGTGGCTGGAGGAAGTTTAGAGAGTTACTGCCTTTATTGATGGCAAGATGACCTTCCTTCTAAGTGAAAGGAAGAATCTATTTGGCTGGCATGAGAAGTTTGATGTTGTATGGTAGTGAAACATAGGCAGTTAAAGAAGTTGACATGAGCAGACTTGAACAAACTGAAATGAGAATGGTGAGGTGGATGTGTGATGTGATACTGAGAGATAGGCTGTCCTGTCCAGAGTTAAAAGGGTGGCTGGGTATTGAGAGCATTGTCAGAGCCTTGTGTAGCGGCAGGCTGAGATGGTATGGGTATGTGGAGAGAATGGATATGACCAATTGGGTCAAGAGGTGCATGAGCCTAAATGTGGAGGGGAGGTAAGCCAGGGGCAGGCCAAAAGTGACATGGGGAGAGGCTGTAAAAAATTATTTTAAGAGTTAAGAAACGGACAACAGAGACTGCAGAATGGAGAGCTGCCGTGAAGTAAGTGCAGTTAATCCATGCATGCAAGGAAAATGGCTGTAAGACATTGATGATGATGATGGTAGAACCCAAAAGTTTCAAATTCGAGGGGTTTAAGCATATTGTATGGTAAGTCGTTTAAAATTTCTGAGGTGATTGAGTATAACTCTTTTACATAAGATTTTATTAAGAAATTGCTCCTCTTATTTAGAGCATTGCTTTCTATGCCTAATGTGAGCTGATCTATTGATGTCCTTATTTTACAGAGAGAGGAGGATCAAGCATAGTCTACCAGCCATCTGTATTTAAGAACAGAGGAAAGAAGATGACAATGAGTAAGACAGTACAAACGAGTAAGTTGTGTATTTTGTGTTGCATAAATATTCTTTAGATATTTTGAGCAGTGCTTTTCCTTAATGATGTGGGTGTAACATACAATATTAAAGTAATAAAGAGCTGAAAGTTACATAATTATAGTGCTGTGAAAAACTAGGTTTGCAGTGAAACAATTTTATGCTTTTGCCTCAGGTTATTTTGTTACTTTTTATTTATTTATTTTATTTTATTTTGCTGCTACAATACCTGAACTACTACCAGGCAGTGGGCTCCAGCTCGGCCCTCTGAGATATAACTTTTCATACGTAATATTTTATAGTTTCTCATGGCTGCTTGTTTTTTGAATTAGTAAAAGCATTATACAGGGGTCCCCGACTTATGAATGCCCTCTGATATGAACGAGGTCTCATAAGGTCAATTATTGAAAAAATCCGACATAAGTACAACTGGTTCATAGTATTTAAGTACAAGAACTCGCTTGCGTGGCGTAGAGGGGAGGTGGCACGTGAGGAGTGATGCAACTGTATGCTTTACCCTCACCGCCTTAACGTGCGTGATGAAGTGCAAACTTTTGTTTTTGCTTATTAACTCTCTTTTTCTAGCCTCATCATGGTTCCCAAATGCAAACCTGATGCAAGTGATAGAAGTGCATCCAAGAAAAGGAAAACAATTACAATGGAAGTGAAAGTTGATGTAATTAAAGGTTCTGAAAAAGGGGAAAACACCCTCAGTGATTGGTAAAGATTGGGTTTCAGTCATCCAACGGTCGGAACAATTTTGAAAGACAATGAGAAAATTCTTGAACAGGTTAAATGATTTATGCCACTGCACTTAACCGTGATAACAAAACAAAGAAGTGGATTGTTAATTTAAATGAAAAGATTGTTAGTGATATGGGTGGAAGATCAAAATCAACGGCGTCTGCCTGTAAGTCTAACCTTGATTTAGGAAAAAGCGAGAAGCTTGCACGCTGACTTGAAGGCTAAACATGGTGATGAAAGTGTTGGAGAAGATTTTGTTGCTAGTAGGGGCTGGTTTAACCAGTTCAAAGCAAGGGCAAACTTAAATAACATATAAAGTGCAAGGTGAAACAGCTAGTGCAGATGAAGTTGCAGCAAGTGAATTTCCTGCTGCTTTAGCTATAATAATTGAAGGAGTTTATTGTGCTGAGGAAGTTTTTAATATTGATGAGACTAATTTATTTTGGAAAAGGATGCCCGAACGCACGTATCTTTCAAAATGAAAAAAACGCACCAGGGCATAAAGCTGCCGAGGAGAGGTTGACCTTACTGCTGGGGGCAATGCTGCTGGGGACTACAAACTAAAACCTTTGCTTGTCTTTCAGTCAGAAAATCTAAAGCTTTGAAAGGTGTTTTCCAGGCAGCACTTCCAGTTATCTAGAAATGTTATAAGAAGGCTTGGGTGACATTGGCCCTTTTTGAAGACTGGTACCTTAATCATTTTGTGCCTGAAGTTGGGAAATATTGTATTTCAAAGTCAATGCTTTTTAATTTTCTGTTGGTTCTTGACAGTGCATCTGGCCATCCTACATTTTTAGATGATTTGCATCCAAACATTAAGGTTGTGTTCCTACCTCCAAACATACCATCTGTTTTACAACCGATGGACCAGGGAGTTATTGCATCATTTAAAGCATACAGTATTACTGTACCTGAGAAGGACATTTACTCATGCTTTTAGGGCAACAGAATAAAAAGAGGGTAGGACATTATAGGAATTTTAGAAGTCATACGACATTTTTGATGTTGTGAAAAACATTGACAGTGGTAGACCTTGGGAACCAACTCCAGCTTGATATTCATGAGAATGATGTCACACAGTTGCTTTAGTCTCCTGCTGAAGAATTAAGCAATGAGGACCTGATTGAACTGGAGAAGCACATTTTGTCAGAGGATGTAGAGGAAGTTGAACCTCAAGAACCAAAGCAATTCATTACAAAAGAAATGGCAGATGGTCTCAGGCTTATTGAAGAAGTATTGTTTCAATTTGAACAGCAAAATCCCAACATAGCAAGATTCACCAAGGTTCTGAGCTAAATAAAATCATTTGGTGTTGGCCAAACAAAATCTAAAAAGTGGCATCCCATAGTAAAGGGGTAAGGGAGGCAAATGGCCCCAACACCACACCGAGCCCACAGATGGTAGCAGTGTTTCATCTGGGAGTGCACAAAGCTCACATCAATGATTGCCAGTAGTTCATCAGTAAAGTAGGACTGAGCTGGCTCTGTACATGGGTCCAAAGTTTTTATTAAATTTTTCGTGGTAAGATTTGAGTTAAGGGTGATGTTAAAAATCTTAAAGCTGTTTGATGGTTAGATGATGGGGCAGTTTATGTTAAAGTTTGTGGTATCATGTCTGTTACTATTCTGTAAATTGTTTTAGTAACATTGAAGGAAACCTAGCAGGATACACTCCACTCTGCCGTTGTTGTCATTCATTCTTTAAACTGATGTGAAATTCCCTTTGTTTTTTTAGTACTGTACAGTATTCTCATAGATCTATACTGTCACACTTTACTGCTGGTGATATTCAGATACTGAAATATTCTCCATTAGATTTTACAAAGGCAACCTTTCTTGAATATGAATTTTTTCTCTCTGTTAACCAGTAAAAATTTATCATTCATTACTTTTATGATCTCATTTTAATAAAGTGTAATTCATTGCTGATCCTAACCAGGATATGGAAGTGTGCAGTGGTCCGAGGCAAACCTACGCACTATGCTGAATACCGTAAAAGAATGGCGACTTTTGTGTCATGATGGTGCGGAGCTGGAGCATGTGTTGAACAGCAGTGAAGCTCTTTGGAAGGAAGTGGCATCAAGATTAAGCGGCCCTTCCAAAGTTGATCCTAGCAAATGTCAAGAACGATTTATACAGGTTAACAAAAAATTAATTTGTCATTAGAACTAATACTCTACTGTTGAATTGATAAGTGTTTGACTTCAGCCATGCATAGTCATTGTGTTTCATGTTACTCACCTTTGATGTTACAATTGTAGATTATATTCCAGTAAAACTGGGTATACATTAGATTGTTATGTTTTATATAATAATTATAACCCACTAATGATTACAGTACAGTATTCTAGAATTACCTGTAGTATTATGGAAGACAGGAGAATGCACAAAATTTGGATGACTTATGATTTTGTGTTGCAGATGTGTCGAGAATACAAGAGTGTTGTGTCTTTCAATGCTCGTTTAAGTCCTACAGAAACTATCAAGACTATTATGTGTCAAGAAATTCTGGAACGAATTTTAACTCCTCTTATATGCCACGATGCTGAAATTGATGTTAGGGGTGAGTATTGCTATCACTTTCAAGTGTTTTTCCATTCCTCTTTCATCCTAGTGAGACCTTGAGAACTTTTCCATTGTCATCATCCAGGTTCCTGGTTGCCTTTCCATCGATCAAGTTACTCTTGTAAAACTCCTTGGCACTCATTTACGGTAGTAACTTACACTCAGAATATTCACTTATCCAAATTCCAAACTACCTCAGAGTTCTGCCTCGAACCTACTCTATTACTTTACAGCTCATTAAAATTTTGCCACTTTTTATGCTTTCCCTTCTGCCTAACCTAACCGGGATGTAACTGAATAAAGTTTAGTGAATATCATAATTTGGCCTTTCTCTAGTCTATGCCCTCTGCTGGGCAGCTCTTGTAATACAGTACAGTAATACCCCGGTTAACGCTCAGGATACGTTCCTGGAAGGTGGAGCGCTATCAGAAACAACACTCTACGGGGTCATTATACTATTGCATATATGGAGATGTGTTGAGATGTGTTCCTAATGATGTTAGTTTTTACCTGTGAGATATACAGTATTGTATGTGAAGGGTGCAGGTATTATTAAACACAGAGTATTACAGGAACATATCTTAACTAATTAATGAATAACAGAAAAGCAATATTGTATCATTAATGACAATCATTTGATGAATATTGATGATTGTAGTAGAATGAGTGAGAGGCAGCGTGAGGTGCAGTGGATGGGAGGGAAGGAAGTGGGTGGAAGGTGAGAGGCAGTGGACATTGTACAGCCTCTGGAATCAAACTAATTATTTCCATGACATGTCACATAAATTAAACTATAAATTGTGATTTGATAATTCACAATATCTTCTGGTACATAATCTGTGAATTATTGAAACTCCACTGTACAGTATTTGAAAGTACAGTAATATCTCGTTAGCCGGAATCCCTCAAACCTGGAATTTAAATTTTCTTGAAAAATCGTTCCCAAAGGTGGATTTTTCCAGAAAATTCAGGCTTTGGGAACGATTTTCGAGGGGCACATTTTCTGGAAAATTCTGAGAAAATTTTCCAGATACCTAGAAAATTCCGGGGATGGGGGATTTTTTTCCAGGCTTGAGAGAGCCGTCCCGTTACCCAGAAATCTCTCATTCCCGGAAGTGCTTTGCACTAAATGTTCTGGATAACAGGGATGTCACTCCATCATCTTGCACTGTTGGCATGCTTCACTGTTAATGTAAATGAACTATACCCTCATGTACACCTAAAAAGACTGCATTTTAAATTAATTTCTCAGACACCATTGTTGTTAATCATGAACTTGGTACAGTAATAGGGGACAATTTTAGGTTTAGTACTAAACAACCCCCTCATAGTTGGTAAATGTGACTTGTATTATTTTACCTTCTTCAATCTGCAGTTCATGACTATTGTCACATTCTATGAAAAGATATGTATACCTGTACAGTAGTCTATCAGTGCTACAGATCATGCTGAACCAAGAACATTTAGCACCATTAATGATATTTCAGTTTCTTCATTCGTCCATCTGTCTTCTGTCTATCTTCCCATAAAAGAGATTACAATACAGTACGTACTGTATGTAGTGTGAAGATGATTCCATGTAAATAGGACTCAACTGAATTTTAAACTTTTCAGATGAATGGTGGGCTAGTGAAGAGGGTGGAAACTGGAATCGAACCGAAACTCTAGAACTTCTTTTTACTGTCAGAGAATTGTGGCCAGGTTGGCCGAAGATGGATTGGGAAATGGTAAGGATTCATAAATGTCCGAGTTGATATGTTTCTGGTTTAATAGAGTAAATACAGTACAGTACATTACATTTTTATTTCATGTCATAATTACTTTTTTTTTTGTTTTTTTTGTTTGTTTTTTTGTTTTTTAATGTGTTAATGTAGTATCACCAGTTAGCAACAGATGGCATTGCCATTGTGTTACTGTGGCATGTGTGAGGCATTACATGTGTTTAATATATCCATTTACCAATAGAAGGTTTTATGGTCCTATTTATGGGTCCGGAATAGCATATTTCCTGAATTTATGTAAACAAGGCATTATTGAACCTGTAATCCTTGGAACAGTAAATCAAAGATGTACAAACTGTTTAATTTGTCACTGTACATAGTGATAAGGATGAGATATCTGTACAAGTGAAAACAAGAAGACCAATACAACATAGATGCTCAATCTAGGTAACTTAGGAAAATATAGAGATGTAGTAGAAAATTATAAAAGCACAAACTGATCACTTCAAAAAGTTACTGGCTGCAAACATTACAAAGGCAACAAGGAAGCAAACTTTTTCTTTGATAATGTCTGGGTCCATGGTACAGTATATCAACCACTAGTAAGCTGATAAGCGGTGAAGTAATAAATAAAAACAAAACAAAACTCAAACACACTTCATCACTAGATCAAGACTGACCATAAGTTACTCTACAACATAAGTTTCTGTGGATGTGACCCAAACTGGTTCAGTTCAAAGAAGCAGCATTAGAATCAGTTAAGAAGAATAGCTAACTGACAGATTCTTATGTAAGATAACACATGAAAGCATTAAAAAAATTCAGTACAGGAGGGTGATGATCTCACATGGAATTGAGCTTTCAAGTTGGCACTTTTGGTATAATAAAATGGCACCAGATGTACAAGCATTCTCTTGTGAGATTGAGGTGCAGAGGCATGGTTTCAATCAGGCATAAAATTCATAGATTTGGAGAAGTGAGTGGATTCATGTTATGAACTGAATGACAGCAGTCCAAGACAATATCAGATGGGTGTTATTAACAGACTTCGAGGATAACCAGAGTAGTGTCTCAATTACCACATCAAAGGAAGATGTTTAAGCCACAAAAGTGACATTTGAGGAATGTGTTGAACCGAGTTGGCAGTGAAAAACCTATGAAAAGGGATAAAGAAATAGGACACTGAATTATATGAGGACCTTTATGGTATTCTGCAGTTACCAAAGGCAGCACTTTCATCACAGAAAAAGCTGTGTATAGTGGTTGAATTGAACATACAACTGCTTCCTTGGTTGATGAAGGAAGATATTGGTGTGAGCATAATGGTGGTGAGGGGAGGGGTGTGATGCATAAGCTAGTAATTTACACAGGATAGAATCTTCCATTTGTGGGACAGCATATGTGGAAGTGGCACATAAGATTAGCAGATAACAAATGATGGTGATCACGGAAAAGAATCCATATTTTATTATTGTGCCTGTTAAACCAGATTAGGACTAAATTACAGGTATGTACATTGCCTAGTAAGTCAGAACATAAGAGCGATGTCTTGAGCAGGTGCCACAGGGTATTCAACAGTCTGGGGCCCTTGACTATTAAAGGCCTGGGCAGTGCCATATGTGTTATAGGTAGTTCTCATTTATCACAAGAATTCTATTCCTGAAACCTCTTGTGAGGAGGCAAACAGTGAAATGTGAAACAAACTTTTCTCTAGGAAACAATGTATAGTTACCCACAAAGTCTTGTCGCCTCTCTTGCTGTTCCATGAATCCTGAGATTCAGATTCATGAACCCAAAACCGTAAAATGTGATGCAGTATGCTGTCCATAAATGCTTCATATTCATGAATCTGAATCTCAGGGTTCATGGAACAGCAGGAGAGAGGCAACAGGACCTTTGTGGGTGACTGTACAGTGTACAGGTATCGGTCATAGTTTCAAATTCTCACAGTACGTTAAATGTGCTGACTGCCTCTCTCATGGTTCTAAATCTTGTTGTTTTTCTGGGGTGGTAATGGTGAGTTCTGGCAATAGATGGCACCAATAACTCTTATTATGGATCCAATGTATAAATGGGATAAATACATTATAGATTCTTATATGGTATATAACACTTACCCCTTGTTATTAGTGATGGTTAGATTCCAGAAACCTAGCATATGCCAGAATTTGTGAGTACCATGAACAGTCTTCACAAAATGACCCTTGAGTGACAGACCTTCAATAAATATCTAAATACACAATGTTATAAGGTACATGATAATCATCTAAATAATACAAAAGAATCACATAAACAAATAGAAATATAATAGAATAAAATACAATAATAAAACAAACTTAGCATAAATGAATTTACCTAAAATTATGAGGATGATAAATGAAGGAGGATGCAACAGTGGCATACTCTCTTTAAACTGTCTAAAATAATTTATATATGCAGTATACTGTATTATGGTTGTGTTGAGTGAAATGTAAAAGGTTCCCTAAAAAAAGTTTTTCTTATTACATAACTGTAGTACACAATTATTAGGGTCTTTAGCACTTACAAAAAAATTATCATTTTAATCTAATCACAGGTGAGCTTAATGATGAACGCAAGTGGATACAAACACGATGACGTGGGTTGTAAGAAAAGATTCCAGCAGCTGTACAGTGGTTACCAAGCAGCATTTGAACATAATAAAACGTGTGGCATACGAGCTCGAAGACGACCCCCATTTTACTTCAAGTTAAACACACTGTTTGGCAACAATGAGTTCGATGAACCAGCCACTCCTGGCAAGTATTGGGCTTTATTAGGAGTCTTGCAATAGTATGAAGAGATAAATTTGTTGTCTTCAAGAATTTTAGCTATTCTCTCAGTTTTGTTTCATTTTCTAAAAACTATATTTCAAAATTTCAAGTTTTAATTTTTGTAAAATTTTCAAAGATGAAGGACAATTGGTAGATGAAGCATACACATAAAATAATTATTTGATTTGACCAAATTTTTTATTTTGATGGAGGTGTTATCAAAGAATTACACACCCATTGATTAGAATTTCTTCATTTGTAAGTTAGGTGCTTTTTTTTTTATCAACTTTTCTGATAGTAACACTTTGACCAAGCAGATCTCCCTGGAATGCAAGAGGTAGAAGTCGATGAGGCAGAGGCACTTCATATTCTTGTCATGGGGCTGAAGGAGATAAAGGGACATTACTGCCACAGTGTTCCCCGAAGACCACTCTTAATGACACTGTCACTGTACCTTAATGAACACTTCCACTGTACATCATCATCCATCCCTCCATATGAGTAAGTACTGTATAGTATTAGTACCTTTCCATGGCTTATTGAAACTTTAAGATCACTAGAAACAAAAACAAGTAGTGCATCATAACATACATGTAAAGTATCAACAGTTACCTCTAAGTACAAATATATCTGTCACTGCATTTATCTAATTATCTGTTTATCTGTCTTTAATCTTCTGCATATATTGTTCTACTTGACAGCTGTGTGCAGATTGTCCTTTACCCACTCCTGTTATATGCTTCATCACGACACTCTCAGTTTATTCTTTTTGCCACAATGCTTTTTATTTTATTTTATGGGTAATTGTTCAGAATGGCAGATTGGATACTATTAAGAATCTTCTTTAATATAAAAAGGTGATATGTACAGATAGTTCCTCCATAACACAAGAGGTACATTCCAAAAGAGTCTTGTGCTAAATGAATCCAAAAAGCCATTGAAAAATATGACTGTAAAAGGTGAGAGATACATCTTAGAGGGAAAGAGTGTGTGTTGACTTTACCACCATAAAGCTGTATTTTCATTCAGACTTTACTTACATCCACTTTAACATTACAGAGTGTGGCATTTCCTACTACAGCTCCACCATATTCACCGAGAGGCTGCACTGCAAAAAACAGAGGTGGCGGAACATATGAATCTCGGTGAGCTGTGGCAGAACCACCCCATTCCGCTGATAGCTTTTGGCCTTCATGCTCTACCTCTTCTTGGGTGGAACTCAGTAAGTTTTATGCCAATACTGCACTGTACTGCAGAAGAGAATGTTTCATAATCTGGGTATTTAGCTGAGACAGTTTAAGTCTCATATCATATTTTTATCAAATAAAGAAGCAAGTTCAATATAGCCTTATTATCGTATGTTAACATAAAAACCGGTAAGTATTATTATTTTTTGAAGTGAGAGTAATGCAGATAACGTCCTTACCATAATGTTTTTGTCAGGAACAAGGACATGATTTGTTGTGCTGCTGGGTGTCCTTATTTACCAAATGGCCACCAAAACTAGAGGTGTCCATGTTGAGGGAAGAACACTTGAGTTATTGAATTGCCATGTTATATTATTAAATGTAATGAAACTACAATTCTAACTTTCAGGTGTGTGATTGGAGTGTTGACGAAGTCTACTTGTTAGTGGAAACTGTCTTCAACTGGGAACTTCAGCCTCGCAACTTGCAGTCAGCAGGGAAGACTATGGCCAAGGTTGCCAGTGAGCTTTTAAAAACTCGTGGCTTTGAAAAAACTCCCCAGCAGTGCCAGGATCAGTGGGAATATCTTGTGGCAGCTTACAGGCAGGGTGGATATAAGCAACTTAGTGGGCAGATGAACCTTATTCACTTGTTGGCACCATCCATACTGCATCCCCAACCAACTTGTTTTTATCCATCAGTTCGAGTTTCTAAAAATCTCAACCAGCAACGAAATTGTCGGACTAATATTTGTAAGCAACCTCATAAGGCAACTCAGACACAAAAATTGCAAACCACAGCAATTCAACCACCATCTGCGCATAAAGACCCAACTCTAAGACCTTTGAAGAAAATGAAGGTAGAGAGCCATGATATGACTGTATTGTCAGTTTCAGAAGAGAATTTGCAAAAAATCAAAAGGAAGAAAAGTGCCCCAGGGAATGTTGTTTCATATGTTCAAATAAACGTCCTACAGCAGTCCACCCCTCAGAAACGTCATGTCCAGGTATCGACAGATGAAATGAAAGACTGGGAAGAAGGTCTTGGTACTACAAGTTTCAGTGTTAAAAAAGAAACAGGTGATATGGAATCTATAAGCACTTCATCTACCACATTATCGGTACCAATAGTAAGTGATTCCATAAAAAGTGTACGAATTCAAGAACATAAATCTGATAAAAAACAGGGCATATTTAAACCGAGTGGCTCATTTGCCATTACAATGAAAACAGCATCTGGTGCCCCATCGAGAAAAGTAACTTATTTTTTGCAGAGCGATGGTAACTCAGAAGATGATAGAGTGCAAGTAGAAGTCTTAAATGTAATGGAGAGTGAAAATGGTAAATTGGTGGAATGCTGTACAGGGAAAGGAATTACTCCAGCAAGAACCATAAAGCTCCATTATCCCCCAACTCATCCAATACCATCAGGTCTTACACACATGTACCTACCCAGGATGTTAGTTCATCCAGATGTCATGACTGCTGCAAAAAAAATACAGCTGCCTGATACTTCCAATAAATTTTCTTCTTCCATTTCTGAAAGAGATTCAAGTTCATCCTCATTCTCAATTCCGTGTCAATTAAATTTGAAAACAGAACCAGAAGAAATTGAGTGTGAAGAAAGTGGTTTGCATTTAAGTGGTGATGAATCATTTACATCATTTGGGTCAGACAGTAAAGACGATGAACCTGGGAGATGGAGAGTGATGAAGCTGTTGGAACAGTATCGTCAGCACTGCAGACAAGAGAAGACCAGACTATTACAAACTTTACAAGAGAGCCACCAGCAACAAACCTCTATCCTTAAACAAATCCTTACTGTCTTCCAGCAACTCCAGAATTCTTTTTAAGAAACCAATGATTATATAGTGTAAGTTTATACCCAAATTAGTGACTAAATAGTATTAGAATTGTATTTATTTATGTAGCCATCAGATCCATGCAGCTTCCAACTGCTTCACTATTAAATGGTCAAACCAATATACAGAACAATATTCACACCTTATACTCTTGTGTCTTCTTTTTCATCTGTAGAATTATGTTTGTGGATATGGACACCACACAACATGATTTTAGATATGAAAATATAATCCAGATCTAATAGTGGGAAGATACATCCTGAGTGAGTGCACTTCATTAAAATGTCTCAACTATTGTAAATATTTCCATAAAAATTGTTTAGTTGTTGTAATTATGGTCTTTACTTTTGTACCTTATTAAATATGGTGTAATTATTATGAATAAATTTTTTAATATGACGTGTAATGTACTCATATGTTATTGGTTTTACTTATATACAGTGCAGTGGACATTTTGTAATTGAACATTGTACATTTATCAGCTATGAAGCACAGTTGATACTAACAAAGAAATTTAAGTTTATATATACTGAACGACGGTGATTTAATAAGAACCCCTCCCCATGTACGATAAAAAAATTTGCATGAAGGATGGTCATTGTTCAGCCAATGTGGAATATGGAACGTATCTCTTGATACACTTGCTAGCTGCAGTCTCTCCTCATCCACCATGCAGCTACCCAATGCACTTTAGTCCCAAGCTTTGTTTCATGGTGATCGCACATGCTCGTGATCTTGTTGCTCAATGATTATCTTTCAGTATCGGTGTTGTTACTTATCAATAATTTTTTAGTTTTTTTATTTCACCTTACAGTGAGAGGACATCACTTATGTTCCCATTGTACTCTGTTTTGGCAACTGTGAAGTGATTTTTTTTTCTTCTTTTTTACTGTAAAGTGCTTTACCTCTGTTGTTGTGAGCAGTGCCGGCCACTATCATTGTTTTTGCGTTATCATCGTTCCCTCTGATTTTTGACAAGTGCTTTCTCTCTCTTTGTGACTGTGAAGTGAGCAGTGTAACTTTGAACATGTCTGGGAAGTGCAAGGCACCCAGGAAAGCTGTCTCTGGAGGTGAGGCTTGACATTGTGAAGATGTGTGGGTGTCAGAGTGACATGTCCACTCCACCATCAAGAGTCCCCTTAGCCTTGAAGGGGACATGTGTTGATGACCAGGCTTGTTCTTAATGATATGGTGAGTGGTACTTAATTGTGTTTAATTATGACATATACTGTACTATTATTGTAGGAATTTTATTTTCGGTAATACGTGTGGGTGTCAGACTAGCTACTGGGAACGTATCCCATTGAACCCCATGTTATAATGATCCTCATTTACAATATTTTGACCTGCGATGGGTTTTCCAGGAATGTAACCCCATCATAAATAGGGGGATACCTGTGTGTGTGCGCGTGCTCCTCTACTTACGAACGAGTTACGTTCCTGAGGCTTGTTTGTAAGTCCAACTTTACTCTTGTAGATACCAAACATATTGTAAAAAATGAAAAGATTATGGATATTTAGTACCCTGTACAGTTATACCCTGTAATACAGCCTTAAAACCTGGCTCACTCTTCTCCTCTTAGGTAATGTTTGTTCTATCTGGAATTTTCTTCAAAATAATTCAGTCTCATCCACATTGAACACCTGTTCTGGCAGGTAACTCCCCTCAGTGATGTTGTTTGTATCTCTGAAAGTTTGTAAGTTGAACATTCTTTAGAGGAGCACCTGTATATATATATACACACACACAAACACACACAGTAAAAAAAACAAATACCGGACCGCCTGGGTAAACAATACGTCCATTCGACATGAATCTTGGAAAAAATTTAATATTTAAAAAAAATTTCTTGCGTATCTTACAGGTCATTGATATTGTTGTGAAGCAATGTGGTGTGGACCACGTGGCCATGCCCACATCACAACAACACAATCACGCTGTACTCAGTCAATGTGTGGTTATTACTCAATGCATACGTGCCTGTTCTCTCATGACATAAGTAACGCACTTTGTGAAAACAATGCCCAAGTAAGTATGTTCCAGTAAGGCTCCAAAGAGCAGAAATCACTTTACCATGAAGGATAAACTTGAAGTGTTAGCCATGGTTGAAAATAAACATTTTGTACCCGAGATAATGCATAAATTTAGAACTCGATAAACTGAAAGCATATCGTAAGTGTGATCCACTTCATCCCACTCTGAAAGTGAAACTCACTTTCATACACACCAACATAATCTTCACTACATAACACGTCACCAGGCAGCTGTGGTCTTGAGATAGTTACCCGTGTTGTCGTTGATTCATCAAATAAAACTGGAAAAGTTGAGGGAAAATTGTTTCGGTACAGTACTCTATTGTGACTTAGAAATGAAGGAAATATATTATAAAGCTATAAAAAGGAACAATGAAGAGTACGAGTGTGAACAGTATTCTGTGTGGGTGGTGAACGTACAGTATGTATGGATGCATCGCAGTGTAGCGGCTACAACCTCTCTCAAGTCAGCTGGTTGGTTAAGGTCTCCGACTCTGCATCATTCATAAGATGGCTGAAGGAGCTATTTTTCATACATAAAATACAACCCTCACTCCGAAAAAGTTTGCCCTCACGGTTTTCTGGACTTGCGGCTTCTTCAATCTTGAGCTGTGACCCCTTGTGGGGCGAGCGTCCGCCAGCTCCAAGTAAGGACACTCAACTGAGTAGTGCCCCCTGAGATGCTTATAAACCTCAACTAGGTCCCCCCTTGCCCGTCTGTGATATAAGCTAGGCAAGTTCAGGTGCTCCAATCTCTCAGGGTAGCTGAGGTGCCGAAGTGCAGGCACCAGTTTGGTGGCCCTCCTTTGAACATTTTCAACCAACTGACAGTCCCTAGCATATCTCGGGGACCAGATGGGGTGACAGTACTCCAGATGGGGAAGCACTTCACTCCTGAAGATCGTCACGAGGGACGGACCGTCTAGATATCTGAACGACCTTCTTATAAGACCCAATAATTTATTTGCCTGATTTACCTTCTTCTCACAATGGCCCAAGAACTTCAGCTCATTGTCAACATACACACCTAGGTCCTTCTCTCACACAGTCTCAACTAGTACATTTTCTTCATCCCGTTGGGACATATGGTACGCCTCCTTACCGTTGGTACGCCCCAGGTGCATCCTCTTACACTTCGTGACAGTGAATCTCAGCAGTCATTCCTTCGACCATTCCTGGAGCCCACAGAGGTCCTTCTGCAGCTCTTCACAGTCCGCTTGGTTCTTAATTTCCCGAAATAACTTGCCATCATCAGCAAACATTTGTATGGAGGAGTGTACAACGTCAGGCATATCATTTATGAAACAAACAAACAACAGCGGGCCCAATACACTACCCTGCGGTACCCCACTTGTTACAGGTACAGATGACGATTTCGTGCCATTAATCACCACACATTGCTTGCGGTCATGTAGAAAGTCTTCTATCCATGCTAGGACATTTCCCCGAATTCCGTACCCTTCCAGTTTGATTTTCAGCCTTTCGTGGGGTACACTGTCGAAAGCCTTGGCAAAATCTAGGTAAATATTGTTGATATTACCACCCCGTTCTAGAATATGGGTCCAAATATCCAATACCTTGAGCAGTTGTGTCAAGCAAGAGCGCCCCGGCATAAAACCGTGTTGGCAATCTTTTACAAGGTTGTTTCGTAGTAGATGTTCCATCGCTGCATCTCTGATAATACTCTCAAGTACTTCACATATTATGCTGGTCAGGCTCACCGGTCTATAGTTGTTCGTGGAGTGCCTATCGCCCTTCTTGAAGATAGGACTCACATAAGCCACTTTCCATTCACTGGGGACCATTTGTTCATCCAGGCATTTACAAAACAGAATCTTCAGGGTCTATGCAAGCTCGTTGCACAGCTCCCTTAGCACTCTAGGATGCACCATGTCAGGTCCAGGACTCTTATGGATCTTTAGCCTGGACAGTTTATTTCTAATACCCTCTTCTGTGAACACAATGTGGGTCAGTGCTGTGTCGAACCGTCTGTCCTCAAACGCAGGAAGGTTAGTTGCATCCTCTCTTGTGAACACCGAGGAAAAGAAGCTGTTCAATGCCTCAGCTTTATCCTGGTCAGAATCTGCGTAACTACCATCTTCAAGCCTCAGGTCTGATACTCCTACTCGCGTTTTCAATTTCGACTTTGCATAGCGGTAAAACGCCTTTGGGTTTGACTTGACCTCGCGTGCAACCATCCTTTGGAACTCCTTTTCAGCCCTCCTACACTCTATCTTTGCTTGGTTTCTGGCTCTTGCATACATCCTCCTGTCTTGCTCATCGTTTGACCCAACCCACGTCTTGAATTTCTGTTGTTTTGAACAGTTGTGCCTCCCTGCTGAGACACTACAATGTATGTACTGTACAGTGTTTCTTTCCCATTTCCACCCTTAGATGTCTTGAGCTGGCTGACAATTACTAACGACCACCCACAGTAATTACAAGCGACGCAAAATTATTCAACCTGCATGCTGTCAGGTGATGAAAATCACCTGGTGGCAGGATTTCAAACTAGACTTTACATCCACCTAAAATGACCATCGTTGGTTAGTCTGTCCTCTGTTCTCACAGTGAGAACTTCTTCATCACTTGTTCATCTTAGTCGGTTTTTGACAGCTAAGTGGTGTAAATTCCTTGCATCACATTCATGTTATTTTTGTAATTTAATTTGATATAAACTGTGTATTTCTTTAATTTTGGTATTGGGATTTATGTTCAGTTGAAGCACTGTTAATTTTCCTTTATTTATATTAATACCATGTTTTATGTTAATATTATTTTATAAAAAAATTGACTTTAAAATTCTCTACCCTATATTACTACTGTACAAAGAATTTTGCTGGTTCTGACTTAAGAAATAAAACTGAGGAATTAACCAAATTACAAGAACTTATCTTTTAGCAGTGTTGATTGAGATGATTAGTTACCGAAACCCCCTAGACAACAGTTATGGTATTGTGGGGTATGGGATGTTTGGTGTTCGCACTCAGGATGGAATGGAGAATGGAAACTCACAATGTGCTCTCTATATACATGTTGTATTGAATGTGCAATGCAGCTTGGTGCTGGGAAGGCAGCGTGGTTACAAGCGTGATGTAGAGAGAGCTGGTTGGTGAGGATGCTCACAGGAGGACAGCTTGTGGGTCGCCATGCTCGCCAGCGGGAGAGAGGACCGCCAGGCAGGCAGAGGAGCGAGGGAAGGCCGCCAGGCAGTGGCGGAGGTGTGTGGGCCGCCAGGCAGGCGGAGGAGGAAGTGTTGCTGGCTGTGGCTGAAAGTAGAGAGCGAGAACGAGAGGCAGATCACCGCGAGGTCAGGTCTTAAATAGCGGGGGTAGGCGTGGCTTAGTAGTTGACCCCCGCTCTGTGGTGTATGGCGGCGCTGGTTGACCTAGGTCACGAGGCATACACTGGGGAATAGGTGGGGTCGGCTAGGCAGCGACAAACAGCGTTTGTAGGGGAGAATTCCACTACAGTATCCAGAGAGAGAGAGAGAGAGATAGAGATATGACTGCCCACCAAACATACACTGACCCACCTTCAAACATACAAAGACCCACCATCAAACATACACTGATCCACCTTCAAACCTACACTTACCCCCCACCAAACATACACTTATCCCCCATCAAACATACACTTACCCCCAATCAAACATACACTTATCCCCCATCAAACATACACTTACCCCCCATCAAACATACACTTATCCCCCATCAAACATACACTTACCCCCCATCAAACATACACTTATCCCCCATCAAACATACACTTACCCCCCATCAAACATACACTTATCCCCCATCAAACATACACTTACCCCCCACCAAACATACACTGATCCACCTTCAAACATACACTTACCCCCCACCAAACATACAATGACCCACCACCAAACATACACTGATCCACCTTCAAACCTACACTTACCCCCCACCAAACGAATCCACGTAAAAAAGTCACAGGGAAAAAAAGTCAGAAAAAGTCATAGAAAACAGTCACTTAACTAAAATATTTTTAGTTTTATTACCTTGAATGTTACTTTTCCTGTGACTTTATTACCGTTCACCTATCAAACATACACTGACCCACCATCAGACATACACGGATTCACCACACACCTCAGCATTAGAAATTATCACCAATACACCATTCAATATACTCAAGTCCACCATCTACATCAACACAGAAAACGTAAGTATGGAGGTAAGGGGAGAAGCGTCCCGGGCCGGTAAACCAAAACACCGTCCATTATTGAGGAGTGTCAGCTCAAGAGTCATGTCACAATATATCTGAAGTAGGTGGAAAGACACACACTCATGTAATGTCAACGGGAGGTAAGGTTCTGCATATTCTCTTGAATGAGTACATGTAAAAATGGACATCATATTCTTCTCTTTTGTTGTAAAATATCTATATATGCGGATTCTTTTGAGTATTGGTATATACTACTGTACAGTTGGTAAATTTTCACGTGTTGCCACTATGAGAAACCAAAGTTGAATTTCTGTTCTTCCGGTGGTTTTTGATGTGTTATGAATGGATTTAACCTTCATTTCTGATGCAAATCAATAATTTCTAATGTAAGCCCACCCTTCCATCTCAGACTCGAGAGATTTGGGTAAATTTTTACTTTAGGACATGAGTCCATAGGGGTTGACCAATATGTTTTTCCAGTGTATTTTGGTGTGTTTTAAACGAAGCTGACCTTCATTTTTGGCGGGAATTGCTCGTTTTTGCCCCCGCCCCCCAACAATAATGGGGGAGAGCCTGGGAAATCGGGGTTTTCGGGTGGGGGAGAAAGCGAAAATGAGTCATCTAACCTAAGAAAACCCTGACCTAACCCCACCCCTAGCCGGGGGCTCTTCCCCCAGACCCCTGTAGGCCTATCTTAAACTAACCTTAATTTTTCAGTACCTAGTTAAGAACTTTGGGGCGCACCATGTCCGAAAATACAATACCTTAGTTAGAAGTAGAAGGACCAGGAATACGTAAGAATTGGATCGAATGATCGTCTTTCTCGTAAAACTCAGCAATAAACTTAAACTAATCGTAGGAGCACAAATGACAACCAACCTCCACCACGGTCATTGTGAGACTGGTCAATGAAATTACCCAGGCTGCTTCCTTTGAAAAAAATCAAATGTGATTGGTAAAAAAAAAATTGCTTAATGATATTGATACATCATTGGTCACGAATGGATGACGTCAGTCAATATTGCGCATGCGCCGATAACGTCTCACAGATGAAGACTGAAAACTACGTAAGATCATATTCAATTGTGTCGCTATTATCCATTTCTGCCATGCATGTATGGGGTTCAGAATGCTCAGAATAGGGAGATCTAAATGTTTCAGTAACTAATAACTTTCGGGCGCACTATGTTCTAAAGTAAAATAATACCGAGATTTGTTATAAACATAATGTTAAAAATTGTTCAAGACCCATCAAAAACCATCAGAAAAACACTTATGAATCTAACCTAACTGGGGGGGCTCCACAGTCGTTCTGGGTGTGTACCGCGACATATGAACATAACATAAAATGTTAAATATCTCGCTTATACGTAATTAGCGACAAAAATACCATTGAAGAAAAGTCTTAGAATTGTCAAAATTACCAATTGCATTTATAAAATTCATGAGATTCGTTTAGTGGCAAAGAGTGAAATAATACCATACAGTTGCCAGGTGTCCTGGTATTATTGCAGTTTCGGTCAATACACGGCCGACTGTTTTGACCGTCTCCAACCCTTAGATCTCCTTATTTGGAGTATTTCTAATCCCATTTCAACCAGGGTGCAAAGAATAATAATGTCAGAAATGAATTTTAAAGTGTTTCCATACATTTTTTGGGGATAACTTTAAAACGGGTACTGTACTATCCCCCGGAAATAAAGGACAAATTCGATTAAATTACTCCAAAATACACAGGATAAATTAATTTCCAAACTACTGGGGCATATTGGCCAAACCTGCAGTTTTACCGGTGTTCCATATACATATACTGTACAGGACTGCCCCGTATTTCCTTGCTTTGTCTTGGTGTTCTGGAAAGGTGTGTAAGGCTGCTTAATGGACGAGTTGTCGGTCGGAATTTTTTCGTAAGGTGACAGGTCAATGGGTAAGAAAACGCTTAAATTCACAATGGTAATGATATTTTAAAATAAATATAGCCAAAAAGTAAAAAAAAAATAACGGTTAAAGCAGCTAAAAAGTCACGTGACTGCGAAAAGCTCTGTGATTGGTTGTGACATCACAGGTTGGTTTGAGTCGTCGAGCGGGAGCCTGGAGGCAGCCAGCTGTGGTGTATGTGTTGTTACCAGCAGAAATACAGGACTTGTGGCCATATACCTGTACAATGTTGATATGTACAGGCATACCTTATTTTTAGTTTAAAATAAATTACTGCTCAAGTATCACCGTGTGTGTTTACTTGCTGGGTGCCAAAATGATGCAAAAGACCGATAACTCCAACATGGAAGTTTTCACCACTGTTCTCTATTTCATGTCTGGAAAATGTAAGTTTTCATCACTGATGTCTATATTTAATGTTGTGGAAGGACTAGGGACAACCATGGCCAGGGAATAGGCTTGAAATGATCAGATGACAGATGTAATTTAACTTGCTTCATAGCTGTGTGGCAGAGTTCTTGATAATACTCTACAATCATAAAAACATTTACTTTTGGTAAATTTCTTTCACCTGCCTTGATGAACCCTGGATGTAGTTGTCCAACCTTCTCAGCTGACCGGCTCTGTAAATAAATATTATTAAATAATTAATTGTACTTTACTGTACAACACTATAATGCTATATTGAATATATAAATATTACTAAGCACATTAACTAATTCAATGGATATTAGCTGCACCTACTACAAATTTCATAGTATAAAAATTACAAACAATATGGGTAGAGTATTATTTTGATTACCTGATAGCACTCTACCATGTAGTGTGGTCTCTTGCAGCCTCTCTCCTCAGGTACTTACCTCGGAGGTTGTTTCATACAACCTCTCTTTACGTCATTCTTGGCCTTCCTGGTCCTTCTCCCCTCTACATTCAGACTTATACACCTCTTGAACCAATTTGTCTCCTCCATTCTCACCACATGCTTGAACCATCTCATTATACCTCTACACAAAACCTCGCCAGCACGTCTTTGAAATTGCCTTGATCCACATAATAACAAATTAGGAATTTGTGTATCATCCAGTTTTTATTTTATTATTTATATTACAGTCGGCTTCCTCTTAACATTTGTTTGAAGTACATAATGTTGATGTCTTGCATCCCACCAACCACTTTCTCCAACCTCCACCCTTTGCAAAAAGTGAGCTTATGACAGTGCCTCAGTTACATTAAAGATTAAGTGAAAGCTGCACAAGTTTCGGCATTTTAATTGAATACGTGGCAAATTATGATTAAAAAATAAGGGTTTTCTGCCGATTTCGTCTTTCAACGTAAATAAGAATAAAACAAAACTTCAACTGTGGTGACACACCAGCAGCAAGACTACCGGTAAGTGTGTCATTACTGTCATATATCTGCTGATATTGTTAGGGATACAGTCATGATTTCCTTTGTACTGTAGTTGTATTTATGAGAGTGATGAGAATCATTAAACAGTCCTACTTCAAATTTCAACTATAAATTGAAGTTGAGAGTTTTAATAAATGTGTTTCACCAATATAATACACTAAATAGTAAACATCATTATCCCGCAGGTGCAGAAACAATTGTTGAATTTTTTGCAGATGCTCTGCATTGCTTTTACTTTTGCTTTTTTCCACTTTGCCACAGATTGGCTCATAAGCCACTTGGGTTGTTGGTCATGTATCTGTTATGCACTGTTGGCAAGTACCGGTATTGGGCATGTACAGTACTGTACCTGTACTGGCTCCTGAATGTATCTGTACCTACACCAGGGATGATCATCTCTGATCTTGAATGAGCTCACACTCGGTGCTGCCACAATGCTCTTTGGCAAATTATTGCAGGGGTTTATAATTTTCACTCCAAAAAATGTTTGTCCTGACTATTTTCTGAACTTGGGGCTTCTTCAAACTTAAACTGTGACCCCTAGTGAAGTATTAACCGAGTGCTGGCTATATTATCAGAGTTACTATTATACTGCAGTACTTGTGTTATTACAAGTATTATTATTATTATTATTATTATTATTATTATTATTATTATTATTATTATTACAGAATTATTGTACTATTATTACTTTACCGGTACTTTATTATTATTTTACAATAAATTTTAGCATACAGTATATCAATATGAAATAGAAACTCAGGACTCAAGTTATATTTCAGGTAATGAAACATTAAAAGCAAGAAATGGCAGCCAGTGAAGTGCAGCATGTGACCCCTGATGAAGAGAGCTTATCTTCCATATCTGTCAATATCAGTTGTCCACAAGGATGTCCTCGTACATTTGCCAATTCCTCTGCCCTCAGACTACATTTAAGTCAGGTATGGGTTATTCTTACCTCTTACTGCAAAGGTAGGCCTGTAGAAATGTTAAGCTCTTCTTGATTAAGTATTTAACCCTTACGTCCTGGGTGACGTTCCAGAACACAGGACCGGCCCGCCCTGGGTGACGTTCCAGAACGCGTGCCTTTTCCCGCCACCGTTTGAATGCCCATTGCAGGTTAACAGGTACCAGCGTGACTATTTGTCTGTCACAGCACACGGCGGGGAGCGTGGGTGGGCTCAGAGCGGTCAGTAACCATTCCCCTGTCGTCATGGAGAGTCGCCCCTCAACCTCCCGTGCCATTTCAACCCCAATCAAGCGTCGCAGCCGCCGTGGGTTGGATGATTGTGAGATACAAACAGAACTATATGATGTAATTGCTGTATTGTGTGATTCTAGTGAAAGTGGTGATGAAGTCAGTGCTTATATGCCTAGTGATCCTGAGGATAGCGTCGAGTTAGACGATGTTTTAGGGACAAGTGGTGATGAGGGCAAGGTACAGCCAGCGCGGTGTAGGCCCGCCACGCGTTCACAGCCCAGACAAGGAACAAAGGATGTTTTTGTTTGGTCTGATGGCAGTAATTTCCAGCCTGACATCCCTGATTTCAGACGCTCATCAGGTGGAATTACTCCTGAATTTCCTTGTACAGAGGAATCAAATGAGATGGACTACTTTTGTGCCTTCTTTGATGGTGCATTCATGGACTTACTGTGTACTGAAACAAATAAATTTTATCAGCACATGTGTGAAGCTGACCTCCGCCCTGGCCCCTCACCAAAAATGCGCCGATGGACTGATGTTGTTGTGTCTGAATTATATGTATTTTTTGCACTACTAATGCTAATGGCACATGTGAAAAAACACGTACTTCAGGAGTATTGGATATCTTATGATGACATCACAGCAACTCCATTGTTTTCGAAATTCATGTCAAGAGACCGGTTTGCCTCCATCCTGTGTTATCTACACTTCATGGACAACAACAAACCTGTCGCCGGTGACCCACTCTGGAAAATAAGGACAGTTTTTATGATGCTGAAGGAACGATTCATGAAGTTCTTCAAACCCTTTCAGAATGTAGTGGTGGATGAGTCTCTGGTGCTTTTCAGAAGACGTGTTGTTTTTCGACAATACATTCCCTCCAAACAACATCGCTTTGAGATAAAGTTCTTCGTGCTGTGTGACTGCGAGACTGGATATGTCTTAGATCTCATAGTTTACACAGTAAGTGATGTAGACATACCCAAGGATGATCCACATGGTTTCTCTGGTGCTGTTGTGAAGAAACTTATGGACCGCTACTTTGGAGGGAATCATGTCCTCTACATGGACAATTATTATACCTCTCCTGCCCTGGCCAAATTCCTACTTGAACATGACATCGGTTCTTGTGGGACAGTACGTAAGAACAGGAAACACTGGCCCATGTTTCCTGGTAAACCTGCAAGAGGAGACATCCAGCTGAAGCAAGCAGACAAGTTGCTTGCAATACGTTGGCATGATAAGCGTACTGTGCAGATGCTGTCAACCGTTCACAAGGGCAAAATGGTGGACAGTGGCAAAACGGACAGGGCAACAGGAGAGGTAGTAAAAAAACCTGACGCTGTCGTGGACTACAATGTCAACATGCACTTCATGGACAAGAGTGACATGCAGGTTGGCGCAGTTGAGTGTGTACGGAAATGTCTCAAGTGGTATGTGAAGATGTTCCTACATCTCTTGGACATCACCATCCTGAATGCGTACAACTTGTACCTTGTAAAATCCGGGAAAAAACCCTCTCTTAGGGTTTTTCAGAAGCAAGTGATAAATCAACTCCTGGAGAAATATGGCAACATTGTGGCAGCTGTACGACGACGTCGAAGCCAAGCAAGACTCCCTGACAGACTCCTTGCATGTGACTGGGTTACTCGTCACTACCTGGATAGCCTTCCGACTCTTCCAAGTGGTCGTAAGATGCAAAAGAGGTGTTACGTCTGTAGGAACACCACAAAGCGCCCAGCAAAACGCAAGGATGTGACGACGTGGTGCAAGGAGTGCGACATTGGTCTCTGTGCACCTTGCTTCATGGAGTACCACACAAAGAAAATATTCTAAAACAATGTGGCACGTGAGGAGTGCTTGTAAATAGTTTAAATGTAGTGTAAGTGTATTTGTAAGGTACAAAGTGACATTTGTGTAAAAGGTACACAGTTGTACGCATTCACTCACCACTACCCACAAGCAAAAGGAGGCGCCTCGTCAGGGTAGCACAAACACCACCGCTACCTATCACCACCACCTCTCCTCCTGCGATCAAAGGGAAGCTGCTTGGTAAGTACCTTCTTTTGTTTGTTTATTTTTCATTGTCTGTCCATTTTATCATGTTGTATCAAAGTAATATTATTAAATGTAGTGTAGTTGTATTGTTGTGTAGTATTACTAGATGAGAGTGGTATGATTATGTTATGAATGTATTTGTTTGTGGAATTATTATTCTGATAATTATTTATGTGACTTACTTGCTCTCCCAAACACAAAGACAGCCAGACAGCCTGGCAACAGACTACGTGTGTATCGCTGAGCACTTTTGTGAAAAGTAATGGAAGTAAAATACATAATAAATTAATTATTTATAGGAAATAAGTATTATGATCAGTAAATACATGCATTATTGGCCATCTCGGACATGAAGCCAAGCGCTAAAATGACCCCTATGTGTGTTGTGACCGCTAGCGCTCGATGTTAAAAAAAAACTTTCCCCTTATTTGTCTCGTCACTGAGTTGCCACGGAAGTTTCTAGAAGGACAATATATAATTGTTCTTACATCTTTTTGGTTGTTTTATCATTTATAAAGGTTAAAAATTATTTTTGGAAAAGTTGGTTTTCTCGTTTTACCCAGGGTGGAGGGTGCGGCCGGCTCCATCCTAGCCCGGGGCGTAGGGGTTAATGAGAAGAGACTACTGAAATATGTAATAGAGATGAAACATTGTGTGAATGGGTTTTTTCATCAATTATATGTTATGTAGACTGTGATTGTAAAAGGCATTTTATGAAATGAAGAGGAGAAATCACAGTTAATTTTTGAAGTACTGTAATGTAAATAAGAAGCACAAGAAGAGATCAACCAAGTGTTGTTTTAAAATCAATTTGCCAAAGACTGAACATATTTAAAACTGGATGATTTTAACTAATGGAAGTTGTCTGACAGAAAATCCACTCTTATGGCAGGGAGTCCCACTGTGTTTGCTCAGGAGTATCACTGAGTTTTGATATGCAGGGTTCTGTAAAATAATAATATTTCAGCAGAAGAGTCATGGCTCCTCCCAGGTACCCTCACAGACTGATTAAGGGTTACCTTAGCCAGGTTTAGTTTGGTTAACCCCTTGTGTATGGGGTCGCCTTTGAACTGAGTAAAATCGTCCAGCATTAACCAAATATAATATTAAAAATGGTGTCTCCACAATGAATGAGCTAAAATAGGATTCCAGGACCAGGATATCAGTTGTATTCAAATGTTTTACATTCTCAGGTGCACCATCAGGAAACTGGAAGTAATGTTGCCCCGATCCCTGGAACTATATGGTATCACTGTCCTGTGACTTCCTGTGTATACCACATTGACTTTGGTGTTAATGGGAGACATTTTCCAAAGTTGAAGTACCTTAAGCAGGTAAGTGTTTTGTTCTATGTTTGCTCTAACTTATTATTCTAGAGTTAAAATTGAATTGTTGATTACTGTTGTATCTCATGGTGAAAAGGGATTAGCTAGCTAGTCTTAATGCATGTGAATGACAACCATTTAGTAATTTTTGAAGTGTATACACATCATCAGACATAAGAGAGCCTGCTTACACAAAACATATACTGTACAGTATACCGTACAGTATTCTACTAGCCCTTGAATTTGGCCCACTAGTTGCATTCTTATCAGCCTACAAGTCACTTGGTATTTAAAAAATACATATATTACTCACAACTAAATTCACTCACTCTTTGTCTCTTACCATGTTTTAAGAATTATGAAACAGATCTCACACAACTTTCAAATGGCCCACCAAGCTGCATTTCCCCAATGAGAATATATATATTTTTTTAATTAAACTATAAACACTATTTTTTCCTGATGTTTCTCGACCATCATCGTCCACCATCATAGGAGTTACTCCAATGAATGAAATGCTCATGATTTAAGCATCTTCAATAAAATATTTCTTTTGGTTTTATGAAATACAGATAGTATATTTAAAAAAAATTGTAAATAAACCACAATAAATATACAGTATGTGTGTACAGTACTGTATGCCATTTTGAAATATGGCCCACCAGTAAATATTCGTTAAAAAGGTCCCTTTTCTTATATTTCTATTTGAACAATGTTAGGCCAACACAAGCAGCATAAATCTAAAGCTGTTTTGAGTACCTACACACATTACACATTTACCATTATCACATTAATATAGAAATTTAACAATGTTAGGTTAGGTTTTGGGTTCAAAATTCTTTGGGCTGGAGCGCATCTCAGTACTATACAGTATATCATGAGTTTTTGAATAGACAGTTTTTGGTATGGAACATATCCCAGTTTTACCATGGGATCCTATAGGAAGATGGGTCCCATTTAGTGAGAATTCATCTAATGAACACTTTTTCAAGAACACATGTCAATCCTTAGGTGAAACCATAAGCACTACACAAATATTTGCACCTCTAAACATTCCATGTTGTGTACCTAGATGTTTATTGCCGAATTTATTTTTACTTTGGATAAGTCATTATTTTCATCCTTATGGGATATTCTTCACCATTTTCCAATACCAATGTAGTCTTTTGACCAGTTTTGTATTGCCTCTACACAATCGGCATAAATGTTTTATTTTAACCCAACCCCCAATATTTTATATGACTTTACTTCACCATTAACTTTTATTCTTTCATTGTTTTTTTACAAATTATCTTGCTAAAAATCAGAAATAATTTTTCTATAATTTTAAAAATAGCATTACATTATTGTTTAACTCCCTGCCTAACCCTTAATCATCTGGTAAGATATTTATTTGCTGATGCTGCACCTTCCTGATTCAAGTACCCGTAGATCTTTAGGACTGTAGTACGTACATCCATCATTATTAATCCTTATCTAGTATTTACAGTTGTGTGTTTACTTTAACTGCTCCATTAGAGTGAATTTCAGAAGTCTGATTGATTTCTGTTCTTTTGTTAGTTTGAAATGATATGATGTGATGTGACCTTATCTTGCAAAGCACTGTCTGTGTGCCTGACTGTTAAGACAAATAGTTTAAGGATGTTATATGTCCTTTATTTTATATTCAGCTTTGATGAAACTCAACAATTATTGAATTTTTTTTATTATTTTACCAAGATTACAGATTAGATTACATTTAAGCAGTCTCTAAGATCTCATGATCCTTATAAATAATTAGAACATTGAAAACATTATGGTGATCTTGAGACAGAAATACAGTCTATTTTTAGTATTTGTTTGGGTACATGTACTGTACTTAATGGCATAGTATACAGTATGTTGACAGATATAGTCATCGACTTTATTACCAAATATTTCTTTACAGCACTACCTCAAGGTCCACGCAGCTCGCTCCCATGCTTGTGATTGTGGTCAAGCTTTCAGTACTGCAGCCCTACTTGCTCGCCACCGCCGTGCCTGTGGAGTCAAGCTTTTGTGTTGTTGTGGCCGGAGCTTTTCTTCTGTTGAGACCCTGCAGACTCATGCTCGCCGCTCTGGCCATGCTGTCCATCACTCCACTGTTCAAGCACTAAGGTATATTCAATCAATTATCTCTGGCTTTGCAGCTGTTAAATTTTATGTGACAATGAATGGTGAAGTATGGGTCTACACGTACAGGTAAGCATTTCTGGGTATTGCACTTCAGCCAGGTGGCTTTCATGCTATGGGGTCACTTACGAGGGGTGTTACTAGTCTTTAAACAGTGTCTCTTAGCATCACCCAGAGTTAATTTGTTTGTAGATATAGTCTCCCCATCATACTTACAGCCTCAGATGAAGACATAGTGGTATTGATGCCAAAACACTGGAGGTCTCGTTTGAGCTGAGACTTCTCACTATTCACCAGGCTAAGCGTCAGCCTGTTTAAACATTTCAGGGATTTATTAGCTAGATCTACCTCAGTTATAGGTGTTAGTGTGAGATGAATATTATTTCTTACATATATCATGTCATAAGGCTTGTTGACATGTTACCAGCCCTACCAAGTGGGTTATCATGTTATAAGGGACTTCCCTTGATGCCAGTAACTGTTGACCAGATCTCAAGAACAACATATCCAAGGGTAGTTCTGTCTGATGAACTGGCATGAGTATAAGAGAGACATTAGCCAGCAAATGTTTTGAAATAATCTCCACTAGGCTTTAATAGACCTGCTTGTTATGTTTGCCATAGTTTAATGTACAGTACTTCCATTTAATTTTAGTGAGTTCATCACATTTAAAACCTTCAGTGAGTCTCAGGTAGCCCAATTACTATGTCATAATCCATTGTGTCAAAAACCTTTTGTAAATCAAAAATATCATGTACAGGCTGTCCCATGAGTTAAGAACAGGTTACATTCCTGGACCCTGTTGGTAAGTCAGAACAGCGTTAATTTCTTAGTATAGGTTAGATTAAAGCACAACCCTGCCCATACAAAACGACAATAATATCCCATTCATAACAATTCATGTAAAAACTGTAAATACAATGATGTTAACCCTTTCATCACCTTGTCTGATGTCATTAAGGCACCAAAAACATGAAAGTGCTAATTTCAGCTTTTTATTACTTTTATATTATGAGGATAACATAAAGTTTCCGTATCTGGCTTGAAAATTCCTTTGAAATGTGGACAGGTAGTGGAAAATCTTCTTTTTTTTGAGGGGGGGGGGGTGGAGGAAATATTGAAAACAAATATATTTGTAACTTAGGTATTCTGTAGGTAATGTGGTCTGAAGAATGTGATGTTGTCAAAATTGCCTCCAGAATCATGGATTGTGCCCTACAACCAAGTTATTCATCATTGTACATTTATATTTTAGTAAATTACAACCAGGTTTTGAGGTCCAGTATTGGTACCTAACCAGGAATCATTTTGGATGAAACCAAATAAAACAGACAATACAAACACATTTCAATAAACATAATAAACTTGTATTTGTTCATTTATTTTGTAAACCAATAAAAAGCATTATACAGTATAAGCTTCCTTGAGAGGGAGTGACACAACTCTTCCCTACAATCATCTTCCATCTTACATTCATGGCTCTGTAGAGGGAGGTAAAATTAGCACAAACACATACCAGTAGCAAATAAAAAAAAATAAAATATATATACAGTCAATCCTCATATTACGCGGTCCCGCATTCCGCGTTTCACCGTTAACGCGGTGCCTTGCCAGAACCTAACATGCTCACATTCCGCGGTCGTGAACCCCATTACGCGGAGAGCGGCTGACAAGCCGCGCCATTTTTGGATCCAAACCTACCGCGATCCGCCATGTTGTGTAAGAGGCGCGAAAATGGTGCGCACAAGGTCGCCCAGTCATCAAAACATTACCAGTTCTTCACCCGCCACCCACTACAGCCGGCCCAAGTCAGTGATAGTGATAATTATAGTGAGGATATGGACTTATATGAACTTTGGGGGGTTTGACAAAGAGGCCCTGCAAGCCTCTGTGGTGGATAGTGATACAAGTGATACAGGTGAGGGCCAATAATCTGCCCTCTGCCTCGGAACCAACCGCCCATCCCCGTGTGCCCAGCCATCTTTTCTACTAATGTGAGTGTTAAAAAACCTAATATTATTGATATTTCTCTTGATTATTAATTGTGTGTGCATGCCATCATAAAGTTAAGATAATATTTTTACTACAACATAGTTGTGTGTCGTCAAAAAGTGGAGCTTGGGGATCGGCCCGGACTCCATTTCAATTAATCCCCTATGTTATGTTATTCACTTTACGCGTTTCTCACTTTCCGCGGTACCCTCCGGGTTACATTAACCGCGTAATATGAGGACCAACTGTATATATATATATATATATATATATATATATATATATATATATATATATATATCGGTATTTAATCAGTAAAAAAATGTCATAGTTACTACAAAATAGTAGTTCAACAGTATTCCTCAACCACCATAAAATACTGTAGCTAGAAACATGAAGCATATATTGACGTATATTCACCACTGTTTGCAGTCTATATCCTTCCTTTGTGTACAGGTATATACATATTTTCATACTTAACACACTTACATAACCTATCTCCATATAATAAAATAAAAACTTACCTTATTTATTTGGATGATAGGTGATAAAAAATCACATATGACTGTTAGCAACAGCTGGACTCAGGTGTCAGGCATCGTCTGCGATTCTGCATATTTGTGTTGTGGTTGAGCCTTTTGCCGAAAGATGGCAGTACAACCCAGGGCTGGCAGTGCATTCAAACTCTTTGCCGTGTAGCACTATAATTTAAAAATTGACTACAGTCACTTTGTTCAGTTAAAGGGTTAAATAATATGAAGTCCTGTACTGTAATGTAAAAAATGGGGTTTTAGTTACAGATTTTTGTAATGAATATGTTGGGATCCCGTTCATAAGTACAGGTGTTCATAAATTAGGTATTTGTAACGTAAATTAGGTATTTGTAACTCGTATGATCAATGTAGTTTTACTGGGTGTTCTAAATTTCAGCACTTAACCTAAGTCCCATTAGTGTCCAGATGTGAGGTCCCATTATATACCTTCTGTTAGGGTTTGACAGGAATGATACTGTACTGTACTGTACTGTACTTAACTCAAATAATAAACTTTTCTCCTAAATACCCTCAGAGCAAAGAAGACATCACTTGCTGAACTGCCCATGACAACACAGCCATCTCTACAGAGTTCCTCTCAGGCAGTTTGGACACATCATATCCCATTCAAGTACAGTATTATATTTTTAAGTATATTGTTGAAATATTCTTTGTATTTTAATAATTGTTTTTCATCAACACATTGCTTGTACTGTATAGGTTGATGCCCTCTTATTTGGTACTCCATTGATTGACAATTCCCCAATAAACAGCTGTTATAATAAGCACATTTGTTAGACCTCCTAATTAACAACACGTTCAAATGCCATTTGGCTCTGGACCCATTTCCACCAATATTTTATGCGTCACATAATAATCACCTTATTGAACGTCACTTCAAAATAAGACTAAAGATCACATTGTACTGGTAGACAATGCAATACTGTACTGTATTAGGATTCCAAAGTTGAAAAAAGTTGTGCCAGCTTATATATACAAAGCACAGGTGCTCCTGTACTTACGAAGGAATTATGTTCCTGAGGCTTGTTCATAAGTCCAATTGTTTGTAAGACTAACTTTACTCCTGTAGATACCCTACAGTACAGTCTTAAAACCTGGCCCACTCTTCTCCTCTTTGGAAATGTTTGTTATATCTGGAATTTTCTTCAAAATAATCCAGTCTCATCCACATTAAACACCTGTTCTGGCAGGTAACCCCCCTCAGTGATGATGATGTATCACTGAAAGTTTGTACAGTGGGGTATGCTATAACGAATCTAGTTGGTTCTAGAACCTTGTTCGTTATAGCATTCGTTCGTTATAGGATTAATCCGTTCCAGGCCCCCAAATACAACCACTTAACACTGAAAAATATAATATAAAATTGTAAAAATTGTAAATAAGTGCATAAATATGCATCTGAACCCCTGAAATAAAGAATATCATTAATACTTGTAATAAAAATACAATATATTAGTAAAAAAAAAAAAAAAATTTAAATGTTCGTTGTAGGAGTTTCGTTCGTTATAGCATTCTCAATTTTATAGGTAAAACCGTTCGTTATAGGAATATTCGTAGTAGGATCCGTTCGTTATAGCATACCCCACTGTAAGTTGAATGTTCTTAAGGAGAGGAGCACCTGTATTTGTTTTTTATATTGCTCTCCAAACAAAATAATTACCCTGTATACGGTATAGGGTACAGTATAGTACTGTACAGCTATCTTCAATAATGGAACAATTGATAAATAGCACTTCCAGTTTTGAGAATTATCCAGTCACTTGGGATATCTCCTATAACCATGAATTATTCCTTAATACTGGACAGAACCAACCGGCCAGATGGCTAGTAAGCGGGTAAGTGGTGAAATGATACATAAAATACCAGAATATCTCTGATCACTTACACATCATTTCTGATAAGATTGAGTGATGCACTGCAGTCTACAGTACTGTATTACATCCCTCAAAATAAAATAAAGCATTCCCAAATACTATGCTGTATTATTTCCTTTTACTTTTTCTACCTCTTCCTCTTAATTTTTCTTCTTAAATCTTTCATCCTCTTATTCTTTCTTCATCTTACTTTAAGCCTTTGTTTTGTTTTCCTCTTAAGTCTGTCCTTTTTCTTTCTTCCTCCTGTGCTTACGGGGTATGTCTTTTTCATCTTTTTTTTTCTTCCCCTCAATCTTAAGTCTTTCTCTTTTGCCAGATATTTTCAAAATTCTTTAATACATTACAGGAACCCCTGATTAGTGTTAATTTGCTTTAACAAAAAAAAAAATATATACCCCTTCTTGCTTAATGTTAGGTAAAAATTTGGTTTAGCAATAGCTAGACTCACTGTGAAGGGGAAAAACTGGGGATGAGGTGGCCTGTGAGATGGCATGTTAACATTGTTACATGTAATGAAGCTGTAAATGCTGTGGAAAAATCATTACAATACTCTAATATGGCTTAGAAATAAAGAAAATATAAAACTATAAAATAAGTGATCATATCTGTGGAGGCAGTGGGCTGTAACTGCGTCATCGACTCGCCAGCCGAGCCACACACTCCCTCATCCAATGTGATGTTATGACATACACACAGCGCAGCAGACACTCACACACATCTCTGAGTCAGCTGGGTGACTGCCCAGCATGGAAGGAGCTATATTTTGTACATAAAATGTGTGCTTTTGTATTTTATGATTTTGCTCTGTATCAGTTTTATTATTTATCATACCAATTTATTTGAATTAGGCTCACCTTTTGCTTACTAAATTGTTTAACTGTGAACCATTTTACTTATATACTATATAAGTTTTGTGTTAATAAATCAATGGTTGAACTTTGAAACCGTGTATAACAAACTCATTTATTATTATTATTAGGGAGTACAGTACGTACTCCATTTTTACCGTCCTGTCATTTCAAGTTGTTATTCGCCCTCTGTGCTTCGGTGCTATCCCTTGTTTAGCGATAATTTTGCTTAGTGTCAAGGTTTTCAGGAACTCAACTGCATCATGAGAAAGTTCATACTAGAACATATAAAGACAGATCTAAAAAATTCAGACTACTGTTATTGGTAACTTAACCTGGCTGGATTACTGAAAGTCACATAATTGCTGAATACATAATACAGTATAAATATAGAGAAATATGCTCATAAAATAGCACTAATTTTATTGAATAAATCATGTTTCACACTTAGAAAAATATTTTGTGCTTTCAATTTGTCATCATTCCCCTATAATCATCATATAACTTGCTCTTCAAGCTCACTCATCTCCACCAGAATCGCTGAGCCAGTTGCCCGATTGTCCAATTTCTCCTTAAATTCCTAAATTTCATGTGTTTATTACTTACAGTACAAGAAAGGTGTAAAGTTGTAAGAGAAATTGTGGAATTTGGAAGTGAACAAAAGTTTGGAGGTGTGTTTATTGCCAGCAACACATAAGAGAGCGAGAATTTAATGTACTACTCCGGTAACAAGACTATTATAAATGTTGGTTATTGTTTTTCTCAAATCTCTTCCGGTTTCTCTTCAAGTACAGGTATGAAATATATCCACAGAAATTAAAAAATGGTTTAAATACTATCCTGGTGTTATTCCAAAAAAGTGTAAATTAAATTCGCATAGCTTAAGTGTCAGCTGTACAGTACTGTACGTACTTATTTTTCTAGGGTTTCAAGGCAGCGAGGGGCCTTTCCCCTCAATACGTCACTGGAATTGGCAGATACTGTTCTTCCTTCGTGATGACAAAAAAGGCTACTGGTTGAGGGAGGGACGTGTGAAGGGACCAACGTGGGGCAGGAAAAGTTGTCACAAAGTTCAATAAATCATTTGAGCAGAAATCAGGCACCAAACTTAAAAATTATGGGGAGTGAAAGAAGCGCATATCTATAGGATATACCGCCTGTAAGAGTTAATTACCATTACTTTCCATCTACAATGTTAGGTACCCATTCACAACTGGGTGGGGAGGGGATGCCCCAGGAGTGGATACCTGCCACATGTACCCCCCCCCCCCCCCCCCATCATATATAAGGTTGGCTGTGTAAGAAGGAAGGAAGAGTGGTTAGTAAGCTAATAATTAACTTATCAACCCTGGTAGACACAAGGAACTGGGTCAAAGGTACTCCGTAACCCTTAATAAGTCTCCCTATATTACAAAATCTTACTGGCCATGGGTTCTGTGAAATAAGAGGATATCAGAATCAATCCTCTGTAATTATTTTTTGTTCTTGCAAGCAGTCTCCTTCCACAACACACAGTGGCCAAAATCAAGAGCAACAGGCTTTACTCTCTTTGACCATCTGTTTCAATAAGTGTTGTGTTGTGGTAATTAGTGGGGTTTACTTTTTAGGTACCACAGTATTGATGAGAGTGGAGGAGGGGAAAGCAGTGTAGTCGAAATAATCAACACTTCATCATCTGCATCACCCTCTGTGCAATCCACGTTTGGTTCTGTGCTGCCTACTATTTGCCCAGCTCCTTCCACCTTCTGCTCAGCTTCTTCTACTTTCAGTCAAGTTACTCCCTTACATCTCCAGCAACCAACTCATCTGCTAGCAGCTATTGCACTTAGTGAACTTGCTGCAACAGCCATGAAAAGGTATAGTAGTTGTCCATTTAAGGTAATTTTATGTGATTCAAGTTTACCCACCAGCTTCACTGACAAAACTCACTTGTCACCCCAGAAAAAATTGATAAAATACTGTTGAAACAGATACTTCTTCCATTTATATCTGGAGCATTATAGCTCCCCCAAAGAAAGAGCCATTGCTGTATAAAGAGCTATAGAGCCACAGTTGAGCATGTCACTTCACTTCCTGTCTCACATGCAAAAAACTAAGTCTCCTTTATTTAAACTTCACTGTGTTGCTCATCTCCATGCTTTTGCAAACCGTACAAATGCAGTTTTTTTTTTTACAATTCTTGTCACATTATACCTTATACCATCAGCTCCAAGGGGGAAAAAAAGGTACAAGACAACAATTTGATACTTCCTGTGGGAAAAAATAAATACAATTTTGGTTAGTAATTAAGTAGAGTAATACCCACATTTAGCACTCAGGATGTGTTATCCTAACCAGCATTCTAAGGGGTCATTGTATAGTATATATGGAGATGTGTTCTTGATGACATGATTTTTTTTTATCCAGGAGATTTACACATCATTGTTTAATGAAGGGTATAGATATTAATAAACATATTATTACAGTAACATAAACTGTGCAGCAATTACTAATTAAAGAATAACAAATAAACAATTTTGTATCATGAATGACAGTCATTTGATGAATAGTAGTAGTAGTAGACTGACTGAGAGATGTAGTGGGTGGGAGGGAAGTATAAGGGAGTAGGGAAGCAGTGGATATCGTATAGCTCTGCTCTGGTTAAAGCTAATCCATCTCTGCATCACTGAAATTATGATTTAGGTAGTGATAATAAAGGTAGAGGTGATGATGGAGGTGGTGGTGAGGAAGATGTGTTGAGGAGGTGTTGCGTCTATTGGTTTCTTTGGTAACACTGTGCCCGCAGCACTCCCAGACGCTATTGAACATCTGATGTCTACACACAAAATTGAAGCAAAGTTATTTCTATTCAACATTACATAACATAGCATTTTAAAATATGGAGTGAGAAAGGTGGGGGTGATTAGAGGTGAAATGGAAGGCAGTGGTAACACGCTCCGGGTGTTGCCATGCGCTCCTCAGCAGGTGATCTCCAATCTGCCACCACACATTGTGCTTCAGTTAACCACACACAATTTTATGTCATACAGTAAGACCTACACTTAATATAACAACTTTGTGGTTATCATGGCTGAAGCTTTTATCTTGTGCATTCTTAATAATGGTTCTAACATTTGCTCTAGCCAAGTTGAAAGCACCAGCTTCCAACTGTCCCAACACTTGTAATTTTACATCCAAGGAGATAATTTTCCCTAACACTTTAGATGCACTAGCAGCATGAAAACTTGCAGGCCGTTTTCCAGACATCATGAGTAAAAAGGTCACTAATACTATAAAATAATTGGTGAGTCAACTAGAATGTCTCCACAGTGTAAGCACAGCAAATTTGTACTGTACTGTAAACAGAGCACTTGGCACTGATTGGCTGAGTGCGTAAAAACAAAAAGAGCTGCTCTTTGTGTGTTGTGAGTGTTTGGACTCATGACTTTTGACTTCTTTCATGTTTGTTTTTCCCTAGAGCTCCAAGATGCAAGCAAGAATGCTATAACAAAACAGCGCTCTACGGGGTAGCACTAACCGGGGTATTACTGTACATATGTTGTGGGATTCTGTGAGGAAATGTTTGTTTTAACTTTAAATATTTAGGCATAATTCACTGTGTTTTTCCAGTCAGTTATCTCTTCTATTGGACCTATCTTCTTAATCACATCTAATTAAATGATAAAAAAGGTTATATCCTGTTTTGTTTTAAACGAGTTGCCTATCTGTGCTTTGCTATAAAGTGGGATCTCAAGACTAATTCTGTATATTAATTGATTGATTCTCTTTTTAATGTCTAGGCTGGCTTGTGTGGATGTGGGAGTACAGACAGATGCTGAAGTAATGAGGCGCTCCAGAAGAAAGTCATCCAGCCCGGCAAAATGTTGGGAATCAGCAAGAAACAGCACAGCCCGAACTAGTGGCAAGCGAAAACGTACAGCAGAGACCCAAACAAGACTTACTCATAGAGATAGTAAGAGATTGCAAAGTGCCTCACCAGTTCAACTGTCTGGAGCAGCAGCTACAGTCTCTACAAGGATAAACTCTACCAATAATGATAATGATACTAGTTTTATTGATGTTAGTGCTGATGAGTGTAATGATGAAGGGTCTTTTGAAAGCTTAGCATTACAAGTAGACTTACCTGAATTTATTACTACACATCTGAGTAATTCAGGTACACAGACTAGTCCTCGTGTAGCTAGCCTATCCCAGTCACATCTTCACAATCTTACAATCTCCCTGTTTGACCGTGCATGTGGCGATGATGAGCCTGGAATCACCCCACCATCAGTGACTACTATCACATCAACTCAAACACCAGAGCACCTTGATCCATTTACCAACACACAGCTACTAATTGAAGATGATGAAGACTTGTTGGGGGTAGTCAGCGATGCAACTGTTGGAACAAGAAGACCGCCACCTCTGGGTCAGATACGCTCATCAAGCATTGAGACTCAGACTGATCATGATGTGCTTCTGAGCAAGAATGCTGACACTCCTGATGATTCTGATGAAATCATATTAACAACTACAGAAACACAAACTGACCCCAGCAGCCTTCTCATCCTGAATGGGAATAATGCATATCAGAGTCCTACTTCCTGTCATGCATCAGGATCATGTCAAGTACATGACAATGACAGTTTATGGTGCACCAGTGAAACTCAGACGTATGAAGATTTCTCAGATATAGAACAATTTATGCGTTCAACAATTCACACACAGACACCAGATCATAGTCACAGTGAATTATTCCCTGAACTTTCTTTCACCCACACTCAAACCCAGACAAGCTTAGATGATCCTCCTGCACTTGTAACAACGCACACACAGACACCTACAAGCAAACCTCCTCCCCCAGGACTATCTGAAGTCTAGTCATCACCCAAGGTTAGATATTTTTGTTTAATTAAGTATAATAACTGAAATTACTCAATAATGGGTTAAGTGCCATAATGTACAATACAGTACTGTATTCTTTATGTAGTCCTCAAAACTAATTTAAATGTAATTCCACTCTTCTGCCTTAGTTCAGCTGTGGATTACGTCAGCATCTTGTTTTTCAAAGTCAGAACTTACGAAGTTGTTAAAACACTCCTCAAAATCACCTTCCACACTGCATTCATCATGTTGCTGGCAACCTTCATCCCATGCAGCACAAATGTTTTACAAGGTATGTTGAAAATTTTAGTACTGTACTGTATTTACAAAAATCATGCGCTGACAGCTTGTCTGGACTGTTTCGCTTTATGTAGATGTGAAACAATTTTTGATGTTGTTGGTGGACAGTGTTATCTGAAAAAAGTGCTTTAGGGTGGAGAGACTGTTTTTTAAACCAAACCTTTCTTGCCTGAAAAGTATCAGGAAATAAAGATTCACCAATTCGTAGCATAAAAGTTATAAATTTTTGAGTAATTTTGGTGAGTGATGTTAGAACTTATTGACAGCTGCTTTACATCATGTGCACAGCTGCATCACCATTCTTCATGATTTTTAAAACCTTTCTTTTCATATACAAACCGTCCACAATACTGTACAGGCATTTGCCATTTTTGGTGCTAAAAAGTAATTATTTCACCTGCAAAATTGGCGTTACAAAGGCCGGCATTTACGATGGATTGTTTGTGTGTGTAGGTATACCTCTTTAGAATACTGCCATTTACACCACTGCACATTATTGGGTTGCTGCTGATATTTTTACTACAGGCAGCATATATTGTACTGTACAGTACTTTGTAGTCATAAATGTAGAGAAGGCATTTGGCAAGGTGTGTCATGAGGTTGTAGTGAACTGTGAGAAAGGATTGTCTTGTACGAGTAGCTATGGCATTGTATGAGAACCAACATCTACCTGTACATCCACTTTTACCAGTCTTTTGACATTAAAACAAGAAGTATATAGTACAGTATGTAATAAATATAAGAATATGTAAAAGAATTATGCAAGTTGTAATAAATATAAGAATATATAAAAGAATTATGCAAGTTGTAATAAATATAAGAATATATAAAAGAATTATGCAAGTTGTAATAAATATAAGAATATACAGTATAAAAGAATTACATGCAAGTTGTAATAAATATAAGGATATATAAAAGAATTACATGCAAGTTGTAATAAATTTAAGGATATATAAAAGAATTACATGCAAGTTGTGGTATTGAGTGACTTATTGAGAGGTGTGCTTGTTCTCCCTCTCACAGCCGTGTTAACTGATGAACCTGTGTGTGTGTCCAGAAGGTTCTCATTGATTGCTGTTCTGCTGGAAATAATTTGCATGAGATATGAAAATTTCCCTAATAATAGCTTTGTAAAATAAAAAATCCAATAAATAAAAATATTGGTCATAAAAATTACATTGCAATAAATTGAACCTCCAATTTGTGACTTACAATGTAGGCTGCAACCACACATCTTGGCTCTCCCTTTTCCTGATCCAGTGGTGCAAGTGTTGCAACGACTGGGGAGAGGGAGAGTTGCAATGGACTGCCGATAGCCCAGTTCGTTGGGTTTCGCCTTAGCCTGTCCATCAGGCATTGCCTTCATCTGCCGGTGTAGTCGTTGGGTTCCCATGGTGGTCACCTCTTCCGCTTATACCACTGTTGGGGTCTTGTTGGAGCTCTGTAAGCATGTCTGCCTGATGCGGGGCTCCACCGCAGATTTTTCGTTCAGGGTTTACTCCTGTAGCCTTTTACCTACCAAGGTTAATCCGCAAGGCAATGGGGCAATGGTTGGTAGGTGCCAGGACGTGTCCACATACCACTAACATAATGCTGCCACACTAGATGCATTACACCACCCTGTGTGCACACAATCTTACATTACAGAAAGTGAAAAAATAAATACTGTAAAGTTTTCATGAGGTATGAAGTTGTAAGTACCTATTGGGGGGGGGGGGGGGGGGGCAAGTGTATGGAGGTTGGAGGGTCTGTGGTGGAGCACTGCAGGATGTACACTAACTTATATCATTTTTGCTCTTTATGCTTTCATTAATTCTATTTATATGCTTTTGTTATTGATGTTTATGTGCCAGGTAAATGTTCTCATGCCTGTACACAACTCTAGTATATTGTCCCTCACTAATCTAGGAGGGGTACAAGAATGCACTCTTTCAGTCTGTGCATCCAATAGTTACAAATTATATTTCTTGAACAAATAACAATTAATTTTACCCAAACTTGGTAAAATAATTTTCTATTGTCATCCAGAAATATGGCCTTTTGGATTTTGCTGTGGCACTGCACTGTGGAAGACTTACCATCCTTAATGGTAACCTTATTCAAATGTTTCTCTAGTTTCTTTTCAGTCATCAGATTGTATAACCTCACATATGATACAAACACAGTACAGTAAACCCTTGTTACTCATGGGGGTTAGGTTCCAAGGAATGGCGCAAATAGGCAAAACCCCGAATAGCAACTATTACTCCCTTAGTGCACTACTGTATACCTATGCCAAACATCGGACCAGCTGTGGCAGCACTCGTCCCCTCTTTTAGCTTACCTAATAATTCGACTTTATTTGTCAGGGTCATCGCTGAATTCTGCCTTTTACATTTCACTCCACTAGTACTGACACTAAGCAGTCTTTTAGGGGCCATTTCCCACAGAAACACTAAAGTTTTGAGAGTACAGTACAACATGAGAAGCTGCGTCACAGGCAATGGTTGAGCGTGAACAGACACTGTGGGCGTGTGGAGTGACTCATTGCGCTGCGGGGAAAGGCTCGCAAGCTTGCCACCATTGCTTACCGCGAATCGTGGAAATCGCAAACCCGCGAATGGCAAGGGTCTACTGTACGTATCTCTAAGATCAATAATGAATCATGTGATGTAATATCAAATAATAATGTTATAGGTAATTCACAAAAATAATTGCAGATGATAATGCTTTATTTTTGAGGAACTGAAAATGTCATGCAAAAAAATTTAATTAATGATAATAATTACAAATATGTGTATGTGTGAATGACATAGGTTACCACACTTCGGACCTTTTTTAAGGAAGGGGAGTACTAAAGTAGAACACATATTTTTACAGTAGTAAGAATAGGCAAAAGAAGAGTTAAATGTGTGGGTGTGCATATGCCTGTTCCTGGTCACCCTGATGAGTTAAAATAATGTAACTATAACATTAGTAAAAAATATTGGGAATATGTAAAGAAATCATTAGGTAAAGAATTTTTTTTTACACTGCATTGAACAGCTTATTTTGCTGTTGAATGGTGCTAGGTGTGTAAGTAATTGGGATAAATCAGAGGCTTATCTTGGGGCCCTGTGGATGGGGAACACCACCATTAAAGAGAGAACAAAGGACAGTGGATAAAGGGGGGCACATGATTGCAGACAACCTATGCCATAGTAAAAGCTTACAGGACGCAAAAGGAACTTTATACAAAACAGTTGACAGAGCAGTGGTTTCCCTCAACATATTAATATGGCAATTTTTGCAATTCATGTCACCTTATGTACTGGTATATCAATAGTATTTACAGATTTCGCTATTCCACAGCTTTAATTTGGGTTTTGGACTTTACGCGAGGAAATCTTCATTCGCTCCAATCTGCTGCCACAGGTAGTTGGTGATGAAAAACTGAGTGTGTGATGACTTATCAAACTTGAAGGGGATGATGTCCTTTTTCTCAGTCTGGTAAATAACTGAATATTTGGTTAAGGCAAATGGATCTTTTATATACAGGACATAAATAGGATATCTTGAATATAAGCTCATGCAACAATGGTTTATGTATTTCTTTTATCATTCCTAGCAGTGATATAGGTCTCGAGACCACTTTCAAGTTATGGTCTGTCTCGGGTGTTTAAGTCTTGGATTTTTCTCCAGATTGCAGATTTATTTATTAATTTTCAAGTCTGTTGGGAAGGAGTGGTCAACTGGTTAAATTTAGGTCACTGTATATACAGTATATTGAAATATCTTAATATCTGGTGGGTTTCCATTGAAATTAATACCTAATTTAAGAAATGACATTCAAATAACAATGATCTAATGAAATAATAAAATTACAAAAAATAAAACAAGTGTCATTGGTAACCAAAATGTTCTGTTCATTTTAGTACTGTACTGTATGTACTATAGTATACTGTACAGAGAAGAGAGAACACATTTATCTCTCACAACAGTTCATAACTATGCTTCCCATATCCAATATTGGACAGACTACAGTCGCGGTCAATTGTAATCATCCACTCCACTACCTAACCCTTGCAGTTAGCTAATTCCTTTCTACATGGTAGTAAGTCACGTGGGGTGGAGAGGGGGAAGTGGTCAACCCAGAGGAGGGGTGTGGGAGGGTGGTATGTGATGCAAATATTTCATGAGGGAAGGGACTGAAAAAAGCAGGACAATTCATGAAAGAAAAAAAAGGAAGGATGGATGCACCTTTTTTCTCATTATATTAGCTTAGGTTTACGTGCTTGAAAGAGTATTAGATGAGGACTCTTTATGTATGCGCCATACATTCCCTTATTTATAATTTTTTTTATGGTTGTTCATGTTTTAAATAACGATAATTAGGTATTTATAATAACGTTGAAATGAGGAGAATTATTGAATATGAGGTGGAAATTATATTATTTTTAATATTTACCAACACACGTCATACACAATCTCAAAAGTCCATCTAATGTTCTCCTTGCCACTTAAGAGTTGAAATATGTTTTGTTTATGTTACACACCCAAAATTAATTCATTCTGATATATCAAAAGCCAACAAACCATCAAAAAAAATACTCACCATGGCTGGTTTCTCAAGTTGCCAGAATTCTCCCAGAGGGTTAACCAACGTCTCACAGTGACCTCAACCTCCTTTGCAATTTCTGACAGGTTGTAGCCAGCCACACAAACCAATAATTTGCCTGCGACTTGCCAATCAACGCTCTTTAACGTCCATTTTGGGCTAGGTGTGGAGAAGTGGCCAAACACCATTGCCTAGCATGGATTTACAATGTTCACAATTACAGGGTGGACAAGTCACATTCTATCCAATAATTAATTCTTATTTCTGTTTATCAATTACTAACATTTTTTTATTTTTTTTTTGCAAGAACAGTAATGGTGAGAGATGGAAGTGATACAGTAATTTTTTCTTGTCAATTAATACAGTATTTAAGTTTTTTCAAGAACGGTAGTGGCGAGAGGTGGAAGTGATAAAGTAACAATTAATTCCTTTTCATTTCTATAGTTATCATTTATTTGTTTTTTCAAGAACAGTAGCAGCGAGAGGTGGAGGTGATCAAGTAACAGCCTAATTTAGTATTATGGGTGGTGAGTAAGCCATGCCCCCTCCTCTATTATGTAGTCATATCAGGGGCTATCCCTCTTGGAAGCCAGACGCCTTATCACCCCTAATGACACACAGCCTGCCAAAAGCTCACTCGCATTCCTCCCCAGAATCTCGACTAAAGGTGCAGATAACTAAGGCAAAGTTAAATCTATATGACACCTCCCCGGACACTCACCCTCCTGGTTGGTTGGTTGTTTGGGCTTTAGGCCTAACAACTGCCAGGGTAATTAAGGCCATCAATGTCAAGCAACAACCAAATATCCTAACACTTTCTTAAGGTGTTAAGGATGATTCTAAGATCCTATTCACTTTCACTACATAAAGTATGTGGCTCTTGGGCCCTCCTACCTTACCAGGGTCTGCCACCCCTAGCTCTCTCCCCATCAACACCTCCCTCACCCTCTTGTGACCTGTCGTGTAGAAAGGCCTTGAGCTCGGAGGGTATGGTAGTAGGAGGGGAGGATGATTACTTTTGACCACCACTGTACACCTCTCTCTCGCAGGTGCTCATAACTATAATTCTGTAAAGTCCAACACTGGGCAGAGCAGAGCACATCAATCTCTCTCAAGGGTGCTCATGACCATGCTTTATGGGAAGCACAGGATGCATCCTTATTTATTGTTAACATTTGATCTTTTCCTGACAAATGAGTTTGTATTTTTACACACGTACAGAACTTTGTAATACAGCTGTACTGTACATTTGTACTGTGATTTCCTTTTGTTAACTAATTAACAAACTAACTAGGAGAAAGATGAAACATTGAAAGCTTACTCATTAGCATTGCTAATGTTAAGAATAATGAAATAAGTTCATGAAATATGTAAGCATACTGGTAAGGGGGAGAAATAAATGTTTTCTTTATTACTCAGAAAAAAATTATGAAATTCTTGAGTGGAAAAACTAACCTGAAATAAAAAATATATATCAACACATTGCACATTATTCAGTACAGTATTTGAACAAATTTTGGTGATTAAATGAAATTTGATGAAAAATCATGATACAAATTCCTTAAACTAGTTGCATTATGCTGTATTACGACATGATCATATTACTACAAACATTTCAAGAGTAAGTAGTAAACTAGGAATGTAAATACAGTAGTTTTCTCAGGTAGTTTATAATGAAAATAAACTGTACTGCACAGTTCTTGATTGAAATATGAAAGATTAATACAAGTGATTACGTCAAAGCTCAAGAAAAAAAGTTAAAACCCAAAACACACAGGTTTACTTTGATAAAACAAAACAACAGTTTTTATATTTTATGAAAAAATACAAACTATTTTCCCACCCTGCAACTGTTCATGCAGCCCAGATGACTGGCATTAAAGAGGCCGTCAACTCATGAAGTGTGATACTTTACAGCCATGAAATGACACTAGAGAAGTCACATTAGGGTTAAGATGTTCACAGGTTAATACAAAGGTGAAAACTCCTAACTTTCACCTTTAAGCGGCAACTTTTATCTCTCAGATCCCCTTTTGTATCAATGGGATAAGGTTGTGACCAAAAAATTAATAAAAAATATCCAGAAAACAATGCTGGAGTCCTGGACACCCTGGGGTTTCATCCATTTGTCTTTCCTGGCTATGCTTGAACCACCTGAGTCAGAAAATATATCGAATTATTGTTAGGACATTTCGGAACTCATACAAATACCTTTTAAATAGAATTATTTAAATTAAATTTAGTGATTAAATCTATTTTTGTAAAAAGGATACATCCTTTGACTGTGTCACTCGGTGCACTGTAATCCCACTTCAGGTGAGAGATCTTGGTGAGAGTAGCGACATCGGCTCTGTAACAAAACAAAAAATTTACACAGTTAATGGAAATTTAGATTGGTAAACAAGTAAAAGTTGGATGTATCAGCAAATGGAAGAAGTGATGTTATGAATCACAAAGTAAAGGAGGGAAAAAAAACAGACACACTGAGAAATGTATTGGGATAGAACCATGTAACAAGAGGGAATCATTGCTCTGATCTCATGATAACAGTGTGAAGTATGAACTCTTGATGCAAGTGGCCAGAATCAAGAGCATGTGACATATATTTTCTCTTATGGTGGTTTTCCCTTCCACAACACAGCCCTATGTTTGTCCATCAATCCACATAACCGAACATTATCTAGCAGGAGCACACCCACCCCTTGAACCACTTGACTTCAAGCTCCCCAGTCATGCTTGCACATCACATAAATTGTGTCTAGAGTAAAGATTTGATCACTCACTTTATTTTAGGGATGATGGCAGAAGTTTGTTGGCTTGAAGACATCATTCTTGTGTTCAGTTGTTGTTCTAGCTGTTCCATGTGATTTATCCTAGAGGCTAAAGAATCAATTTCTTCTTCAATTCCACCCTGGAATGGTAGTCTAGTTACAGGAATGTAATCAGTACAGTACTGTACATGAATATATTAAATGCAAGACTTGAAATTTGTACCCATAGTAAATACAAGCTATATCTTAGACCTAAAACAAGGCTGAACCTTATGGTTAAATTTTCATCCATGTAGAGGTCAAGCACTCAATGGTCATCATAATTGTCCTTGCTCAATCTATACTGATGGTGGTATGCGTAATAACAGTTTTACAGGAACTCCTGTGAACAACCTAATTTTAACCCTAAGCTGTACAATATACAACTTTAAGCTCGTCCCTCGAGTCATGGGTCACTTCCCCAAACCCCATATTTCCTGTTGGACCCAGACCTTTTCAGCCAGGGTTTCTCCAACCACAGGAGAATTTTAGAACATAACCCCTGTGTTTGGTGAGGGATTACTGTACCTGTTAGTGTGGGTATTTATATTAGTGTGTCTTCAGGTGTTAATATTACTTTCTACAAAAATAAATACAAAATTAATATATATATATATATATATATATATATATATATATATATATATATATATATATATATATATACACAGTGGGGTATGCTATAACGAACGGATTCTACTGCGAATATTCCTATAATGAACGGTTTTACCTATAAAATTGAGAATGCTATAACGAACGCAACTCCTCCAACGAACGCGGATGAATACAGGACTATTTCGTCTGGCGCATGAATATTGTTGTACCGCGGCTCACATAAAGAGCTTCAGGCGCCATATTGGTTCATTGTGTAGTCAGTGCACCACTGAACTTGTTGAAATTTCGTCTTTTGATGTGGAAATTCGTGTTATTTTTATAACTATTTTGTTATACAAGTGTACAATTGTAACAATGAATCGTCAAAAGCGAGTGAGAAAGCTAATAACCCTTGAAACTAAGAAAGAAATTATAAATAAACAGACAAAGTGCCTGTAAGACAGTCACCAAAGAGGGCTAGGAAGGATGACTCCTCTCCTTCCACCTCTTCTCCATAATTCTCTCCTCTCCCCTCCTCCTCTGCCTCCTGTCCTGCATACTAACAACACTAAGGTTAAGATAAAGTACCGTGTTTTTTACAATTTCCACAGAAATTTTTCAGTGTTAAATGGTTGTATTTAGGGGCCTGGAATGGATTAATCCTATAACGAACGAGGTTCTAGAACCAATTAGATTCGTTATAGCATACCCTCTGTATATATATATATATATATATATATATATATATATAAATATATATATATATATATATATAAATATATATATATATATATATAAATATATATATATATATATATATATATCAACTTGCAGTGAATCACAGCAAACATTTCACCTTTTTTCTGTTTGCCTGAGCAAGTTCGGACAATAGTTTCCCTGCTTGTGGCCCCTGAGTCTGTGATCGAATGTCATCTAGTACCGACATCTCTGTTTCCTCCATACACAGTAGATCTGATAATAAGAAAATCCATTAGAATATCTTACAGATGAAGCTATTTCATCAGATACATACAGTAAATACAGTAATTGGTATTACACCACTATGACATGTAACTATGCAGTTTCATGAGGTCCAGGACACCAGGAAGGTAACTGAATTTAGTTACATGAACAAGAAAAAAGAGAGTAAATGAGGGGAAGAGCAAAGCATGAGAAAGGGAAAAAAAATGAAAGAATGTATAGAGCAAGAAATGCCTGTATTCCAAAGGGAGTTAAATACTTCTATAACCTCAGATCCTTGTGGGTAGTTACCACCATAACGGTTTTACCTTTTCCTTGCGCTTCCTTAAAAAAACACAATGACAGGCTTGGGGACTTAAGTTTCACATGGTTCTGCATGAAGAATGGGAGGCTAGAGATAATCTCCAGCTAATGTGAGGTAAGTGGCTTAAGAGGGTATTATTTCCCCTTAACAAACATCCCCTTACTGTGACAAAATTGATACACTGTACCAATTTGCAAATTTATCTTGAAATCAATGCTGGTACAGTAGACAAAAGAATTGGCATGAAGTGCACTAATTGGAAAGACACAACCCAAATACCTTCTTGTCTCTAGAGGGCAACTATTGCATCTAGTTACCCTCATTAAAGTATGTTCCCTAGTCCCCAAGGGCATACAGTATAAGAAATTATTTTGACTATCAGCCACACACACAAGAGCAATTAAGTGTTAACTTTTACTGTGTAAATGAGCCTGGACAAAACTACAGGTATTAGAAAGAATGGGTTATACTTAACGAGATCCAGTTAAAGTCTATCCGCTTCGGAAATGAGTGACCTGCTAATATACAGTACAGTAATTATATTAACAAACAAAGGTTCCTAGCCAGATAAAGGTAAAAAAAAACACCTTTAATTATCTCCTTCATAGATTGGAGTTCATAATCCACGGTAGCAGTGGCAGTGACCATGCCATCCTTTGCAGCTGAGAAAGAAGCACCAACTTTACTGTTGGCGACCAATGACATAGCTTGAAATGTCATCTCATTCAGAACCTTCATCTCCCTCTCTGTGTTAGCCTCTCCTTCATTCTCCTGCATCTTGAAAGCCTATTTGGGATAAAATATAAAAATTGGTTACAACTTCCAAGATGGAACTGTGGGATCCCTAGGTGGTCTGCTCTTTGTTTGTATACACTCGGACCAAGCGTATCCCCATGTCCACAAAAAAATAAAATAAAATAAATAAATCTAAAAATAAAATTACACCATGCCACTTAAAGAAAGTTGCCTCTATTGGTGCTGTATTGTACCAGGTAACAAAGTACTTATTGTTTAATATGGCGAGGGATCTGCCCCCAGCTAGGAAGTTAGGTAGGTTTCTTTGGTTGGATAGGCCAGATTCTACTCGGTTCTGTTCATGGCTGTTTCATTTTTATTAATTACTATCATCCAAGGAACATCTGTGGAAAAAAACAACGTAAATATTCGTTTAATGGCTGTGGCTTCTTTTTGTCATGATAATTTTTTTTTTGTATTTAGGTGTGTTTTACTCAAATCTGACCTTAATTTTTGGAAAAAATTTTGCATTTTTATTTTTTTTATACAAAATTCACTTATTTGCACAAGAAATGAATGTCAGATTTGACTAAAACAGCTAAATACACATAAAAAAAATATTCTCATAACACTTTCAACTTCCAAATGTGTTGAAGCTTAACCATAACTAATCAACCTGACCTACCTAACCTAACCAAACATCAGCTGATGTGGGTTTTTTCCGATAATGTTTTTACTTGCCACAGCCATTAAACTAATATTAATAAAAATTAAACAAAATCGAACAATGCATTCTGGTGTTACCCATCGGCTACAAATTTACCAAATTTATTACCATGCTTCCTTGCCGGCCTCGCTTTCTGTGCTTTAGAACAAGTGTTTAAAAAAATTACTAAGTAAAGTACTGTACTGTAATTATTCGGTTAATATTCGTTTAATGGTTGCAACAAGATTTTCATATATGGTTATTCTAAGTTAGGTTAGGTTAAATTTCAACAGTGATTTGGAAGTTGAAATTTTTATGAGAATAGGGTAATTGTTGAAGACCTCACAGCCACTGATTTTTCAAAGAAAACGAATTTAAAAATGCTGTAATTTCATTGTTTTATAGTTTACACTGTCATAGTTATAGAAAAGTGTTAAAACGTGGTTATTCCTCAATTAAATCTAACCTGACCTTAGTTGATAAAAAAAAAGTGTCATAAGCATTGTTAGAAGACCTCATCAACCTAACCAAATAACCTACCTAACCTTACCTAATTTCCTAGCCCTGAGGTTCAACCCTCTGGACCCCCCAGCATATTAAATAAAAAGAACTTACTAATATATAGTGTAATTTCACATGTTTTGTGTGCATGAGACCAAGCACGCAACCTGTGTGGTTCATAAACATACACAGGCAACTGGTGTTGATCAGAGATGAGTGGCTGGGTACTGCCTCATCACACCGATAAAGACAAAGTAGTGTGTGCCTGGTTGCCTAATTATCTACCAAATGAAGCAATTTCCATAAAAATTATTATTATATGAGAACACACTGAAAATATAATAAGAAAATAAACATAAAGACAAATGCATCAGTTGTGAAGTCACCCAGTCCAGTCTAGTCTAGAACATTCTTTTTTGTGTAATTGGGTGTATTGTATTCAAATCGTTGGTAAAAATATTGTGTCGGTCACGCACCTATTTGGAAGTACTGTAGGTCAGAATCGTTCAAAATGCATCAAAACATAACCTAACCTAACACTAAAATCCAAATATTCACAAAAATGAAAGAAAGATTATATTAAAATACACCCAAAAACAACCTATTTCATAACAAAAAGGAGCCACTGCCATTAAACGGATATTTACCAATTATTTGGCAAACACCGACATGATTTAGCCAGTGTTCAGTCACCCCACCACCAGTAGACAGGGGCTACCCTAACCTATAGGCACGGGTGACGGTAATTATCACAGAAACACCAGCTAAATCGTGTCGGCATGCTAGTGTTTGTGGAATAATAGCTCATTTACTAAAAGTTCCACCCTAAAACACATCTTTACCAAACGTACAATTTATCTTAAACAGAAGCAGCATCACAGCCTCAATAACGGGGTCGCCAAACTACTGTATTAACAATGGTAACCTTAATATACCAATACTTATAAAGTTACTGAGACTATTTACGCAATAAAAATAAAAAATAAACGCTTAAAACACTCACAAAAGGTAAAACAAAGCTAAGGACATGAGCAACTTACCTTGACGTCCACGAGTACTTAAATCTTCAAAACTTGTTGACGTTGTGTCCACTGAATAACCGATATAATAGGTTCACTTTTTTATTAGACGACCTAGAATAAGAATTTTGAATTTAATGTTATAAAATACCAAATAATATTAGAAGAGGGCTATTTTTTTTTTTACTTAATTTAAGACAGACTTGACCAGCACAGGTTGTTTAACCAGAGAAATGACCGACCGGATAATAAGCTGACAAGTGGCACATTTTTCAAACACATTGCATTTACTATTACTGTATCACACTTAAAATATCAGAAAAAAATATATATATCCTGATTCCTCATTCGTTTTAAATCAATTTTGATCATCACATAACTCGCTTTTCTACTATTTCTTTCATCCTCTTCGTCACTGATTATGACTGATCGGCAAGTACTGGCTCTTTATTACTCACTGTTACCATGTACTGTCTATGTTACTCACTGTTGTCAAGTACTGGTTCTATTACTCACTGTTGGCAAGTGCAGGCTCTCTATTACTCACTGTTAGTAAGTACTGGCTGTCTAGCACTCACTATTAGCAAGTACTGGCTCTCTATTACTCACTGTTGGTGAGTACTGGCTCTATTACTCACTGTTACCAAGTACTGTCTATGTTACTCACTGTTGGCAAGTACTGGCTCTATTACTCACTGTTACCAAGTACTGTCTATGTTACTCACTGTTGGCAAGTACTGGCTCTCTATTACTCACTGTTAGTAAGTACTGGCTCTCTATTACTCACTGTTGGCAAGTACTGGCTCTATTACTCACTGTTGGCAAGTGCAGGCTCTCTATTACTCACTGTTAGTAAGTACTGGCTCTCTAGCACTCACTGTTGGCAAGTACTGGCTCTCTATTACTCACTGTTGGTGAGTACTGGCTCTCTATTACTCACTGTTGGCAAGTACTGGCTCTCTATTACTCACTGTTAGTAAGTACTGGCTCTCTATTACTCATTGTTGGCAAGTACTGGCTCTCTATTACTCACTGTTGGTGAGTACTGGCTCTCTATTACTCACTGTTAGTAAGTACTGGCAATCTATTACTCACTGTTGGTGAGTACTGGGTGTATTACCCACTGTTGGCAAGTACTGGCTTCTGAATGTATTTGTACGTCGGTCAAGTCTGGTCTTGAATGAGTTCATACTCGGTGCTGTCACAACACCCTCTGGTAGATTGTTCGTTTACAATTCTCACCCTAAAAGTTTCCCCCTCACAATTTTCTGGACCTGTGGCTTCTTCAACCTTGAACTGTGAACCCTAGTGGGGCAGGCATCCACCTCCTCCAGGTATGGACACTCAACTAAGTAATGTCCTCCGTGATTTTTGTAACTTTAATTAAGTTACCCTTGCAGTATTTATTGACGACATACTCTTCGCTGAATTTTTTTTTTTTTTTTAATACTGCAATTTCACCGTGTTTTGCAGTGGATACTGATGTAATTTGGGCAAATGTGTTGAAACGGGGTTATTTCTAAATTAAACCTAACATAACCTTAGTTGATAAGAAATGCATGCAGCAAAGCATTGTTAGAAGACTGCATGATATCAACAGGAAATAAATAAATATCCTTACCACAGGTTGACAACACCAGTGCTAGGAAGTCGAGAATGTTTTCGAAGTGGCATGTGATGCAGTAGTAGCAAGGTTAAACAACACTAATTTGTAGGCAGTACTGTATGAGGTACAGGACACTTGTTTTACTCTATTAATACTTTTTACACTATTAACAATCATTATTACTGATCTAGTAATTTATCACAATACTATACTAGACTTGGGGGTAGAAACACATGGTGAAGCGAGTCAAGTCCAAGGGTAAGATTTCTACATCACAAAAGCGGAGAAGCTACTGAGAAGAGACTGGGAGGCTCTCATGTGTGAGTGAGTGAAAGATACATCTACTTGGCAACATAATCTAGCCTGGCCCATCCTTTTTATTCAAATAGGCCCGCGAAAAATCTAAATGTCATGTGACGTGACCCAAAGCTCTACATACACGTCATAGGACGTGATCCGAAGCCTTGGGGTTAATAAAGGATGTCATACAATCAAACACCAAGTTACATACAATCTTTATTTTATGCCAAATATTTTTTTCATGATAAACAAGTCAGCACAATCTATCAAAGGCTAGAGTAAAGACTGGTATAAAATAATATTAATATTTCATTCATTAAAGTTTTATTCACCTCAAAAACAGAAATCCAAAATCCACATATCATTAGCTATATAATTTCAGTATATGCTTTGATTCTTTAAGCCTTATGGAGTTAAAGCACATACTAAGGACCCAAGGAACACCTTTAGCAGTCTTCAATGAAATAGTGATTTGAGTTTGTTATGGATGTTCTTAATTTTATCATTATGAAGCAACACACAGCTGAAAACTTTCTAGTTCTACGCTGCCTCGCCTACACTTACAATGTGTGGTAGGTCTTTGATACCATCCTTGGAGATGACTCGAACACGGAACTTTGGAAGGTTGATGATAAATCTCCTCTTAATTTCTGCAATGCACTTCTTTAAAAGTTCATATGCTTGTTCCTGGTTCATGTCTGTAAAAAAAAGAAGTGCAAATACAGTATATAGTAATTGTACATATTATTGATATAAACTGCACTGTAATGTGCTGGGTAGATGTGTCAAAGTGTACAGGAAGAGTATAAATGGAATACCAAGTACTGTACTGTACAGTAGACCCTTGCTATTCCCAGTTCACTCCCCCAAAAATCTATTTTACATAAACAGCTTCTTCCCTTCTCATAATCATCCTCTGGGTTACAAACACACACACACACAAAGCAGACTTACTGGCTGGTCAGCTGTTTGCACATCTGCACACGAGATCTCACGCCAGCGAATTGCTGTTCAACACGACAACCTCATCCAGCTCATATGAGCACGTTCCAATTGCTGTAAGAACAGCCTAATCCCATTGTAAAAATTATCAACAACTTGTAGTTAACCTGTGTGTTCACCCTCAGCCAGTCTTACTTTTGCACTGTAAGGTAGTTATGTCTTTGGAAGGGGGAGGAATGGTTGGTATATTGTTTGATCTTCAGTTATAAAATGAGATTCTAGGGTCAATTGTCCATTTATGAACTTAAAGTCAAAATCAAATAACTCTGTACAGTACCACCAAAAGAAAAAAAGGAGGTAACAGATACCAAGTTTCCAAGCATGATGCTATGGGTAAGCAGAGTGTAGGGGAGGAGGAGCCCTGCACAGTGAAAACATACTGTTCAAACATTTGTTCTTCATGTTTTTATGTATACAGGTTGTACCTCTCTAGTCCGGCATTCTGTGGTCCGGAACGATTTTAGTTTGCCCATGGAGAAAATTAATTTGAGTCTGGTACTTTTGATGTTTGGCTAAATTTTGCCTTATTTACCCTACTTTTTTGGCGAATTATTACCTGTAATAAGCAACATTCTAATAAACCAACGAAAATAACACAAAATTAAATAAAAACTAAAAACAACTAAAAAAAGTTCTTATGTTCTACAGCTTCAGCTAGAGTTGAGCATACGTCACCGGAGTAAAAACACACACAACAACATTGGCTGTCCTATGTTTTCAACTTTACCACCACTGGTGGGTAGAATTTTGTTTTTTTAATTCAGAAACATTAAATAAAATATATATGAACAGTAAATAAGTGTTGCTTTCATATTCTTAGGTACTGTATAGTAATGACGATATGTTTTCACATGTGCGCACTTACATATGTGAGCTCACTTTTTTCTTTACCATTAATGGTTAGCTACTTATAGTGTTCCATTTATTAACATTAAATAACATTACTTAAAACATCCATATTAATTTTTTACATTAATTTTACAACAGCTACAACCAGGATCTTATCTTCTTCAGTTTTATATGTAGATCCACTCAGTCACTGGTTTTGTAATCAACGAAAACAATCCCGTCTCGTTTCCTCGTGTGTTTTAATATTCTACGTATTATTAATGAATTGTATTGTTCATTTTGCACACATAAAAATGAATTAAATCAAAGACATTCAGTAATAAACAATAATGAATCTCTTGCACAGAAGAGAAATGACACTGTTTACACGATTTATGCACGTATGAACGTTGGCGGGCCGCTCAAACCCACCGAAATTTGAGTTTCCCCCGTCAAAATTTTAAATTGCGTAGAGGTTTTTTTTGTCCAAATAAAAAACGTTGAATTAAAAACTCCCAAAATTTGAGAACCTACTGGACAACATTTAACCCTTCAATATATCTTCAAACAGACCACGAAGCAGTGAAAGTGGTGCTAGTGCTTCCAAGCGTAAGCACAAGTCACTATCTATCCAGGAAAAGGGTGAATTTCCATGGTCCGGAAATTTCCATGGTCTGGCACCGGTCAGGTCTCGAGGTTGCCGGACTAGAGAGGTACAACCTGTATCCTCATTATGCAAGAGAAAGGGTAATAAAATGCAAATGCAGAAAGATTCCATGATTCTTTGCAGGTGATAATCTCTGTCAGTGATGGGCAACCTGTGGCCCATCAGAGTCTAATGGTAATTAAAACCTGGATACCAACATGACTTACCCAGGGCAGGTGGAGTAGCTTCTTTGACAATCAAATACAGGTAATTATCTAAAGGGAGTTCCTCCCCCCCCCCCCCCCAAAAAAAAAAAAAATATGTACCCCTCTTTAGGGCAATTAATCCCAAAGAGGTGGTTTACTTATTATTACAATTAGATCCAGCAACTAACACTAGATTTTCTGGGGCTTTGTCCAACAATCTAATGAATGCATTCCATTTGAAATACCCAGTGAAGGGTTGCTGGCCAATAATATAAAGTGTATTTTCTTCAGGTATTGAGCTAAAAAGAAATATATACTTACTGGAAGTATAATCCTTGTCCATAATTGATAGGGTGAACATACCACCGTACCCAAATGCATAATATTTGACTGGAACGGATGCTGCCAAGTAGTCCATAAAGAAGAGCTCAGGTTTCTTGGTGTCAGGATCAACCCCACCCATCAGTAAATTCACAAAGTATGGCTCCTGTCAACACAAAATAAGTCTTAAGTTGATTGTACTGTACAGTACACTTGTTGTATTTTCTAATTATTAATTATTATCATTAGAGTCAGACACATCAATATAATTAATAAAAAGGACAGATTATGGGACAACCAAGGCCTCAGTGAGTTGTTAGTGAACAACAAGTAACGAACATCCCATTGACTTTAACCATTTGGATGAGATAGTCCACAAGAGCATTGTGTGGTGAGCCTCAGATGCCAAGGAAAAACTAAATACAGTAAAAATAAAAATTCATCAACATGCTAATGATAGTTTTGGCCCTTCAGAAAGGCAGCAGGGTAGTTATTATGCAGTTTATTGAAAAATACCCTTTTCCCAATTTTATGATAAAAACCTAATTTTTCATTGGCTAATGATATATAGAGCCAGATATGAAAACCTCATTGGTTCTTTGTGTTGGAAATGTAATACAAAATACTTCCTAACAGTATTTAGTTTTGGAATAGTAATATATTACAAAAGTTTCTATCAGTACCTTCACATTTTAATAGTAAATTCACACCAATAGGGAACTCCTGTGAAATCCTAATGCACACCTAAGGGGTTACTAAAAGTGGTTCCTTATTGTCACCATTACTTCATTTCTAACTAACACAACACAATTGTGCCAACCACATTTTTGTACACGATGTAACAAAGAATGAGGAATACAGTTTGCAGTCAATTACATCATGACAACACTATCATCCCATTATCACTAATATCTGAGATTTAAGGCATCATTCTTACAAGCTTTCTGAGATTATCATCATCATTGTTTTATGGTAATATCCCCTGCTTGTGTGGATTGGCTGTGACTACAAGATGCTTGATAAATGACTCACTGGCTATAATTAATACAGCATTCAGTAATACAGACCAATTATTACATCTTCTGGAGGAGGATAGATTCATAGACCTTTTTAAATACAGCATAACAACATCATCCCTGACTTTGCACATGACTGACCCTGGAACGCAGATGTGTAGAAAGTGTGTGCCGTGTGAAGTGAACTGCAGCCGAAGGTGAGAGCTCATAGCCATTGCGCATCTTATACAGCTGAATGTTCTTGGCGATGTATTCTGCAAATTGGGTGGTGTCTCCTGCCTCCCCAGACACGGCCATCACTAAGTTGCGTGACAGTGTGTGCATCTTATCATCATCTGTTTAGGTGCCAACCATTAAAAATATAAAGCATAAGAACAAGTACACATTTAGGTATAGAGAAAGGGTACTGTACAATAATATTTAGACAGTGTTAATGAAATAGAACATTGATCAAAAACAGAATTTAAAAAAAAATAATGGAATACTATTGTACTGAGATAGGCCTATTATAAAATGCACACAAATGATGGGATTGGTTTAAAAAGAAATACACAAAAGATAGGGGTTAGTCTAAAGGCCTACACAAATAATGGAATTACTGTATTGTTGAATTATTCTGATTAGCTTGATAATATTTGTCTCCATTTCTCATTCATGGTTTTCAATTCTCACAATAATGCATGGAAATCATGGAATATAACATGGCTTCTTTGTTTTTGAGCTTAAGTCTATGATAGTGGGTCCTGTTAGCTAGACAGCCTATTATGGGAGGTGTGAACCGAGCACACAAAAAGGAAGTGCGAACAGTAGTACTGTACACTCTACTGCCTTCACTTCTCCAACTAAAGCTTAGTACTGTACACATTCACAGCTGGGGGATGCCCAAGTGCTATGTACAGGTGTTAAAGTTTTCTACAAAGACAGATGGACTGATGAAGGGTAATTGGGATAAAAAGATTAGATTCTTGTGTCTCACCTGATTTTTGTACCATGATGCTCTGTAGATGGCTCATGTCAGTGGCCATCAAAACAAAGTCATCAAACTTGATACCTGCAATAGAAGGAGAACTTTACCATGGAGAATAATGCTTAGCTCTGGCTTTGCTAATTATCACCAAGACTTTTTTGAAATTACAGTACAGTTTATACAGGTTCAAGTAACATGGCTACAGACACACTATAAAACAAGCAAGCAGGCATAAACAATTATACAAAATTAAATTACCGTGGTAGTTTTGGGTGTGACAAAACCATAAGATCTACTGAATTATACCAGTATGGCTTAACATGTTCCAGTCAATTACAGTTGTAGTATTTAGTTTAATAGCAATATAAAATATAAAACATTATGTCATACTGTACAAAATAAACACACTAATGAAATGTAGATATAAGATTTTGTGTACAGTATTATAATTTATATGATAACAGCAATGTTTTTGGGATAGGTTCGTCAGTTCCTTCATATAAATTATTTTTCTTTGAAGATGATAATAGAAGAGAACTAGTATTTTAGGTTAGGTTATTTTAGGTACCGGGTAATGCAGATTAGTTGGGTTCATTTTGTGGATGAAATATTATATAATGTAGCATTGTCTGCTACTTCAGAATGTTAGCAGTTGCCAAGAGTTTCTGTTGGAATTGATTGTCAAGGTCTAGAAATATGAAATCATAAAATGAACCAACCCAAAACAATAGTTATTACCTATATAAAAAGATTCCTGTCTATAAAAATAATCATCAAATCATTCCTGTTGAAAAAAAAAGTTGTGATGTAGCATCTTGGATCTCTCAACAGTAGACGAGTGTTCACAACATAAAAAGTCGTGAAAATTATATTACACAAAACGTTTTCCTCATCCACTTTTTCTTCTTCACATGATGAAAAAAAAAATTTCTTTGGTAATACCTGACAATGTGCACACACCTGAACCACCAACTTCAGGACATTTCTCCTGAGAAGATTAATGTCTCTTAACTCATAAAAAGGACAAAAAGTCGAAACAGAATAGGTTTTGCATAATATAACTTTAATGACTTTTTCTGTTCTGAACACTCGCCTTATGTTGGGATATTAGACTTTCGAAGTCACGGGGACTTTTTGTTTTCGTCCTGGAAGGCTTCATAGTTCCTTAAACAGTTTTTTTTTTTGTCTATATAAAAACTATTACTGTATTTTAAGTTAGGTTAGGTTGGTTCCTTTCATGAATGAATATTCCCAGACATTGGTGACCAAATCTACAACACCTTGCAACAGCAACTGCTAACATTCTGGAAGAATATACCACATATTGCTACATACATATATAATTTATTGTTCATAAAACAAACCTAACCTATCTAACTTAACCTATTAAACTAATTATCTTATATTTCATCTTAAAATAATGGTTTCTTCTGTCGTGATGAATATGTAAACTATCACCGAAAGATATTTAAGGTTCTAAGGTTATCTTGTATATTCAACAGGCATAAAATTACAAGGCTTTTGTTAAAATTTGGCAAGACTGGGAACTTTCCGAAGTGTGAGATACTTGTACTGCTGCATTCCATATCTTTCATAAAATCAACCAATTGAATCTCCCCATAAATGATATCCATCTAGCCCCTTGGAGCCAGGGTTCCTAAATCTTACTTCTCATTAATACAGGACTACGGAATGATCACTTGCTTAGGCATTAACAGTGTTTCTCTGCTCTTCTCCCTACAAAGGTCTGGGTTACTCTCTTTAGTGTTGATAGTGATTCAAGGCTAACACTTACCGATGAGACACTCGAGACTCATTTTGGTGTAATAATGAGAGAGGCAGTGAGATATACAACAGTCCTCCTCACCCCGGTGTGCTGTGACTTGCACTTGTGGTAAACAACATCAACGTTCATTATACAATTATAATTTTAATTCGTAAATTTACAAAGTTTTATTTGATATGAATATATTTTTCATACAATAAATATTTTGAAAGACAAAGAAATGCATAATAGATTGACTGCCGGATTTTGACAGATAAATCTACAACATAAGAGACAGACTGACATGCATTATGTTTGTAATATTATCAGAGATGTTTATATCTTTAATCATTCAGGCAATTAATATTTATATAAAAACACCACCATGGGATATTGATTTTTTATTAGAGAAAAAAAAGGATACACCAGTATGAAGGATTACAGTAAATAGGTTTTTAGATAAAATAAGCTTTAGATACTCCTGTCTTTATGCATAAGGTAATAAAAACGTATTAAAATAATTGTATTTAAATGGAGATAGTATTATAATGTGTGTGTGTTTAACAGTATAATGAGGTGAGTGTGAGGTGCGGTGCGCCCACTGGTCTTCGCTTGTCATTCCGGGTGCTGGCCGTCACCTCTACCATCATCATCATCATCACAAACTCTAGTATTTCTCACATACATCTATAGTTTTAGGTAAGTTACACGAAATTTTCCAAACTTTTTAGAATATTTACAGGTAAAGTAAGAATAGGAGAGGAGTGAAGAGGGTTATAGGTGAGGGATAAGGAGGAGAAGAAGTGTTTTAGTAGCGGACGTCTTCAATAACTCTTGCCTTCTCTTAAATCTTTTCTCCTCTTCTTTGGCACTTCATTTATTTATTTTTATGATTATCTGGAATTTTTATGATTAAAAATGTATTAAACACTGTAGATGTAAAACTGAGGGAGGTGGTATAGATATACGAGTGTTGGATGTAACTTGTGACTGACAGGTAGTGCTGGGAGGGGCCAGCTCACACTAATTTTGACGTGAGTTTTGTGAATTAGCTAAATTTAAAAACTAACTTAGGTTTTTATGTTAATAATTTACATTGCTATGGTAAAATTATTTGTGAGACTTTATATAGAAGAATCAAGAAGAGTGTAACCACCCGAGGAACTGCTATTTTTATACAGTATTTCATTTTTTTTCAGTAATTTTCTTTCTGAAGAATTCTAGATTCACTCACTGCCTTACTTGATGGTTTGTTAAAGTAGTGCTGGCAGTGATCATGATATTTCCAAGTAATTATATTTTTTGTATGTACAGTACTGACAGCAGTGACCAGCAAGGATTTATCAATATTTTGTTAATTTACATGAAGTAACTTTTCAGGGTAATGCTTTAGGTAATGTATGAGAACACCTCTACCACCAGAAGGAGTTGTTCGATTTTGCTAATTTTACCACAAATGTTCTTATTATTATAGTAAGTATTGTAAAAGGGGCGAAATATATTAGAACCTAATAGAACCAGACCTAACCAACCAAGAAACCTTCCTCCGGTAGGTATTACTGCGGTTTCAGCCCTAATTCGGTTATAGCAATTTTGTGTGGGAGGGTAATAACTCGGTATCCACTCATTTGTGATGGAAATGAAGGTCAAATTCGTATGACTCAGACCAAATACCATGGGAAAAGCAAAAATTTATGGTTGAACGTTTGTTGGGGCTGCAACTGCAAATTTACCGAAACCTACCTAACCTTACTTAGCTTCCTAGCGGAGGGGTGGTCCCCTCGCCATATTAAATAGAAAGTGCAGTACTTAGTACTTTTATATCTGGTACCAATGAAAGCAGCTTTGTTGAAGTGTTATGGTAATTTTTTTTATCATTATATATTTTTTTTGACAGAGTACACTCGGATCGAGTAGGTCGGATGTAGATAACTAAGCAGATGACAACTTATGCTGAATCAGCAGATTTTTTGGAGGAGTATTAACGGTAAATAATTTCTTCATGAACAGACCTCATATTAGTTTCATGTGATCAGTTTTTCACTTGAGTTTTACCCTGCAATTCCCCTGATCCTTCATGTCCTGCCCACTACAGGGGATTTACGATTGAAGATAGAGAAAAAGTAATAAAAAATATTTACAATTAAAATCAAATGTTGGTCTCTCGTAAACTAGTACCCGTATAATGATAAGAACATCTATGGGAAAACTTAACGAAATTGAACAACTCCTTCTGGTGGTAGTGGTAACCTCATAAATTACCATACTTTACAATACCAGCTCATGAGAAGGAGCAACTTCAGGAAAATATTCTGAACGTAGTGATGACTGCAGTGTGCCCTCAGCACCAACTTGAGGTAATTTTGCAGTAAAGATAAAAACTTTTTTACCGAGAGCAAGTTAGAAAATATACTGTAATAATTAAGGAGAATCACCTTGCTTATCCAACAACCTAACAAAAATTCTAATTAGAAGTAAATTTACTCAAGACAAAAGCAAATAAGGTGGAACATTCACACTTTTGAATTCAGGATTTTGTCGGTAGTTTTCCCGCAAACAGTGACAGACACTGCTGTCACACACCTGCTTCATGTTACCGTGTCATAAATGACAAATGCAGTGTGTGCACTAATGCCTTATCATTGAACTTTCCTCATACAAAATATGTCATTTGCCTACTGAACCTTATAGTACCAGTGTCTAATGTAAAATAATCACAAGACTAGTACAGTACGTGTTTGTAGTATAATTGTTGGTTGATTTTGACGCTGGGTTATTGTTGATTGACCCCAAAGATTTGGAAAAATGTAGGTAAACTTTCTGCAAGTTTTTTTTGTTTTGTTTTATTAGGTGGCCAAATCCAAGATGGCTGCCATCAGTAGCTAATAGGTAAAAACTAAGTGCCATAACTGTGAAACCAGACATACAGTGATTCCTCAATAAACGAACACAATTCGTTCCACAGAGTCGTTCGTTAACCGAAAATTTCCTTTACTGAATCTATTATTTCAATGGGATATTGGGTAATTGGTTCCAACTCACAGAAAAAGTATACCTGTACATACAAAGTACTGGTTACTGGTAATAGAATTAACAAAACATTAAATATTAACTAAATACAGTACTATACAGTATTGTACAGTACAGTATACTGTACAATAATAAATAAAAAAATAATAGAATACTGTATTTTAACTTACCGGTACTTTGAGGTGTGTCGTATTTCCGGCAGCTTTGTTTACATATCAAACAGCTAATTGTAGAGGCAGTCGATGATGCCATGCCATATTCTTTACAGAGTGCATTGGTTCTAATGCCTTCTTCATATTTCATAATAATTTCTGCACTATATATTATTAATATGCTAACTAAATTTCAGAATGACCAATAATTTTAATGTACAGTATATATGCAAAAATAATCAAGTTGCCAACAAAATCGATGTTCACTCCACTGTAAACAAAGTTAAACTGAGAAGGGTTGTTGGGTGATTCAATCAGCTGATGGGCGCACAAAAACTGTTTCTTGTACTGTATATATTATCAATATGTTAACTAAATTTCAGAATGACCAATAATTTTAATATAAATAAAATGCAGAAATATTCAAGAGACCAACTTTCTTGATATTTACTTCACTGGAAACGAATGTAAACATAGAACTAATTACTGTATTGGTGGACTAGCCGATCAGCTGATGTGCACAACAAAACATGTTTGTCGTAAGGATTTAGTTAATCGCAGTTTTGTTCGTTAATCGAACTGAAAATTCTTATGGGAGCTAATTTGTTAACCGAAATTTCGGTAATCGGACCGTTCATTAACCGAGGGACCACTGTAGACATCTAAGAAGGGCAATACTGTAGTAGTACAGTATCATTTCCAATTGATTTTAACATGTCTGACACATTGAGTGGGTTCACTTTATGATTGGTGGTCAGAATTGATAAAAAATCCAAGATGGTCACCAATGATTAGAAATTTGACAAAGAACTCAATATAAACTATAATTCCTTACCTTTACAATGAGCATGTCATCAGTACATGTACAGTATACGTATTCATCGGGAGGACTCGAAATATCTGCCAGTTATGGGGACACAATTCCAGCCCTTACTAAAGGATGCTGTGAAAAGCCATCAGTCCTGCTTGTGCAGCTAGTAGCATATGGCTGAACCTCAGACAGATTAGGGCTCTCATAAAGAAAATTTTAGTCCGATTGCTCCCTGGGAAACAAGGGGGATGTTGCAGGGGTGCTCGGGCTGTTCAACCGGGAGCGAACTCGTAACAATGGTTTTAAATTAGACAAATTTAGATTTAGGCGCGAAATCGAGTAGTGGATGAGTGGAACAAGATACCAAACATCATCATTAACTCGAATACGCTTGATAGCTTCAAACATAGGTTGGGTGGATATATGAGCAATAGGGGTTGGGTGTAAATGGGACAGCCCAGTATGGGCGAATAGGCCCGCTGCAGTTTCCTCCATTCATATGTTCTTCTTTCTTCTTATGATGAACATGAGGGAGAGGTGAATTTGCCTGTGCTGAAGTTGAGACTCCATCATTAACCCTCCCTGTCTGTGTATGTGTCTGTTGGAAGTGTCTTCTGAAGCAATGTGTTCAGCAAGACGTGTTACTATGAGGGACAATTTTTGTTTTTGTCTGTGTTTCTGTATCAATAGAAGACTGTAGAGGTGTGAGTGACAGATCATTTTCATCAATGGGAATGAATTGATTTCTCAGCTGTGTCTTATCTATTGCATTTGGATTAAAAGAAAAAAATAACACTTTAGGAACCCTCTTTAATTCTATGGAGACTCATTAATTGTTCAAATGGTGCTTTAATTACCCTTGGGACATCCTAGGAACCAAGAGAGCTAGGATAGTGAAATTGTTGACTAGAATGGGATTTTCTCTTCTCAATAAGCACATTATTATTTATTGTCTATTATTGTTGGAAATAAAAATGGGATCCAACGTTTAAGATGGCCCCCAGAATATCTTAAGATGGTCTTCATCAATTGCATCAAAATGTTTAGAAATACCCAACTTTTTAAACAGAGCTTCATAGAAACAAATTTTGTATTAATTTATTGTTTTTAGGAAAACAGAGGCATTTTCATATTCTTTATATTGCATTGTCATTTCATAAGCAAAATCAGTATGGCTTAACACCGTGATGATGAACAACAATTTTGAGCAAATACTGTATTGTAATGTATTATTGTAGAAGCAGTGTATTTAGGTTCAGGCCATCAGCAATGTATTACGAGAGCTGAACAACTCACAAAGTTGTGGGGTGAGTAATTTGATGAGAATGTTTCATCACTGCTCCAGTTTTTTAGCCAAGAGACAACCTTTTCTTGACAGAAGCACCAGGCATCAACCTCTTCAACTTTGTAACAAAATATATAGCAGTTGAGAAAGTCAAATGGCAGCTCTTGCAATAATGCTATGAAAGGTTCATCCACCAATAAAAAAAATAAGTGGAACCTTCCCAGATTCAATACACCCTGTAGTTCAGCCAGGAACTCTATGCCCACTACCAAACCAGAAATGTGTACTGTGAGATTACTAGAGTTTGGGCATTGCCTGGCAGAAGTTGGTGTGTGGACCCCAGGGATTTAGTGTGTGGAAGCTTGGAGTCATGTATGGAGGATTTCGTAGTAAAGCACCCAGCCATCACTCAGGTGTTTCGATCTATCCTTGACACTTAACCTCTATTAAAGATACAAGCATAGTGCTGTTCAACTCAACATGATCTTGAAATTGCTCCCAGAAAGAGGAATGTCTGTGATTGAAACACTTCAGCCTGATCTAATCTCATGTAGTTCCCTGTTTGAGGGTAATTCTCCCACCAAACTTGACAAACATACAGTACAGTACAGTACTTTGTTGCTTGATTTTAAGGCCTATCTGCAACTTGCGGACTATCAATTTTCCAACAATCCTTGTTAGCTTTATGTCCAGAATGCATCAACTCCCCAAATTTCCAGCATTCAAAAATTTTGGTGAGGTTATAGGAAAAGTACTAACAAATTCATTTGTTTACAGTGCTGAACAAATGTATATACAGTAGTGTTTGATAGCTTCAAAGACATATCAGTCAAGGAATTGGAACAGATTTGTTGGGCAGATCAAGCGGGACCAGTAGACCTAGCAGTTATCACTGAAAGTGTGTCACTTCCTGTCAAAGCAGATAAGTTTGGGCTTCTTGTAATATAACAAAAGCAGTTCACGACTACAGTATTCTAGTGGTGACAAAGGATAGAATGGTGTACGTACAGGGGTCCCCAGGTTACGAATGGGCTTCTTTCCTGAGGACGTTCTAAAGTCGGATTTGTACGTAAGTCGGAACACATGCTATGTGCATACCGTACTTACAGAACAATGTTTAAAATCCCACTATATCATAGCCTAAGTCCTTATATACATCTAGAATTACTTGATTTAAGACAAAGGAAAAATTTGAATGACAAAATACAGTACAGTATAATGAAGGTAAAAAGTAAGTCATCAGGTAAATAAAATAATATAAATTTCAAGCTTAAACTCGTTCGTAAGTAGGGGACCCCCTGTATATCTTTTATTTCTGCATAGCATAATCACGGGCTCAGGCACACAATCATTTTCACGTACGTACAATCGTACGTGTACTGTACTGCATTACCTTTGTGTATTCATTGTTTCAATGCAGTATATAGGCTACTGAATGTGGCATTTTATAAAAAAAAATGAAGATTGGTTACATTTTAATCTAGGGTTTACTATAATTATACAAGATTTACAGTACAGTATGCCTGAAAAAATCTACTTCAGTAATATAATAAAGTTCTGTACTTTACATGTGACTAGTGCACCTGTACTTTGTTTTTCATCAGCATTGCTTTAGGACACAGCCAGAAATGAAATACAGTACAGTACTGTTCTGTAGTGGACTGTAATGTACAGTATTGTTCTAGAAATCATATTGTCAGTCTATTCCTTATCTATGCATTTGCATACCATTTCTAATTATGATTTGTAGATTAAATCAGGTGGAACTGAAAAATTAATAACATAATGGTCAAGGAATTTTAATAGGGTGGAAGTACACTCGGTAAAAAAGTATCTCAGGATGGGTTCAATGAATTTGGAACTCAACAATCATGTTGTCTCGCTAGGGTTGGTAGACATGATAGTGAGACATTTCCTACCTATAATGGTAAGCTTAATTTAGTTATTTCATTTGAAATATAAAATTTGTTCTTTGCAATATGATTGGTGAGTAACAGTAAGCATCATGGGTCATTATCAAAAACCTTCCTTTGTGGTGTTATTTTGTTTTGCACAAGAATTGTAAAGAAGGTTTTTACTGAGTGTACTGTAGCGTGGCTTGGTGTGCTAGGGAAGCAGGGTGAACGGTATACCCCAAAATGGGGTAATAAAGCACACTAGCTTGTATAAGAAGGATGAAAGGTAAATTCCACTCCTCGTAGAAATTTTGTTTTGTGATAGCAGCCAGATTACTGGCTCGTCAGAAACTCCGATTTCAAGATTAATCCTTTATTTTGCTGGTAGGCCTACCCTTTCAGACATTCCTGACATTCTATCATATATTTCCTTTGCTCAGATTACCATTTAAGGTAGTAAATGGTTTTTGTGTTTTCTTCATTTTACAGAACTTTAACTATGGCAGTAAATGTATTTTCAACAAGTGCAACCACGGAAAACTTGAGTCGTCATGACATGCTCAACTGGGTCAATGACTGCCTCCAGTCTTCATATACTAAAGTGGAAGAGTTGTGCACTGGAGCAGCATACTGCCAGTTTCTGGACATGCTCTTTCCAGGTAAGTTGCTGTTTCGGTCTTTATTTATTTTATTTGCTGGTATTTATTATTCTTTCATTTACTGTAGTTTTGTGCATAGTTAGGGTTCCAATAATTTTTTTTTTTTATGGGGAATAGCCCACCCGGGTACAGGTCATCGACCCACAACGGGGCCTAGGGAACAGTTTGTATGAGTATGGAAACACAGAAGAAGGCAGAGCATTCCACAGTTTGGCTGTGTGAGGAAAGAAGGATGTACTATAACGAGTTATTCTAGTGTGTCTGGTAGCTACAGAGAAACCGTGGGCACCATGGGCAAGACTAGTGTTACGAGCCCACAGCTTTGTTGGTGGTACACAGGAAGCCAAATTTACCGAACATTGCCCGTTAAAGTACCTGTAAAAGAGAGTGAGTTGAGCAACATTGCGGTGAAGAGAAATGGAAGAGAAATTATCAACTAAAGAAGGAGAGTCAAAAAGACAAAATGCCTTTGATTCCACCCTATCTAACAGTTTGACAGAAGAGCCACCCCAGATATGAGAGTAGTACTCCAAGTTAGGGCAAATGAATCCCTTATATACTTGAAGCAACTGCTCAGGAGTGAAGTAGCTACGACATCTGTACAGCATTCCCAGCTTTCGGGAGGCAGCTTTAGCAATGATGTGGATGTGTGGCTTCCATGACATATTAGAGGAAATGGTGAGGCCTAGCATATCTATTTGAGAACTTGGTAGAATGATTGCATCCTGAAATGAGATTGGTCGGAGATCATCTAATTTGGAAAGTGTAATTGGTAAATAACGAGTTTTATCACTACAGTATTGAATTTAATTAATGTGGCGCAGTGCTATAATTTGATCCCAGACTCAACCTATTACTGTATTGTAGTATCTGCAACAGAGCATTAATTATAGCTGTACTTGTTGATGGTGGCTTGTAGAAGTTAGGGATCAGGGTCAAAACTTACCTCATAAATGGCAGTTTGTTTGTTTACAGCATTTACACTGATTTTTAATAGATAGTGTCCCTCCTTTAGACTGCTTGTAGGCAACTGGACAAGGCTGTTGCTGCCTTAATTCATTTAGATTTCATTCTTAAGTGTTATTTGTCATTTTTGTAGTTTTTATTTCATATTTTGCAAATAATTTGTATAATATAGTTTTGTCACACACACTTATGTTTCTTTTACCTGTCATGTATTTTAAAACAACCTAACAATACCTGTCATACTTCTGCAGGGTCCATCATGCTGAAGAAAGTCAAGTTCAATACAAATTTGGAGCATGAATATATCAACAACTTCAAGATCTTGCAGTATGCCTTCAAAAAACTACAAGTAGACAAGGCAGGTAACTTTTGTTATGTACAGTACAGTATGTAGATACTGGTCCACAATGAGTGATATGTCATAGCTTGCTGAACAACCTAAGGCAGATCCAAATAATCCTATGATAATCCAAGTGATTGTACAGTGATCCAAAAGATGATACTGTATAGTATTCTAAATGAAACATTATTGATATTAATTATCTTAGAGAGTCTTATGGATGCATAATGATACAGTTGATTTGAAAATGTTACTTGTGCAATTCTCACATGACATTTCCCCCGCCATCTAGAGGCATCTGCTTTTATTGATCCACTCATTGCAAAAGTGGAAACCAAAAAATTATAAACGATAGATTATAGAAAAAAATAAGATATGGAATTAATTAGGTATTGTAAATAAAAGAAAAATATTGGAAACTCCAAATTTTACTGTAGAAATACCTTTACCTGATTATTTTTTCTCCTTTTCAGATTGTACCTGTTGATAAACTGATAAAGGGAAAGTTCCAAGATAACTTTGAATTCCTTCAGGTAATAAATTTTATGTTGAGTTATAGTGGATTTAGTTTGTCTAGAATTTTTTTGAAAATGATTTGCAAGGATTTAAATGAGTATCGACCTTAATTATCATCAAGTGAGACTGGATTCTTAACTTAGAAAACACAAATGGTAGAAGCTGGTAGCTGGGACAAATATAAGAATCCCCACGTCATTTTTTATTATTATTATTTCTTTACAATATTTAATGGGCTTCTATACTTGTGAGTCATGTATGAATCAACCAAGTCTAGATTAGTTAAACAATCGTGGTTTGAAGTAATCAATTGAGTGTTCAGATCCCTGCATGTTACAAGTGTTGTGCTAAAATAAAGACATTGAAACAGAGGTCATAATCATTTGACTGATGGACAATGATATTAATGTCACATACGCTATGAGTGATGTGCAAACCACCAGCCAAATTTGTTTGCTGGTACTGTAGTTGAATATTGGTTTATGAGCATGTATTACATATGATGAATCATTGTGTAGTCATTGTTACTCATCTTTCACAGTGGTTCAAGAAGTTCTTTGATGCTAATTATGGAGGGCAAGAATATGATGCCCTCGGAGCACGACAAGGGGAGCCTATGTTTGGTAGGGGTGGTCCAGCTAGAAAACCAACTGCTCCTGCTAATACTTTTCGACCTATGGCGCGTCCAGCTGCTGGAGGTTAGTGTGTTATTATTGTCTATGTTTATTAAGGTTTCATTGCTTTTATTATAGTCTTTTGTCAGTTCACATTTACATTCTGATATCAAGTTATACCCATTCACTCAGTATTGCACAAATAATTTAATGTATGTGTATAGATAGCTTAGATTTGCCATTGTAAGGACTATATGTTGTTGCAGATGTGTCTAGACATTATACAGTAATCCCTTGAGATGATTCTGTTGTGTTCAGTTGATCTCAGGTGTCTCAAGCTATTCCTCCCACCACATCAGTAATCATCCTACACACCACCACCACATCACCTCAAATACACCCCCTAACACACACACACCCAAAAAAAATATTGATACAGCACTAAGGTTAGTGGGATTCAGAGTGTCATGGTGATATAAATACAGGGGTCCCCACTACTGTATAGGTAAGTTTTGCGGTCAAATTTCACTTATGCACCGGTCTTTGTTTGGATATTAAAATTATGTCTTCCCCATGTTATTTGATGAGTTTCGAACGAATTTGTTATTTATTTCTGCCGGAAATCAATAGTTTTTTAGATCCCCCTCCCCCTCACTCTTAACGATTTTTGTTTTCGAGTAAATCACATAAATAAAATACCAACCAACAAAACCTAACCTAACACAACACTATTTTTCTGATGAAACTCTGCAATTGACGTAAAATATTCTCTTATCACAGTGTCGGCACAGCTCTTTCCACCTGTTCTGTCATATCTGGTTATTCTGGTACTGAAAAATCAAATCTCCGCTCTCAACGCACTCATGCATTGTTTATTGGCTAAGACAAAAAGCTCTTGCCCAATTATAAGTCTCCTATCACTATAGCCAATAAGAAACTCCCACACCACCCCCTGCACATGTGCTGTAGACGCTTAAGAAGCCAACACGGAGGTAAGGAGCACTGCGAGATGGGTGGTCAGACCTTCTCTGTGAGACAAACAATAAATGGCGACACTTGTGACTGACCAAATCTAATAACATTGAAAAATTAATATCTCATTTATCCTTAATTTCTGGTGGAAATACCACAGAAGTAAAAGGGTCTTAGAATTGTTTAAATATTACGAAAAACATATTAATAACAGAGAGAGAAAGACCGGTGCATGACAGAAATTTCACCAGTTTTACCAATATACATAGCTACCAAATATAGGAAAAATTTATTTATACTGTACATCAATTGTTTCATATGTACTTCATCTGCATCATCCACTGTTTTATACCAAGTTGTGTGTACCCAAATAAGACTAATGAGCAGTGTTAAAAGCACGTAATATAATGTAAAAATAACCATAATAAGTAATGAAAGTGCCCTACAAGTGATAAGTTTCTACCCTGCCAAAATACATCATTCACCTCTCACAAGACTGAATGCTAATGCCACTGTTGTTTGTTAAATAACCACAATTCGCAGGAAAGTTATTTCAATATACAAATGTACCTTATGAATAAAGAAACTATATACAGTACCGGTATTGTACAGTATAGTAATATAAAGATATAAGATAAGAAAAAATAGTGTCAGGGTATATTGTGTTTTTGAGAATATTGAGTCTAGAAATCACCATAACACACATGTGCTTGTTAGCTGTGAGAAGGCTGAGCATGTGCCATTGTTACATAAGAAATGATAAAAGTTATGGAAATATTTCAATGCTCTATTGCAATTTAGAAATAAAGAAAAACTATAAAATAACCAAATTAAGAGTGGGAAGTAAATCATGTAGGGAGGCGGGACAACCGCACCCATGACCCCGTTAACACGACAATATGAGATTTCACTAATTCTCATATAATTTAAGTTCATTTGGTACTGTACCGGGTTAATAAAATATTATCATAAAATAATCAATTCTTCTGAAAAAATCTGACACCAAACCCCAGTTGAGTTATTGTGTTGAATTAAATTCCTGATGCTTGTTTACATGGCAGACCAGCTGTCATCAACCTCCATCTGAGCAGTGTTGCCAGTGCTATCATGTATCATTCAAAGGTAACAAATAATGTTGTTATGAATGTATCCCCAGATCAAATACTGTACAACACAGTATGTTATAATGAACCCATTGAATGCTCAGAGTTCAAGGGGTATTACTGTTCATGTTGGGATGCATATTCACCTAATTACAGTACATTATTTCTTATGTGAAAAATTTCTCATCATAAAACATTTCATAATAAATTACTTTTCTATGGAAAACATCTGGACATATAATGAGGACCCCCTGTAGTGGGATATCAGTGTCGTGGTAATAGGGTAGTGGCGTATCAGAGCGTTCCACCAATGACTTTCTTTAATGATGGAGATGTAGGAGTGATTGTTTTATGTGTTTTGATGTAAATATCACCTCATGCTGAATGATTTGGGGGTGTTGGAGGATACCAAAAGCTTCGGTCATCAATCGGTCATCAGCCTTTATTATGAGAGGTCTCCTGTCTTTGGACTCGTTCAGAAAATGGGATTTATGGATCATTCCTTCATTTCTAGTGTTGTAGTTATGAAAATTTTATGGAAGGGTTACAGTCTTTAAAATTTGCCCTTATATAAAAATTCCATTTACTGAATCCTGTTTTCCCATTGATTTTCATTAAATACTGTAATTGGAGCTTCACTCTTATATGGCAGTGGTGTGGCCAGATGTTGTGGAATAGGAGTTACTGGGAGAGTGAAATAGGGGCTCTAGGATCATGTGCTTACCCCTGTGATTCTTCATCTAATTCAGGCTGTAATAACATGGCAGTAGAAGCACCTGCCTCCCCCTCAGAATTGTCATCATCTGCTACACTACTCCCATTCCTGTGTCAACATCTCTGTTTCTCCACAGATCCCATTTCCATTCACGTCAATCAAAAAAGCTTTTAAACTTTCACTTTATTAGTTTTAAGTAATTTGATTATCATTACTTCTTGTGCTTTTTGTATTTTTGTTTTTATATGCAGTAATTTGTGTTTAGTAGGCTGTATATTGGAGTTGACCAGGAAGCTAACTAATTTTTCCCATACTGTATTATTGTTTGACTTGGAAAAAAAAAAGAATCATAGAGGCAAAACTGATATTCCTCTATTTGTAAATTTTATGATGGTAGACTTCCCTGAAGTTTATGTCCATGAATTGTGGAGAACTTGTAGTTTGATCGGATAAATTATGTATATTGGAGACCTCAAATGTGTTGATATAAAAAAAATATAAACTAAGACTCAAAAGGGGGTAAGGGAAATAAACTGCTTTGGAACTAACACTTAATATTACTGGTTTTTTCTGCCTTTACATTAATATTTTAGGAAAACTGATGGTATGTATAGAGTACTATAGTAAAAGGATTGTGAATAATAATTCTTTTACTTACAGGGGCTCGTCAAACTCCTTCCCGTATTGCCTCCAGACCAGCTGTTAGTACTCGCTCTCCAGGTGGTAATAATGCACAAGTGGAGGAGCTCTCTGGTCAGGTGTGTTGCCCATTATTTCAGTAAATAGAGATATTGTGTGTGTTTTGATGATAATTGTTTATTGAAAGAGCACGGCAGCCAAAAGGCTGAAAATTTACAATAAGCAGAGATGATAAAAGTTACATAAGGTGAAAATAGGGAATGGGTCACTTGATTGACGAAAGCTTCAATACAAAAAGAGAAGTAACAAGTAACATGAAATGAACATAAAAATTCACTATAAATATGGAAGCAATCTCATTGGTTTCAGGGCAGTCGGTCTTGTAAACTGTCTGGTGAGTTGATAGTGTTGCCTTCCCACAGTATATCAGGTTTCACACTCTAGTTGTAGTCCTGGTCTCCAGCTGGTCATAATCTACACATTTACACATCCATCACGTGGTTCTAGTAGCCTAGGTCTCTGGGCTCACAGGGCGTTGAGAGGGTTCTTGTTTCTCATCTGCAATTGTTTGGAATTTTCGTTCCTCTCCTGGCCTTGACTTCACATCTGGTGTTAATGTGGTGGTGGGTGGTGAGGGCTGGAGGGACCGTGACCACTGACCATGAGGCATTGACTTGTCACTGTCTAACACAGTGGTTCCCCAAAAATTTCACTGCACCCTCCCCCTCCCATTAGTTTTTTACCAAAGCCTCATCCCCCCCCCCTCTCCCTCCCATTTTTTAAATAAATTTAATCAACTTTTAATGAATTTAACACCTTCTACTGGCATTTGTATTACTGTACTTTCAAGAACAAGTAACTCGTGCAGATAGGGAAGATTGCAATATACTAAAAAAAATATTCTTATACAAATATATTGAAAATTCCCTAATAAAGAAAAAGAATGTTAGTATACGTACATGTTTTTCGCATGGACCTCCCCTGCTCCCTCTCCCAGTTTTGGAACCACTTATTTCCACACACCCCAACACTGAGATCCTCTTCCTAGGGGATTTCAATGTACATCACAGAGAGTGGCTTGGCTCTGCAAGGGATGACCCAGGTGGAGCCGAGGCACTCTCTTTTTTCCTTCTTAATGATTTGGAACAAAGAATCAAACACCCTACACGCGTTCCTGATCGACACGATCAACTTGCTAACTTTCTTGATCTTTCTTTTACCTCTAACCCCTCACACTATTCATACTCAATTTCTGCCCCCTTAGGGTCTTCTGATCACAACCTTATTTCTATTAAATCAAACTGGGCACAACCACCTCCCCCACCCCCCTCTAAACGTCAACTATGGCACTATCAGAGGGCAAGCTGGCAATCCTTGAGAATTCTTCACCGACTTTCCTTGGGATGAATGTTGCTTTTCCACTCGGGATGCCTCGGTATGTGTTGACAGCATTGCTGGGGTTATACAGGGCGGTATGAGTGCATTTATCCCATCTTCTACCAAAACTTTCACATTACAATCATGGTTTGATCACTCCAGCTCTCTTGCTTGCAGGGTGAGAGATAGGGCATGTCGAGCTATGAAACTATCTCCTTCTCCTATTATCCACACCTATTTCATTACTTCTAGGAATCGTTGTAAGGCTATTTTTCATAGGGCCAAGCGGAATTTTGTTAAAAGAAAGACCTCTGTCCTGACTAATTCTTCCTCTAGTAAATCCTTTTGGTCCTCAACTAAAAACATCTGTAACAACTTCTGCACTCCTTCTTTTCCTCCCCTCTTCCGACCTGATAACTCTATAGCCAACTCTCCCCCTGACAAAGCCAACCTCTTTGGCACCTTATTCTCCTCTAACTCCACCTTAGACGATTCCCACTCTATCCCTCCTACTGAACCTATGCACTTTCCTATAATCTCCACTCGCAGGGTTGCCGGTGTGTAATCCAGGTTGGATGTGAGTAAGGCGCATGGACGGGACGGACTGCCCCCTCGTGTTCTCAGGGAGTGTGCTGAAGTCCTGGCCCCTTTGCTTGTTCGCCTCTTTCGCCTCTGCCTCAAAACCCAAACTTTTGGAAGCATGCCTTGGTTCAGCCCATCCCGAAGAAGGGTAACCATTCTAATCCTTCTAACTATCGCCCCATTGCCCTAACTTCATCCCTCTCTAAGATTTTCGAAACCATCTTGAACTCCCATTTCTCCGTCACCTTGAACACCTTTCTCTTTTGTCGGATCACCAGTATGGCTTTCGCCAGGGGAGATCAACTGGTGATCTGCTCTCCTATTGCACCCACCTTTGGTCATCCTCTCTTAGGGATTATGGGGAAACTTCCGCTGTGGCCCTTGACATCTCCAAAGCATTTGACAGGGTATGGCACAAGTCATTGCTATCTAAACTTCCCTCTTTTGGTTTCTCTCCCCCACTTTGTTTTCTCATCTCTAGCTTCCTTGAGAACCGATCCATGGCAGTTGTTGTCGAGAGATTGATCTCTCACTCTTTCTCTACCAGTAGTGGTGCCCCACAGGGTTCTGTTCTTTCACCTACTCTCTTCCTTCTTTTTATTAATGATTTACTTCACACTACAACTAATTCTATCCATTCTTATGCTGATGATTCTACTCTTCACTCTTCTTCACATTTTCCCCTTCCTCCTAACTCTCAAACTAGATCTGTTTCTAGAGCTGATCATTACTTCTATCAACGCGGATCTGTGCAACATCTCTGAATGGGGAGATACAAACTTGGTTAAGTTCAATTGTAATAAAACTCAATATTTACCAATTACACTTTGTAAATTAGACCAACTCCCACCAATTACATTTCAGGACGCTATCGTCCTGCCAAATTCTGAAATAAATATGTTAAGCCTTGCCATTTCCTCCAATATGTCCTGGAAATCACACATCCTTAGTATAGCTAAAGCTGCCTCCCGAAAGTTGGGAATGCTGTACAGATGCCGTAGCTACTTCACTCCTGAGCAGTTGCTCCAAGTATATAAGGGATTCATTCGTCCTAACTTGGAGTACTGCTCTCATATCTGGGGTGGCTCTTCTTCTGTCCAACTATTAGATAGGGTGGAATCAAAGGCATTTCGTCTTATTAACTCTCCTCCTTTAGTTGACAATCTCTCTTCCCTTTCTCTTCGCCGCAATGTTGCTTCACTCTCTCTCTCTTTTACAGGTACTTTAACGGGCAATGTTCGGTAAATTTGGCTTCCTGTGTACCACCAACAAAGCTGTGGGCTCGTAACACTAGTCTTGCCCACGGTGCCCACCGTTTCTCTGTAGCTGCCAGACACACTAGAATAACCCGTTATAGTACATCCTTCTTTCCTCACACAACCAAACTGTGGAATGCTCTGCCTTCTTCTGTGTTTCCATACTTATACAATCTGTCTCACTTTAAAAAGCTGGTCTTCCGGCATCTTCGTGGTGTAGATTAACACAATATAAACTTTTTGTTCTCTATTTTCAATTTCTTTCTGTTCTTTTTTTTTGCCCCCCAGGCCCCGTTGTGGGTCGTTTGACCTGTGCCTGGGTGGGCTAATTCCTGTAAAAAAAAATAATATCATTTGGTCATCAGTCTTTGCAGCACGTAGTACATCTTCATCCCATGGAGGCTGAAGATCGTTTGTGTTTGTCATTGTACTCTTAAACCAGGAGTACTGCTATTTCAAATTTAAGGCCTTGTGGAAGGTGAAGTACCAGAGTAGAGCATATCTTCCCTACCTATTCCCTAGTGTCAGGCAGCTCTCGTAATATGACCTGCTGCTGACTGGGGAACAGAGATGTACCTTCCGTTCCCCACTTACGTAAGTCATGCTGATTTATTGACTAATTTGGGTGTAATTATCACTTCTTCCTGCCCATCACATTGTTCCCTTTTATTTTTATGTAATTTTGGTGTTGCAGTTGTTAATACCTTATAGGATTTGTAATATGTATGAGCAAATTATTCTGTGATATAAGTTTGTAAAATGTATAGGAACTCCTGTACAGTTCCCTGCTGACCTGCTAATCCACGGGTAACCTACAGTCTGAAAGTTAGATATTTTAGTGAGTGTGGGTCAAACACTGCCAGTAATGTCTTTGTGAGTATACCTATGGGCAAGTACTGTACCTTTGATCCATGAAGATATCAAACGTACCTCTGCTTTTGTGGGTGTATTGGTATGTTCTAGAGACCTGTGATGTACAGTACTGTATATTAAAAATTATAAATTCATACAGACTTGTATCTTACTGGTGCTGTGGTGTGGGACCAGGATTCAAGTGTGCACAACCATCATATGTATACAGTATTAAGAATTTAATATTTGTCTTATTTTCTCAGCTGATGGACTTGAGACTGACTGTTACGGGACTGGAGAAGGAACGTGATTTTTATTTCGGTAAACTTCGAGAGATTGAGGTTTTGTGTCAAGACGAGGGTGAGAACAATGAATTAATCGGAAAAATCCTGGATATCTTGTATGCCACAGAGGTAGGTGATAAAGTTTGTGCATCATTGTACATCAGGCAGCTTCTCTAGGTAAGGACGCCCTCTGGATTTTACATTTTAAGTGATGAATATTAATTTTTTTATAATAAATTCAGCTTTGCAACAAACGACAATGGATCGTACATTCCAGTGTAGTAAAACCTGCTTGTACTGAAACTCCAACCTATGTGTATTACAGGTATATAACCATGCTTTTTATATATTACTCCTGGCATTTTTATATATACAGTACTGTATAGTGTGTTGTTATATTGGTGAGAGCTCACATGCAAAGGGAAACTGGTTGGATCAAGAGGTTAGGATCTTAATTCCCTTGAGAGAGATAGTTGGTTGTGCACAAGATTTCTTAGCAGTGAGATTAAAAAAAGTACTTTGGTTGAATAGCATCCAGTAACCTTTCCTATACGGTATTTTAGGTGGGGGGGGGGGGGGGGTTATTACTCTCATTTGTGTTTTAAGACATAATATAAATAATGTAATTAAACAACAGAAAGTCGTATTTACTAGCTACAGCACTAGAAATTGTGAAAATGCAGTACTGTACAGAACTTTCAGGGCAGTGATCTTCACAGTTACCACCACATTAGAACCTCAATTACTGTACCATTACCAGTAGAAGTTTGTTATCAACGCATCCATCATTGCTCGCTCTAAGTTATAATAAATAGTTCACATGACTTTTGGGGGGGGGGGGGGGAATTTTCCTTGTCATTATATTGTTTACAAGCTTGTCAACCATATTGTAATTACTCACTGAAATTTACATCTAGACATGGAAACGCATTGTAATAACTCGTGGCAGAAGGGACAGTGGTGTTTGGTTTCCATTTTAATACTCATTATAAAAAAATTCACTGTTTATTGCCTTAATTCTGTTGTGTAGGTTATTCTTGAGTAGTTATGAGGAAAGCCTTTAGAGTTGACCAAGATATTTATTTCTTAATTGCAGTAATTTTGTCTGTTACTGAAGTAAGCTATCCACAAACCTAAATTCATCAGTTTGGCATATGGAGGTTAGGTTAAAGAATTCATTAACTTTTGGTCTCTTTATACTAGATGCACTATTGAATAAGATTTAACACACTCTCAATTTTGAAATTTTATTTATGTGTATATTTATTTTTTCATTCTTGATAATGGATAATGTCGTTTGTTTATGCACCACTTCACTTGTTTTCAGACAGTCCCAGTCTACTAATGACTATAATATTCTCACAGGGAAATAATCTATCACTAATTATATCAGTATGTGTGAGTGTGTGTGCACAGGCGTGCCTGTGCATAACTATAGGGATGAGGTTTTGGTCTCATCATTATGGCTTAATGGAAATTAATTCACATGGGTAAAATATTATGTTTTATGTAAGACAGTCATAACTAAATTATACCTAAATTAGATTTGGATTAAGCAATGATGCTCATTTACATCTTATAGTACAACTATCCTCATGATCAACCTTATATACATAACACTTAGAATGGAAAAATGGGTACAGATGTCCATCTTATAGTGCAGTTGACATGATCCAGATATGTGGAATAAGGTGAAAGAATATCTGCCTGAAAGCTTTTTTGGACAAAAAGAATAAAAATGAGCTTCATTGTAGAGGTATTCATTTCATAATTAAAGTAGCACTGCAGTACACTCAGTGTACACCGTCCTACAATTTGCGTGATGCCTTGAGACTGAATGGGGGAGAGAGGCAGTGTCCAATACCCCAAAAAGTGATACAAAAGAAGACACCTTTTGCCAAAGCACTTGCTCACCCATGCATTCAAATTTCAACTTCCTTGCTCAAACTTTGATGAGGTATTGCAAGGACAAGAAAGAAACAAAAACTACAGCTTACAAACATTTAAAATTAAAAAAAAGTTGCCCAAGATTTTAATTTGCGAATGAAAACCCCTTAACTGTTTTGTTTTTCCTTCACTATTTATGCGATTTTTTATTTAGTAATACTGTAATGAAAATATGCTAATGCTTTTTCTTTTTTATTACAGTAAATCTTCTCAATAATGGAATAGTTGGTGTAAAGAAGTTCCAGTTAATGAATTTTGTAACTTGCTCAGACACTTTCAATAATTGGAGATTTACTCTAAATATCGGAAAAATTTTGTATACTTGAACAATTTTCCATTAAGTTTTTATGACACAATATCACATCCCCCTAAAATATAAAATGCTACAGTAAACTAATGTATTGTACAATAATATTCCCATTAGCTGGATTCTTCGATCCCCAGAACTTTCCATTACCTGAAAAATTAAATTTTAGCGTCTGTGAAAAAAGTATCAGTTCTGGGCATTTGAATGAATTTCTGGGCGATTGAATCATGCGCCAACTTGTGCTGAGCGCAGGGGTGGGTAGGGTCAGAATGCTCATGTGCTATAATTGGTTACTAGTGTCTTGTGACTGCATGGGATGCCTATGATTGGCTGATGTATCTTGCAGCCTATCTCTTCAAACTCTAGCATCATGACGCTCCTAGTTCATTGTCCACTGCTATTTTATAAGCTTGTTCATTCGCTCACAGCTTTTTTCACATACAACCTGTATTGTGCAGTACTGAACATTGCTGTACCAGGATACAATTGGCCAAGAATACTGTTAAAGCAGTGTTAAGACATAAAAAAATTATTATAGTTATTAATATATAGTACTGTACTGTACATTCAGTAGGTATGAAAGAATTGTACATAACAGAGTGGACAGTGTATGCCTACTGTAGGGTAGTGTGTAGAAGATGTATGTACAGTACATGTACAATCCCTCCTTCATGGAGTGAAAGGGGAGGAGAGTGACAGTTAGCAACACCAGCTATGGTAAATGATACAGGACACAGGCAGGCCATCCTATATCATCATATCACCATTTGGCCTGCCTGCATCACAAGCTCAAGGTGACTCCATCTGCTGGTGAGTACAGTATAGTGCACATTACTGTATATAGTAGTTCAGTATATTTTGTTTATTTACAATACTGTACTGTATAATATACAGTACATGTACAGTAGTGTTTACATAAATAAGTACCGCTATGTGTCTGTCCAACTGTAGTTAATCCTCCATACCAGTGGTGCTCCATACCAGATGGATAGTTTTGACGCGTAAATATTCACCAATGATTGAAAAAATTCCGTAAGTGTGATTTTATTCGAGGATAAAACAATTTGCCTCGATACCTGTAAATTTCTCAGACCCGGAAATGCTCTGTGTCAATTGTTCTGACTACAGGATATTTCTGTACAGTATTCCCAAATTATATACAGGAAGTATTGTATCATGCCAAATACACATATACACAGAACCTTTTTCAGACCTCCCCAAACCTCAATTTTGGCTCATTTTTATAACAATAACACACTAATATAGTACAGTATTGAAATACAATTTTAATTCTTCTTTAAGAAATGAAACATTAAAGACATATATAATGTTCTTAAAACTAAAGGTGATATGATCCAGTACTGTAGGTACAGTATAGAGCTGACCAGTGAGGAATAGGTTAAAGTGATGTAAACAGTTCTTATGGCACCACTTTTTCTTACTTCAACACTAATTACATTACATATATCAAAACACTTTTTAACAAATTATAACTCTACTTAAGTCTGAACAACTGCTTTCTGGAATGCAGTTGTTCAGACTCGAGATGACTCGTGTCATGAGTGAATGAGGTAATGGTGGCCTGTGCTAGCATTGGTCCTAAAAATTACATATATGTTGTAATATGCAGTTTGTGTACATATAATTGTAAGGAGAGACAAGTGATGGGGGAGAGGTGAGGGTGAGGGGTAATGAAGCGTCTCTGGGCGTGTGTCCTGCAAACGACTCGTTGGGTGGTCGCCGGGTGGCCACCTCGTACAGTAGTGAAAAGGGATGACCATTCACTCATTACAGTGACAGGTCAGGGAAAACTTTGCTCAGGTATGTTTAGTTAAGGGCGAATTATATTAGACATGATAAGAAAACCTTAAGGAGAAAATTTTCATGAGCAATGTGGTATAATAATTTCATACTAATATACAGATGATCATAAGTAAACTTAGATGCTCTGTAAATAGTCTGAATAGGTGCTAATTGCTATGGTATATGCTGTGTTTAGTAGTGATATATTTATACTGTAGTATTTAGGTATTGGCCAGTTAGAAAAAAATAATGATACTTTTTTTTTGTGAACTTGTGAAGCGTGACAAAATTATATTAGGGATACAGATGCCCCAAAACACATGAGAAGAGAAATTATTGTGTGGGGATTTAGCAGCATCTAGAATTTTACTGTGGTTGGCAAGGGCTTTTTCTATTAACAAATAGAGGTTTAAGGAAGATATACCATAAGTACTATAATGTAGAGCTCAAGGTTAAAAATAAGTACCTGTACTGTACAGTTTATAAGCTGTGCAGTACTTAAAACATTCATTATACTGTGCAAGTATTAGAAAAATTAAAAAGAGAAGTGTAATGGAACAGTCCCCCTGATACCACACCTGGTCTTGACACTCCCCTAGCAACACTGCTCCACTTAGCAAAGTAAATATGTGTATGAAGTTTTAACCCATACAAGGTTTTCATATGCAGGTGTTTGTGTACGTAGGAATGTGTTACCCAAAATATTAGTTTTTTTAATAGAGATCGAACACATAAGGTTAAGATAAACAAAGTGTATGCTGTACAGTGCTTAGAAAACCAAATACATGTATTATACTATATAAAAATATTATGTAGTAATTGAGCAGTCTCCCCTGATGCTGTACCTGACCTCAACACAGGTGCATGTACTGTAGCGAGGTAACTATTGGGGTTTTGATATTGATTGTGTGTGTGTGTGTGTGGGGGCGGGGGGGGTGTTGTGTATGAGTGAGTGTGTTGTATGTGCATATATGAGAAGAGTGAGTAAGTGGGTGAGTGATATGCCAAAAACACCATAATTGTTCTGGGGGGGGGGGGGGGGGTGTAAGGTGCAATGTGTATTCTATAAAAATGGTTTCAGTAATATAAAAATGTGAACATGTCATGAAAGAGAGACTGGCTTTCTTGGTACTGTTCAAAATGTCAGCAGTGAAATGCCCTTTCCCCATAGGCATTGTTTGGATAATAATTTTTTAACATTTATAATTATACAGCTTGTAAACAGAACTGTAGCACCATCTTTTCTCATTATTTCTGTACTTTAATATGCATGAAAACTAACAGAAGGAAGGTAAATTTGTCACACAATATTGGTTTGTTAGTTATTGAATAAAACAGGTGGTATCAGAGTCAGGTGGCATCATGTCATCTCAGTAGTCATGACTCCCTCAGTGACTTGAGCTCTGGTGTATGATGAATGTGACTTTTCGTTCATCGAATTTTTTTGCATTTACCCGAGATAAAATTTTTTTATTACATTTTTAATTCATTGGTTCATATATATAATTAATCATTTATGCCAACAGCATTTATTCTCCTATCTTCCCCCCTCTTGGTTTTTTACATAAACCTTATTGGGTGGAGAGAGAAGAGGATGTTTTACTCATTTCTCTTCCTTGTTCCAAAAAGGAGGGAGGAGAGGGCAGATAAAGAATCCAGGTTTCATGAAGAATTCAAGTGAAAAAGAGAGTAATTTGATCAATTTAATAAGTATTCATTGATGTTTTTTTGACCCAGAACATATCCCGTCAAATCTGATTGATGTGATTAATTTGTAATTCATTCTCTCTACAAGTTGGACCATCTGTCTAAACCCAACCCCCACAGATTCTCCCTTCTTCCCTGAGAATACCGATGCATTATAGAACTCAGTGTCTTGGAGAAATTAAAAAAAATATTAAAGAAGTAAATCTGTAAAATGTTTCAAAAGTTACACGTGAGAACATGCAGCCCTTACTGAGGAAATGCACAACTGCCAGTGGGAAGAATGTACATTTTGTGCCAGTCGATGTTTGACTCCTCTAATTTTGAACACTGCCTTTCATTGTGTGTTTACTCCACGTTGTCTTTCTTTCAGCCTAATTTTTTTTCTTTTTTTTTTGGGGGGGGGGTGATTTCTGCTCTAATATCTGGAAAAGGTTTGCAAGCATTAGTGCTGGGAAATTATCAAGGAGAGAATCACTGGATTTAAAACTGCAAATGTTGAGGGGGGTTGAGACAGGTGAGCATCTTGTGGGTAAAGCATCATACTAGGTCATGTCCAACAGTATTAGTATTTATTAATGACACGGGGAGGTTGTCAGAAGTCGCATCAGAACTAAGAATCTGTTGAGAGAGACTGCAGCATGGAGAGCTGCCAACAGGTAATGATGGTCAACCCACACAAGCATGGGAAATGGCCATAAAATGTTGATGATGATACAGTAATGTTATTGTAATAAAAATTACACTTTTTTAGGAAATGTACCATCTGTATAATTACTATTTTTGCTTTATTGATACTCCAGTGGAGCCCTCCCTTATATGTTCCTCGTGTGTAAGAAAACAGCCAGGAATGTATCGTGTGCACAGTGATATAATTTCTTTTTTGTGCAGGATTAGCTATTGCTTACTATATATAGGTGTGTATATACTGTACAGTAAACCTGCCTAAGAACCTGATCAGTTTTTGCAAGTCCTGTCCCTTATTCTATCCTGTCATATACTGTACGTACTTAAAATAATACAGTACAGTATGTTAAATATATCATACCATTCTTGGCCATCAAATCCACCAGCTGTTAAGATGCTTTAGTAAATCTATCCAATACATACAGTATTGGTAACCAGAGTGTACCCACCCACCTTACAGCCACACCAGCTTCCGTAAGTTAAACACCTTAATATTTCCTTTAAGAATTTATGATAATTTTTTTTTTTACTGAACACCGGTATTTCATGTACGTATTACTATTTTCTATACACTGCTAATATTTTATTTTATAAGAGTAAATAATGGGAAAAATACAGGAACTGTATTACATTATAGAGAAGGCAGCCATGAGCAATTTTTTCTAAATCTCTTATTTCATATTACTGTAATAACAAAGCAAGTTCAATTAAGTTTCATTATCTACACACACACATATAAACCAGTACAGTATTGTACATTTTGCTGCAGGGAGAATAGGTATAAAATATAGTACGGTATTTCCTCTTAAAATCCCCTCCGGATGCTATTGTTATATTGGTCCACTGGATATAAACAATGTCGGTCAGCTGTAACATCCATTGCTAGTTTACTAAGTTGTGATGTACTGTACTGTATATGGAAAACAAAATGCAGTTGTATTATTCCATGTTGTTTTTCTTTATTTGTATACAGTACACCAATTAACTTTAGCAGAAGTATTGAAAGATGAAGGATAAAAAAGTGTAGGTTGGATGTCATATTGTCTGCAGCTGTGAGCATGGTTTAGTAACTTACATCGATGGGCAACTTTTTTAAAATGAATGCAATGTCACATACCTCAAACTGATATAACATCAATTATACTTCATCCTAAATATCTGTCGATAATGTATCTCGCGCTTTCTTGGTGGTGGTGTTTAGACTTTCAGCTGCGTGATCTTTTCAACCTCATTTTTTTTGCTGGTTTAATTACCTTACTCGTATTTTCACAAAATTCACTTTTGGTTTTTAGAGACATGTTGTCGCAAGAAAAATAATTAATTTGCAAATGAACAGGTAGGGTGAAGGAAGTGGAGGATGAGTTCAGCTGGTTGGTGTATGGTCTGCAGCTATTACCATCTCAGAACAAAAATGATCTTGGAGATTCATGATGTTTGATTAACCATACTAGTAATACTGTATAGTTTATCCATGGTGGCTGCTTTGGCTCCATTTACTTTTTTCTTTTGCGTGTGGTTGTATCTTATTTGCTATGAGCATAAACCCTACTGTAGAAAATATATACAGTACTCTACAGTATATAGTGATTGTGGAGATGTGTTCTGGCTGTATATCAATAGCTCTTTAATAAAATAGTGCTTAGAGGAAATATTAGTGAGTTTAACCTAGGTTAAGTCCTTTAACCCTTAAGGTTCTAGCAGGAACATGTTTTCCCGGCTTTTTCACTGTGGTAGTGGAAAAAGGTATTTCCAGTGAGTTATTAATAGCCCTTATAGTCGGCTTGCTGGTTCTTGTTGGGATGGGAGATAAGGGATGGAAGGGGGTCCCCCCAGGACTGGGAGTTCAGTTGAATAAGGAGAACCGTGTTGGGTGAACATATTCCACCTTGTGGCGAGATGCTGCCACATACTCTGCAGGCCACAGCAGTCAGCTCAGTTGGCCCAGCACTTAAGAAAATTTTATGCCTCGCGAAATCCAGAAAAAAAATTTGTTGCATATATTGATAGTGATGCTGAAGAGGAAGATTTAGTAGTTTGTCAAAATGTGCAAATAAATAAATAAGAAAAACATTATACTGTATAAGTCAAACTGCAGTTGCCTTAGTCACCCTGAGATTCTACACCATGTACTGCAAGACGTACAGTATGTGGTGTACAGAAGTGAGATCATAATTTTTGTAGTCCATGAACTAAGTTGTTTCCTTCTAGAAAAGAACATTATAAATTTTATAAATTTTCTTTTCTTTTGATATATGCTGTCTATAAGAGTGGATAAGCTTACACTCCATAGCACTTTGAGGGTTACACGCTGTCACCAAGTCTCATTGTGTTTTATTCCCAATATCTGTGTTACATTGCCATCTTTTACCAAGCTAGCATAAAGAAAGAAGTGCAAGTACTCAAGCCCCATTTTAAGGTAAGTTGAATTTCTATATAATGTACCCTATACTGTACAATGTTTATTACTACATAAAAAATGCGTTTTGATGGTCGGGAATGGGGGTTAAAAGAAAATCTCCCTTTAATGGAATCCCTCCCAATAACGGACAGGGCATGTATGAATTAGCTCAGTATTGGAAGGGTATACTGTATATACTGTACTCTCTCTCTCCTTTTTAAGTTTTGAGTTTTATGTTTAATTTGTAATAATTAGCTCTTGTACAAGAGAAATGAAGTATACATTGTAAAGAATGTTGGTTGAAGAAGGATATTTAGAGTATGGTTTTATTTAGTATGCAAGCACAGTGTGTTGTACATATATACAGCTTACAAAGGGAACCATACTACACACACAACTTAGGAAAATAGCGTAATCGTGCATGGCCGTTATCACACTCACTGTGAGGTAGCTTATTGGTGTGAGATACTGTATATAGTGTGCCGAGTGGTGCCACAGCTACTCATGAACTTGTTCCATTACTGTTTCTTCATTTAAGAAATTATAGGGAGTAAATGGGTATTGGGTTACTTTTATATGTAATGATTTAAACTGCTATGAATATTCCAACATTTTTTCCTCAGGAGAGTTCTGCAGAGAATCCAGACAGCTTTACTGAGAACATCCCTGACAAAATACAGGCATGTTAAACTTGCATTTGCAAAACACATTGGGTGGTCTTGCAGGTCAAATACAAATAAGAAGCTCTATCCTCAAGTCATGCAAACAATAATTACTCTTTCAAAAAGCTTTTTGAATGCTTCTGAGCTTTTAAAATTACTGTACTTAACATCTATTTGTAAAGTCATCTTAAATGCTTCTAAAATGCTTTCATTAACAGCACATATTATGATTGGTGATTGAAAATATATCCTTAAGAAACTTTAATTACCTAAAGTTTCTAACTTGCATTACTTGTGTAATTTTTAATGTTTTGAAAGGATTTATTCACTTATGTCAACTTAAGTTATCATATTAATGGAAGATGCCAGTGACCTGCCAGTCTTGTTCAACACAGTTTTTCCTTTATTTTGAAAGTAGTTTGGCACCTGTGTCTTGGGTGAATGCACTTGTGGAATGAGTCACAGGAACAGGTGTATTTAACACTACTTATAGTCTAACGTTGTACTAACTAACTCACTACAGCATTGTATGTTATCAGGTAGCTTTGAGGAGTAGAAATATTGAACAAAACAGTTTTAAGGGAGATCTGTAGTACATTAGAAAATCAATCTTCATATTTACAAAAGCTACACTTTACATATTAATTGGAAAGGTTATGTATATATTCATTCAATTGGTTATACTAATCATGCATTCACTATCTTAACTTTTTAAAGCTCTTTATTGCTACTGATAAATTTGCAGTTGGTGCCACACACACACACACACTACAGTTTTTCTCTTTATTTTCAAAGTGTGTGTTTTCAGGAGTATCTGGGATAGCTTGAAATTCTCTAATGTATCCTCTTCCTAACATAAACAAACTCTCACTTATAAAACATGAGTAATATCATAATGACAACACACATGGCATAGGGACGCACACACTGGCCAGAAGGACTTGTTTGGGGGGAGGGGAGAATGAAGATGCAGTGCTTTGGCATAATGGTATGAACTACTGTACAGCCGTCCTGGTGTATTGTCCTTGAATGAACTAAATGTTGTTGTACCACATCTAGCCAAAGCAACTATCAGGAAGCAAATTGTAAGAGAACGTGCTCAAGAGTGTCACCTATTCATACGATAAGTGTTGTAAGTTCTGATAATGATGGAACACGTGAAGGATTCTCTGTATTGGTGTGTAGATTTCAATGACTTTTCTCACTTATAAACACAGTGATTAGTTCAGATTAAAAATTTGTCTTTGCTAAGGGGATTTGTATTTTATTCTGAGAAAAACTGTCATTTTTAAAGAATCTGTTGCACTTTTGTAGAGTAGTGATAGGTTTACCATCGTTGTCTCTAAATTGGAGAATGGTAATAGCACGCTGGTACTGGCACCTGTATATAAGTACTGAAGGGTCCTCTTGTAAGAGAGTTGCATTGTGACTCCAAGGTACAGCTCATGAAGGATAACAGTTCTTGACAGACCTCATTATGGAAAAAGAAGTGTGGCTGCAGATATATCTCTTGTGATTTTTTGAGAAGCTGCTCTGTTACAAAAAGTTAACGAGTTAAAACCTTAAGTTAACATCTGTAAAGCCATAACTACGTCACGCCTACCGGGACTTTCTTCACAGGCAAGTAAAAAACGTGAAGGCTTTGTGAGAAAAGGTACAAGTAAGTGTTGCTGACTATAATTTGCTGTTATGGAAGTTTGATTCTAGTCCATTATGTAGATGTTGCTCTATGGAATTTTCAGTGAGGTCTGATTACGGTGACATTTTTGTCATTATGTAGCGTGGATATTGACAGGTTTATAGAACAGGGCACACAAGCATACTCAGAAAGTACAAGGGGGTTTTTGATATATGCCTGTTACAAATGTGAAAATTCACGTATGTGTGATGACACCATTACTACCAGAAATTCGTAATACAGTGTATGTGAAAAATATCACCCTTATGCAGTTAAGCATGTGATAACATGTTCTACACCACTTCGGCCACATGGCAAAACTATGCGTCAGTTGTTATGCTCCAGCCACTTATCAGCTGTGTGTACCGGCTCATTGACAAGTGTCAACGACCAGGGCTGACATGGCGGTGTAGAGTGGTTGGTCAATCAGTACTATTACATTGTATTGCATTAGGATTTTGTGTGAATTTCATAGAACTGGTGAGGATGGGTCTGGGAGCACTACTCTATAGGTTGAGGCACACAACCTTATTTTTTACATAAAGTAATAGTTTCTTATATGCCATTACAGTTTCTGCAAACTTTTTTCTGGAATGCTTCCCCCCACATATCGAGGACCCCCTGCAATACTTCTATTATACAATACTGTACTATGATAAAATGAATGATTCCTCACATGGGATCAAGTAACCATGCCATTCAGAGGTACTCTTAAACAACTTCATTACAGTTTCTGTCATTCATCACATATGATCAACTCTTCATTGCCTTTTTCAATTACAAATCTCTACCTTAGTTTGTGTTCTTTCACTCATCATCAAGAAGCTTACTTTTTTTTCTTTCTTTTTTTATTCATATTGTATCGGTATCTACCAAATTGATTACATGATTGATATTTAGGGGAAAGGGGGGGGGGGGGGGGTGTAACTCATAGATCCTCTCGGGAATGAATATAGTCTGTTTGTGATATTTTCCTGGCCACCTTACATTTCATTATGAATATCCACAACATTTTTTGATGAGCTAACTTTGTTTTCAACAGTAACTTTTGAATCTGTTTACTTTATTTTGATTTACTGTTTAATATCAATGTAAAATTGAAACTGGGCGGTGAGCATGACTTTATTATCATCTTAAGTTAGTGGGTTTGTTTTTAAAGGATAAAACTTTTAAGCTGGATGGCCCGACAGTTATCACTTGTATTTTGATTATGGGACTATTCTTTTAGGTAGATTATAAGCAAAAAATTAATTAGTCATTGACATTGTATGCGTGATTAGAATACTGAGACGAGACAAAAAACATTTATTTTTAGTATTGAACAAACGCCAATTCTAAATTCTTACCCCAATCAGACTTATGGTTCAGAAGTTAAAAACTTTGTTTTAGGGGGGTTGCTGGATACTGTACTGTACCACTGAATTCAAAATGCTATAACTCACCCTTAATTTTACTAAAAGAAAAATTTAGTCATCTGAAAGTTAATGGCAAAAAATAAGTTAATCAGAAAAAAAAAAAAAAAAAAAAAAGTCATGTAAATGAATTTTTTTTAAACATTGCATCTTTTATGGTCCTGACCTTTTTTTAAATGAGATGAGAAAATTTTGCTTTGGAGTCTTTACCTTACACTAGTTACACAGCATCCTTTACTTTAAAAATTTGAATACTGTACAGTACAGGTAGTCGTCGACTTACGACCTAGATTGGTTACGGCCGCCCGGTCGTAAGTTGATCTGGTCGTAAGTCGGCCTATGTTATAATTACCTTACGTATATTATAATGTGTAATGATAATATAATCATCTTTAAGTCATATTTTATCAACATTTTCTTTGTTCATTATTGTTACGGTCGTCAGGTTTAAGTAAATCACTGCATACTACAGTACAATTGATTTATTATTTACACAACATACAAAAAAAAAAAATACAGGTGCAAAACATATACTGTACTGTAAAACATTTTAGTTGCAAAACATACAAACAAACAAAAAACATCTTATTGGCCGCTGGTGCTTGGCTGTGGATCGTCGATGTCGTCAGCTGGGGTAGCCGGAGGAGTTGTTTTTTTCATGAACATGGTGAGCTTTGTCTGAATTGTTCGTTTCTTCTTCTCCTCGTAAATTTCTTGATACGGACGAAACGAATTGCGTGCCATCCGCTCAATCCTTGCAAATCGTTCGATGTTTGGGTCCATTCCTTCAAAATGGGCAAGAAGTTTATTCAGTAGAGATAAACCCTCTGATAATCCCTTAGTGGCAGGTTGAGGAGTAGATGAAGACAGTTTCCTCTTGGTAGACATCTTGGGGGGGTGGTGGTTCAAGAAAAATTTCCAAGACAAAAGAAAGGCACAAGGCAAACAGACACGGAGGGAAGTGTGCTGTACCAGCGAGCGTGTTTGTAATTGAGCGCGGGGATGCGCGCGGCTCCAGCTCCCGGCAGCGCCAGGAGGCTGGGGCCAAAACTGTCGTACCGCCGGTCGTAAAGTCGAACAGACGTAAGTCGCATAGGTCGTAAGTCGACGACTACCTGTACTGTAGTTACCTATTTGATTTGTTTCAAACTTTTAGTCCACAATTTTGTTTCTGTTGACTAATTCCGTAATTTCTGACTTTAAGGTAGGAAAAAAATTTTATCTGGAGAAAAAGAAAATCAGATGTAGGTACAGGTGGTTTACAAAGCAGAAAAGGTACACAAAGTAAATACAGTTTGTCCAGATGGGTCAGATGAATTTCAAAATGATCAATGTGACTCGTCTTGGTACGGGTGTCAAAATCCCTTGTCTGTGGTGTCATATTGTTTCATACAGTGTGGATAGATACTTTTTTTTTTACTCGACAGTACTTAACAGTATTGTTATTTAGGAAACAACAAAACTGTAATAATTGTAAGTTTGTGATAGTCATTTTTGAATGCAGGTATTGACCCTCAAATCTGGGACCTTTGGGACCAACACCAGACCTATTTTGGTGCTTTTCTGGATTGTAGGTTAGGTTAAATTCTACTCTCGGGAATTGCCCATCTGTTACTCCAGGCCTACCAATAGGCTTTGGCAGATTTGTTTCCACTTTCTCGTCTAAACTAAGTAGAATGTTTGTTTTGCTTCTTTAAATCGACTTTAGTGGATTATTTTACATCCTAGCAGCTTCTTGCCAGCCACAAGACTTTACGAGAAGTAGAGAGTTCGTAATAAATTATTATTTGATAAAGATGAATAGCCCAATACCTTGATTTTCTTTATGATCATTTGTACAGCATTGCTAAATTATAAACTCCATGAGTATATTGTCACCTCTGAACTGATTAAAATTGTCTAGCTTTAGCCAAATATACTATTAAAAGTGGTATCCCCAAAGTGAAGGGTTTAATATTATGTTCACATTGTTTTTGAAATCAATGCAATATTGGTTGCCAGATTCTGCTTGTTGCCACACAGGCTCCTGTGATATGATGGTGCGGTACTGGTCGATGAACCAGCCACAGGATTTTGTAGGTATGATAGTTCCTTGTCTGTAATAAGGTGGTACCACATAGAGTGTGTGGTTGCACATGTTTTGTGAAATGGATAGCAAAGCAAATAAAGTATAAAAGAACAGAGAATAAATGATACAATAATGTACTTGTACTCTATATAAAATAAATACAGGAAATACAATGCTTGTATTACCCGTACACTATTTATCCTACAGGAAGTGCAAGTACATTACTAATTATCTGTATGGTTTTATACTTGATTTATTTCACTATTTCATAAAACATTTGCTACCACACACAGTACAGCTATTTTTTCAAAGAAAGCAGTCAAGAAGAGTGTTGATAATGACAAAGGAACCATCAAGCCTTTAAAAGCCTGTGTCAGGAACATCACCATTATATCACAGGATCCCAAGTGACAAACCATTGAATATTTGGTGTTATTTGACTAATATTAATTTCAAAAGCTCTGTGAATACAATACTTAACAATATTTCATAAATACAAATAAATACATGTACACATAAAGAAAACAAAGATATTTGCTATTTATTCAATCAAACAATAACTACTTTTGAACTCTGCTTCTTGTAAAGTCTGATGACTTGCTAGAGTATAAGCAAGTCCACTTAAACTGTACAGTACTTTCTTTATTTCATTATTGAAGATGCAAAACCAATGTTCAACTGAGTTTGTGTAACTAACAGATGGAGGACTCCAGGGAAGAATCTCCAGTTTTCTGAGATCCAGATTCTGTGGTTTGTGCTCGTCCTATACAGAATATCTACTGAAGTACCTATATTGGTATATTTTAGAGTTCTAGCACTTACCTAGGCATTACATCACACTGCTAGCTAATTTGTTATTAGTTAGCTGGCTCCTTTTTTCTCTAGCTCTGTAACTTTATATATAATTATTTCACTATTTTAACTTGATATAGTATCCTACACATGAAGCCTGAGAAGGAATAATGACTAAATAAGGTGGTTTGATATTGCCATGCAATGTTACATGTACAGTCACAATCCAAAGTTTCGAAACCCTCCTGGCTGGGTGTTTGCCTAGGGCAGGATTGAGGTAAGACTGGGTGATCGGACGCAGACTAGTTCAGCAATCCGGTAACGAGGCACTACGATGGTGAGGCTCACATTCCACCACCAAAACACTCCGAGACTCATAGCACACGAGCACAGGAAGGAACTTATTACGAACTTTGACATGGCATGAACTTGTATAACAAATGCATTCATAACATTGTTGCCACACATAACAATAACATGTTAAGATTGGAGCATGAAAAATGTTGCCTGGTCCCAAAACACTGGCTTTTGTCCTCGTATTACACATGAATTATCAGGGCAGCATATATAAAGGGACTTATTCTTTGTCTGTAGTAGTATCACGATACTTTTAGTTCATCTACACGTGATGTTTATCAATATTCATATATCATACCTGGGTCGAGAACAGCCCAAGTTTCTCATGCCTCACCCCTAACTTGCTATTGTTGTGTGCCAACAATGTTATGAATTAAATTTTGTTATGCAGGTGCATATCATGTCAAAATTCGTAAAAAATTTCCTTCCATGCTCGTGTGCTGTGAGTCTCAGAGTGTTGTGGTAATGGAATGTCTGCGTCCGATCACCCAGCCTTAACTCAACCCTGGCCTCAATGAACACCCAGCCAGGGGGATGTTGAAACTTTGGATTGTAACTGTACTTACAATTTTCCCATCTTATGCGTTAGTATCTTAATGCTCGCACACATTCAAAACTGTAATCTAGAAACCTTTATATTTACAGTAAAATCATGGGTACTGTAAAAATGTCTGAATATATAAACATGACTAAAGCAACAATTACTTTGGTCACAGGTGTAGCATTAGTGGATGCGAGAGAGTACCATCACCAGAATTTACTCCACGTTTTACTTAAACGTAGTGAGATGAGAGAAGACCAATCGCAACATTACCAAAACTTAAAGTATTGAATATTACCTAAGCAAAATTATGCTTCATAAAAAAAAGTTCCTTGTACTGTACCGTATGCATGAGACGGGAAGCGGCGGTGTTGGTGGCTGGCTGGTGATAATCAAAGCTTTATCAGTTTGGGAGCAGGAGCTGGTTTAGTGCATTCATTCATACACTACTGTAGTATTCTGTATCAACAGTGCTTTAGGGCCAACACAAACACCATAAATCTTCAGCTACGGTAACTATAATACTGTATATACAGTTTTCATTGCCCCGTCAGATTTTATGTTTAATATTGTGAGGTTAGGTTTTGGGATTGAGATTCTTCGGGCTTGAAGGCATCTCAGTTTATAAAATGGGTATCTAGGTTTAAAAAAAAAAAATATGCCGGAATGTATGTTAGTTTTTAATTTCCATTTAGTGAGTACAGGTGTACTGTATTTACCTAATGAACACTTTCAAGAGCATATGTTACTCAGTGTGTGTGTTGGCCATGTTTGTCCCAGGGATTTGTTTTTCTTGAAAATGCTGGCATACCATAAAAGAAAATGGCATAAACAAATACTACTGTATCTTTGTACTAAGGAGAAGGGGATAATGTTCTCAACCAACAGTCATTTTTAACTCGATACACTGAACCCTTGCCGATTCAATGTTGTCAGGGTTTTAGGTTGGTTTAATTAGCCTGAAATATCAATTTAACCCAACATATTCAAATTATCTCCAGAAAAAAATGAGCTTGAAAATGTAGTAAAAATTTAGGGATATTGAATTAAGTTTATTTGTATAACAAAGACTAGTATATTATTAAATAAATTACTGTACAGGTATATGCAAGTATCCCTTGTTATACATGTGCGAAAGGTTCCAGAAACACCCACAAATAACACTGTTCATGAATACAATTATCTATTTATAGTATACTGTACAGTACTACCCCTTGAATGAAATACCTTTAATAAATGTCTAAATAAGTATTGTAATATCTGATAATCACCATAATGACAGAGAAGAATTATAAACAAATAAAAATTATATGATATAGCACAATAATGTATGAAAATTTAGTTTAATTGAATTTATCGAAAATTCCGATGATTATAAGTGGGGGATTCAGAAATGATATATTATGTCTGCAGACTGTTTGATACTATCTTTATGTGCTAGTATGGTTGTGTATAGTGAAATATGGAAGGTTCTCTAAAAAGGTATAAATGTCTCTTCATGCTATGAAATAAGTAAGCATAAAAATAAATTTGTGTGGACTTAACTAGAAGCTTTTGAGGCAGAAGGCCTATGTTTTGAGAGTTGCTTACAAGTGTATAAAATTGTTTCTTCAGAAATCTCTTCAAATCGCACATAATGAGTAAAAAAAAAGCAAATGCTTTGCTAAACACACCTTTTGTCAAGAAACAGCAACAGTGTGTAATTTTAGAGTTGAAAAGTAGTCATTATTAAACGATATGATCATCAACAACAGTTATCGATTGTCTGTGAAGACAATTGCAATTTTTTAGTTTATGCTGGATATTGTATTTCTGTAGTGTATTAATTTTTCTTGCATATATTACCAGTACATAATAAAAATTTTGATACTGTACTTGTACATAACATGAATGAACATTATTGACTACACTCACCAGTATATCCAGAGCTTTTTCACAAATGGCAAAGTTTAGCAATACCTTTACCAGAATCTGGTTTTGGTCTTCACACAACTAAGTTCTTTTCTTAAAAAAAAAATACTCTTGTTACCTTCTTGGTTGAAGAATTGTAGCAGACTTAAAATTACTCTTCATTTTGTTTGCATTCTTCATGATAGCATGTATGCCTGACTCATTACTTGGAATTTTTTCCTAGCCCTACAGCTGTTTCACCATTTTCAAGACTTTTCAATATACAGTATCCAACTTAGTTTTTGGTGTTAACATCTTCATCGGCTTTTTCAGGGGTTCTGTACTTATAGAAGAACTTGAAAGAACCTCTGGGAGAACCAATGTCAAAAAAGATTAATTTAAGTCGGCGAATATAACAGATTTCTATAAGCAGTGAGCGCCATGTGTGTCCCGGCACACAAGATTTATTCAGTGATACGTTACTTGGGGGAAAGATAAACACCATTATGCACATTTATCCACTTATGAACCTTAGCCCGTCATAAACAAATTTGAGTACTGTACTGTATTAAAAAGCAATACTTGTATATGTGAATCTGGTTCTTGCAAGTCAGGCATAAACAAGGGTTACCTGTGTGTGTAGAGGGCAGTGGAAAGTGTTGGGTTATGAGGCATTGGACTGTTCTCATCTGCCACCCTCCATCACTTAAGGACAGTCTTATATTGATTTATCTGTTGACTCAAACCTATACAGTACTTTATGTATGATTATGCATTTTAGTGTATACAACTAATGCAACATGAAGACTGCAATATGGTACAGTATTTAGGGGTTAAAGGTTGTAGTAATGAAGGATCTTAGTGCTCCGTGGTCCCTAGCTCTTATTAGAAAGTTTTGCAATTAAGAAACTTTATACTGCAGAATCTTAGTGAAATCAGCTGATTGCTTCTGGCCAACAAACCAATCTTATGTGATAAATTTACCATTCTTGTTTTATTGTGTTTAGTTCCGTATATTGTTTATTTACTTATTAGATAATGCATTTTATGTACAAAAATGAGGAAAGGTAAAATCACTTCTACAGGTCATTATAATAATAGCATTCAAGGGAGATAAGCCAGATGATGTACGCAGGGATAAAGATATGTACTGTTAGCCCTGTAAACAATGCCACTACAGTTTGTTCACATTTTAACAACATGTCCTGTATATTTGAGTAGCATTCATCTATCAATAGTATAATTTCCCCATTAAATATTTCAGTTTTTCAGGTACAGTATATCATACTGCAGAAGGCACAAGTTTAAGTAGACATGCTTATTTGGGTTGCAGGTTGGGTGAGATATAGTGTCATGTTTTTTTTTAATTTGTTCATCATTGGCTAGGCTCTACAACTGTAAGTGTTACGAGTACCTGGAGTCTGCTTAAAAATGTGATTACAGTATAAAATCAAATACTATGACGTATCTTAGTAATGTTCCTGTCAACTCCTGTGCCATTTTTACGTTTCTCTATTGTTGAAGTTCTCTCAAGATATCTGAAGCAATCCAAACAGGTTGCTTCTTTAGCAGTGTACTGTACTAAATGAGGCTACAGTGGATATAGAGACGATGTGATATTTTAGTGTTTCACTGACTACATTTAGGGTCCATCCAAACATACGTCTCATCCCCCACACTTCCTGCCAGGGTTCACCCTTAAAGTTCTTTGTTTCAACATTAAGTACTGAAACTTATCTTCAAGAATATGTGCAGTATCATCTGGATACTGATGGGTTTTTCAGTCTGTCTGTAGATATAAATCTTGAAAATTAACAGTTCCTTGTTTCACAATCACTTTTAATGAACTGGTGGTGATATAAGCTCTTGGATGGGATTGGTCAGTGTCCCTCCAAGACCTTCCTTGAGTGACCACAACATTGAAAGTCTCATGTTTTGCATTAATGATTTAAGTCATGTTGATGTGCATCTTCACCGTTGGATGCCTGAGGTGTAAACTAGTTCCTTTAGATTAACAATGTGGCCATGCTCAGCACATATTATATCAAATGAGGTATTTTTAGAATAGGTATTACTGTACCTGATGATGCCCGGTAGTGACTGTTCTATCTAAGAAAATTTGTTGGATGGCAGAATAATGCAACTGACTAATAGTATCTTCGTGGAGAAAATGTGAAGTAAAAGTTGTAAAGGAGGTTGCAGGAATGAGTTCACACCTTTTTCATAAATTTTTCACATTCAAAATACCCTTTAAAGCTAATTGATTGCCAGTGTGTATGCTGTGGTGTGTATTGTGATATGTATGGGATCTACTGTAGATTTAGACGACAGCAAAATGATGAATGATAAGGAGTATTACTCTGATGTGACTTCAGTACAGTACTACTGTACTTTAATCTTCATGCATTCGTAGTACAGTACTAGCCATCTTGTGTTACTGTATTATTTTTGCTGTTTTTACCATTCCTCTTTTACTTCCTGACTGCTCTGCTCTATGTAGGTATTGAAATGAATTATGTCATGCATAGCTCTTGTGTCAGGGGTTTGGGACTTAACTATAGTTCTTGAACACATGTGTTGTATGTTACTTTTTGCTCTTTGACCTGATTGATGGGGAATGCGACATTAGCGTACTATGGTCGTTATGCTACAATTGTAGAAAAATCATGGGTGACATAGGTATATTATAGGAGAATATGGTCTCGTTAAAGATAAGGTGCAGGGTTATGTAGTTGTATGGAAGTTGCAGATGTAAAGGATTTTCTTTTGCATTATAATTGAAAATGGGAAAGGAAATTATATATGGTCGGTAGAAATTATAATTGAGGTTTAAGCACCTGGGTGGATTATATCAACGATGAAGTGTAGCTTATGCATAATTTTAATTGAAGCAGAAAATCCGTGCTATACTGTATAATGTTTAGTAAACAGTGTTGTATATGAGAGGCCCTGAATATTTTACTTAAGAATTCTTTATAATATTATTAGGAGTACTGTACAGTATTAGGTATCGAGACTCGTTTTGTTGAATATGGAAGCTCTTGTGTGTAAAGTGAGGTGAGATGTAAATGTATATTCATGTCCTGTACACAATACTGTACTGATATGTACCACACACTGTCTTTCCATACGTAGTTGTTCATCTAGGTCTTGTTCACAAGGCTGAAATGTACCACACATAATTTTATTACTGTACCGGGTGAGCTTTACAGATTTTTTCCTTAACTCCTGTTATTTGATTCCGTAAAAATTTAGATGAACTTTTTTTACTATTACCGGTACTTATTTTACTATATTTTCTATCCTCTTTTTGCATATTTCTTGTTACAGGTCAGATCTTTTCACTCATTGCTCTTTGTATGCAACCACTTTGCTTCTGCTTATTTTTTTTTATTTTTATTTATTTTTTTTTGCCAGACAAAAGGTTGAAATTTATAGTCATCCAGTTTGTTATTGTACGCTTTTTAGCGTGTGAAGGTGGTCAGTTAGGAGAGCTATCACTCGACTGTACGTACTGTATAGGGATAAATGAGTCACAGAATATGGGTTTATTCCCTAGAGAATCATAAAAAAAAATTAATTCACTGAAAATTACTTGGTGTAATTTTTGGAAGGAAATTTTTTATTTGTCGTTGTTGTAAAAGGAACGTGGTATGTAGAATTTTTTTGTAATTTTTCATGTTACTATACCGTAGTATGTTTTACCTGTTAACAAAGACAGGCATGTGATTAATTATGATTAAATTTCTAGTACCTGTAGTGAGATTACAGTAGATTGAGAAGAATAGCGAGTCACTCTATTGATATTAAGTTGTTGCTTCACTGTAACAGTAGTAGTCATGACGATGATGATGATGATAAAAGACTTTCTACTCTTGATGGTGAGTACATTCTGGGACTATTGTTTGACAGCACCATTGTAGTGTTGGTTTAGAGGAGCACTGATGCACACAGCTACTGTACTCCTCTTATTGTGCAGGAAATGCCTCACTTCAATTCCTTAGCTTACACTCTTTTACGTCTTTGCCTGCAATCTAATGTAATCCTTATTTTAAATTTCAGAAGTCATTGCTCAATTTTGTTGGAGTGGGAAAAGTGTTTTGCAACATTTTTTGGTTTTGTGGTCTGTTATCCTTATCTGGGTTCCTATGTGCATAGTATATCTTCTCATTGTTTATTTGCTTCAGCAGAGTGAATATGTAGAGTTTTCCTCACACTCATTAAAGATGTCACACCTTAACTTTTCAATGTACAGTACAGTGAACGATTAAGACACCATTTGAATCGTTCCCCCTGTCCTCACACAAACAAAGAATATATTTTTATTGTATCAACACATTTATATGAATTATAGATATGCATACATTTGCCCATATTCACGATACATGCAACGTATCTGTACATCCCCAAGATATTGTTATCAATACATACAGGTACACTTGTCTGTCCTCGAGATATTATATATATATATATATATATATATATTATATATATATATATATATATATATATATATATATATATATATATATATATATATATATATATATATATATATATATATATATCCACCCACAGTATGCACACTATTCATTTTTACAAATACCTATTTATCTTGAGGATATATACTATCTATGTACAGTACACACCTACTGTAAGGTGTGAGACAGTCTTGTGGCTTTTAAGCTGCACATTAAATTTGAAGGGTAAAAGTATAGATTAAGTATGCTGTTGGTGCATGAATAAATAAGTTATCCATACATGTCAACAAACATTTAGGAAACAGCATACTGTATATTATTAATGAAGAGAAGATTTATAAGTGTGGAGGGATTTCAGACTACAGTTTTATTCAATGGCTGTACCTGTTAGAGCCTGGCTGGATGGTCTATGGGGTGGCTTTGGACATCAATGAACTCAGAATAAATTAGGCAAAAATTTGCAACAACATAATTACATGAATAGGTTAAAAGGGGAAGAAAAGTCAAGAGAAAGGAAAACCTAAAACAAAAAATTATTACCCTGTATATGAAAATAACACTTTGTGTTTGGTTCTGTAAGGGGGCTTATTTTCTAAGATCGTACATTAGGAGAGAGAGTAAAACAAATTTAACGGGGCATCGGTGCACAGTATGCATGTTCTTGTTTTACCCCTGAGCTGTAGGTTGCACCTTTTTTCTTTCATTTTTTATAAATGTATATACTGTATATATAAATTTATTTTGCTATCAGTACCATGCATAATGACATTACAAGTTTTACATCTTGCAAATATGCATGAATAACATTTGGATTGTGCCTCCCAAGTAATTATTGAACTGTCTGAAGTCACCCCAAGTTGTAGACAGTTTTCACATACAGTACTGTACCTCCATTCAATACACATTTTCAGGTACAGTATACACTACTGTATTGGATATATCAAGCACCCCACAATGTTTCAAAATTTTCAAGATAGACAGGTTTATAATATTTTTTACTACAGTAGTTATATTACTCTTGTGTACAGAATTCTGGTACTGTACTCTCCTGCCAGGGAAAGTTTTTTAACATTTGAAATTTAAAAAAGAAAATGGATTATGATTATTGACTTCTATTATTATTTACACTTTAAACTAGCAATTGGTACTTAATATGAAACTACATAGTTAAGGCAACATTTTGATACCAAGAAACTTTGCTTGCTAAAATTGTCCACAAGCTGTCACCTCTTCAACTGTCTTTCTGAATTTTGTCCGAAGTCACCCCATCTCACTGTACTGTACCTTTATCTTCAGGATACATACTCTATGTACACCTATACCATTATATCTTCAGGATACATACTCTGTGTATACATATACCTTTTATCTTCAGGATACATACTCTGTGTATACATAAACCTTTTATCTTCAGGATACATACTATCTATGTACAGTACATAAGTACAGTCAACAGCAGAAGTTTGTTCCAACCCACCTGCATGGTATGAGGCAGGTGATCTGGTAACACAAGATGGGGAAGAGTGGACAGGTATGCTTTAAATGGCTAGTTATTTAATAGTGATGACCGAAGGTTGCCTAAGAATACATTTCTTGTACGTATATAAATTAGTGTGAAAATTATGTTATTGAGGAATATAAAACATTGCTGCAGGGTGATTAATAATAACTGGGGAACAAGACGTATCCGTACTGCTGATATCAACTAGTATTTTTCATGCTTAATTAATGACTTTCATTATAAAACAGTCGTATATTTCTCAATGATATTATTTTGACGCTAATTAAGTTGTACAGTATACAGGAAATTTATTCTTAGGCAATCTCCGATCATCAATCTCAAATAACTAGCCAATTAAAGCATACCTGTCAACTCTAACCCCATCTAGTGTTACCACATCACCTGCCTCATACCATTCAGGTGGGTTGGGACGAACTTCTGCTGTCGACTGTACCTTCCCTAAGCATGCTGTCACACATGCAACATTTATTAAGACAAATATTGTTATAGCCTAACAGACTTTTTGAATGTTTTATTGAAATGTTAAAACTCGTTCGTATTTGAATAATACAATCTTAATGTCTGCTGCTATCCTCATCAGTTTGAGTACTTGTACTATTGTGGACAAAAGTTCGCTCCCTGTGATGAAACGGAGTCACAGGTATGAATCTCCGAACTGACTGTCATCTGATGCGGGTGTGCTGTTTTAACTCATTTGGGGTTGATGTTGCATCAGCTTGGGAGGGAGCGAACTTTTGTCCATGGTAGTACAAGGAAAGTATGCAACTGTAGATGACATTAATGAACATCAATACTATTGTTGAAGTACAAGTTTATATCATTTATTGAGAGTTAGGTTTATAAATTCACCATTCAGATTTTTGTGAATCTTTCCAAGTGAATGATATTGTACAATAGCTGGTGATTTTTACCTTGTTACCATAAGGAAGGCAAGGTCAGTTATTCCGACTTTTTTTTAAGTTACTCTCATATGTTTGTCTTTGCAAAAAATATAAGTAAAATAAACAGCAGCTCAAGTATCAGACTGCCATCAGAATTGATATGTCAGCAACCCTTTAGGTGCCAAATTTCTACTCAGATGCTAATTCAGACAACACTTTTGAAAACACACCAAAACAGATGAGATCCTCTTTGTTAGGATTGTTCCCTGTTGAAAAGTTATATGGAAATAACTATACCTGTACAGTACAGTAGTCTAATTTATCCCCCTGCTAGGACTAACATGCGAATAATGTAAAACAAGTAATTTCTTTGAAATATGTTCAGAAACCATTTTATTACAAAAACAAAAAGATACCAGACCTGGGCCAATGTGACCTCTAGACCCTATTGTTAAATTTTGCATTTGATAGAAGCTGTGTTTTAAAGGGATCATTTTTTGTCTTTTGAGTATATTTAAGATGAATTTTGCTTAATGTGACCAGAATTTAGCTTTTCTAGTCCATTTGAGGTCATCTTTGGGATAGAACTGGGAATCAACATTAATAGCATTGCCATTCTTGAATTGTTCAGGTTTTAAAGTAACTAGTTTGGTTGGCATTGTAATAGGAGGGGTAGACATGAAACTGATTATAATACAGAAATAAATTTATTTGTCTTCTGCTATTTGTAGAATTCCTTTTAAAGTTTATGAATTTGGGACATATGTAGTTTATTTGGAGGCTTGGTTTCCCCATTGCATTCCCATTCAAGTTGGCAGGGGAGTAATTTTTATTTTTAGAGGGGGATGATGTGGATACTATTTATTGTCTTATTTTGCCAATTGTGTCTCCAGTTGTTAGATGATAATATCCTCCCCATTAGAATTTATTTTTCTCTCTGACAGGATGGTTTTGCCGCCCCTGAGGACGCAGAAGACGTGCCACCTCCTCCAGAAGAAGAAGAATATTAATTTAATAAATGCACTACTTGTACCCTCACACAACACTAAAGCAAGTGTAACAGAGGTGTTTTAAGTTCTAGGTGTCTTGATAAGTCATTGCCCTAGGACTGCTATAAGTTTGAAGTCCTGTGCTTTCCCTGGACAATACTGAGAAACTACATATATTGAAAGCACTGTTATTCATCTGAGCTTGAGCGAGTATATGATGGCTAGTGAAAAAAAAATTAAAAACGTAATTATAAGCTAATGCATTTTTTCACATCTCTGGAAAATAACTCACAAGTAACTTCTTTTTTTTTTTTTTGCTTGTCATTTAACATTGTTTATATGAACTCAAGCAGGTTGGGTAATTGAATGACAATAAGTAACAAAAAGAGGAGTTGTTACTTTATACTCTAAGCATGACACAGCTGTTTTACACACTGAGAAACCTTCCCTGTCATCTTGTCTGTACGTCTTATTGTTTACTGCTACTGTTATCTGCAAAATAAATTATTTGCAACAGCTTTCAAAAATGTTTTAGGCTTTTATCCTTTTGGCTGAGTATTAAGGATGAGATAGACTTTATTTATTGAGAAAATTCCCAACATTGTTAAACGTATTGTTTTTTTACTTTAAATTTAGTGCGAGTGAGGTGGGGAATTATACTTACTTGTTCATTACTATTTCAGTAGCTCTTAAACTCTTTTTCCTGTTCTCTGTAACTAAACATTTAAATTAATCATCTTTGTTGTAGTATGTTACTTGTTTAGGGAAAGAGGATTCAGTGTATGCAAACCAGATTGGAACTTGTATCCTTTTAACACATATCTGAAGTCTTGAAAACTAGACTGTATTGTGTGTTATATTCATCAAACATTACTGTACTCAAACGTCCTTTTCATTAGTTTCTTTTGTTTTAGTTTTGATTTAACTTTTTTTTATAAATCATATCTAAATACATGCAAGGTACCAGCTAGGTCTAAGTGTAATAGTTTAGGAGACTGATTTAAAGTATTATACATTTTTATATGATGATTTCTCTGTGACAACTCAAACAGCATATTATTATTATTATTATTATTATTATTATTATTATTATTATTATTATGTGGGTGTCTTCAGAAAATCTATTACCCTGTCTCAAGTTCTTTCTCGTAACATAACTTCTGTACCACTTTCATTACTTCTGATGCTACCACTATCACTCATATCACCACCACTGCCATCTCCAGCACCACCAACACCATCTCAAACACTACCTCCTCTTCCAACACCATCTCAAACACTACCTCCTCTTCCAACACCATCTCAAACACTACCTCCTCTTCCAACACCATCTCAAACACTACCTCCTCTTCCAACACCATCTCAAACACTACCTCCTCTTCCAACACCATCTCAAACACTACCTCCTCTTCCAACACCATCTCAAACACTACCTCCTCTTCCAACACCATCTCAAACACTACCTCCTCTTCTAACACCATCTCAAACACTACCTCCTCTTCTAATACCATCTCAAACACTACCTCCTCTTCCAACACCATCTCAAACACTACCTCCTCTTCTAACACCATCTCAAACACTACCTCCTCTTCCAACACCACCATCATCATCTCCAACACCACTATCACCCCCATCACCTCCTCCAACATCATTATCACCCCCATCACCTCCAACATCGCTACCACCTCCAACACCATTATCACCACCATCACCACCTCCAACACCGTTATCACCACCTCCAACACCGCTATCACCTCCAACACCACCATCACCACCACCATCACCACCTCCAACACCGCCATCACCACCTGCAACACCGCTATCACCACCTCCAACACCGCTATCACCACCGCCGCCCACACCATCACCACCACCTCCGCCAACACCATCACTTCCTCCATCACCACCACCTCCAATAAAACCATCACCACCAGCCAAGCATCAGTACGGGAATCATGTGCTCGGCTTCACCTCAGATCCTCGCCAGACACCTCAAAACCTTCACCCCTTCTTAACTCACTCTTCTCTGGATATATTTCATTCCACTCTCCATTTGTTTTAAGTTCCATCTTTGTATGTCCTTCATTTTATTTATTTTTTTTTAACAAATGGTAACTGAAACTATGGTATTAAACCATTAATAAAATATGACAAGAGCCAAAGTAACATTTGCTAACTTCACCAGAAAAATTACTTAATCTTGTTGGTTATTTTAGATTAGTTTGGTTTGTGCTACCTTTCAAAATGGTTAAATCCCATAGTTAAATGCTGGACACTGCTCGCTAGACTAGCTCAATGTTGCAATACATGTTGAGTTTGGGTTTTGTTTTTAGGTTTTGACTTATCATGGCTTATTGCAGTCAACAGATTCCGAGTAGATTAGGCAAAACAAACAATCTAAATTACAATATTAAATGAAATCAAGGTGACTGGTAAATGCTTTTGGTACTGTAATTCGTGAGAAATTAAATTATTTCCGGTAATATGTTCATATGATTTTAAAAATGAAACCCACCGCCTCTAACACTATCTCCCCCCCCTCCCCTCAACACTACCTCCTCCTTCCCCCAATGCTACCACTTCTCCCATCAACACAACACACTCTTTCCCAATGTTGCTACCTCCTCCTCCAACACTACCACTGCCTCCTTTTCCTCTTGTCATAGTTTTCTACCTTCTCTGTCTTAATGTTAAAAAATTTGTTAAATTTGATAAAGTAATTTTTCAACATGGGCCTTCTTCCCTATAGGCCGACCCCCACTCTCTTTCTCAAGAGTCACCAGATTTTTGCTTGGGAAATTTGATCATTGACTTGAGTGTGTTTAACTTGCCACTTGCATATTAGGGTTCATTTGTGTTTTCATTAAAATTTGCCTCTCTGCTTTTATGCTTGAATTTTGTCATATTTTGGGTACTATATTTTGTTAACATCCCATCCCGTCCGCTTAGCAAGGGAAAAAAATATCATCTTACCTACAGATTTCTTTGTATAGAACTATGCATGATGTATATTCTTGTATTTTCTGTGGATATTGTCTTGACTTTATTATGATGAACCTTGATAATGTGATACTGATAAGTAATGGCTTCTAGGAAGCTGTAACTATCAAATAATACTACTTTAGATAGAGTTTAAGTAAGATGAAGTTTGTTGTAAGGTTAGCTACATCAGCTATATTGACAAGGTCTTGGAGAACTTGTGTCACTACATATAGCTAATGCTCATTTAGTATATGAGTATGCTGATAAATTTTGTTTAATGAAAGAGCAGTTCGAAGGCAAAAATATATATATGTATGTAAGTTATGAAAGTAGAGTACCAAGCTTTGTAACTGTTAGATGTATGTTTTGGCCCACCGTGACTGGTCGTTACCCGAGTCACCGGTAATCAGACTTACCTATTATTGCTCGATGCCCAGAAATTAAAAAAAAATTAACATAAACTAATTGGTAATTAAGTTTGTAGGGGAGATTATACTGTCCATTTTGGAATTAAAGCTTTTTTGAGGTTTGTATTTAAATGTCTAATGATTTTGTTTTGCCAAGACATGCCTTACACCAATTGTAGAAGGATATAAGCCTACCACGTGTTTGTCCACATGAAAAAAAGGAATTGTTTTATCACTGGAGAGAACATCTACTTTCTTTCCTTTTTTTCACTTTTGGATTAATAGAATGCTCATTGACTTTTGTTATGAAAAGAAAAAACGACTTCAAGTGAGCCCAATAAGTACAGGTACAGTAGTTTAATTTGAATGCTTATTTTAGGTTTAAAGATTATTTTAGTAATGGGAAAACATTTGCCATTTATGATATAATGTACTTAATAGTTTTGTAGGATTTTGAAACCTACAGGGATCTACTGTACTGAACTGTCTGTTAGACGACTGATTCTTAACAAAACTTTTAATCACACTTACGTGAAGGCGAGAATACTTATATTAGTTGAGTGAGCTTTAAGTGGATATATTGTAAGTTGTTGATACTAAACTTTTAGTTGGTTTAGAGTATAATTAGAATCCTATCAAGAACAAATACCCAGACAAAAAACAAGATCTGTGAAGGCCTTCCTCTAAGCTTCTGTCGTCAAGAAGAAATGTGAATACTGTAGTGATGAGAAGTGTTTGAGATAACCAGGCAAGTGACACCATCTTAGGCATTCTGCTGTCATAGTCTAGCAATGGACCACTTTGATGTACGTATATGATTAATGTTTTGATGAATGGTAAGGCCAGTGTTTCTTATAACTTTATTTTATTTTCTGGCAATATGGTCATTAGGCAGCAGCTAATATATAGGTAAGCTTGGAATCAAAATGGGAATGAATTAATTTGAGTCAGTAATTGAAAAGTTCAGGTTTGATATAATCGAGGCATACATATGTACTGTACTGGAGGTAAAAAAATAAAAGGAAACGAAGTCACATTTTTGTACGACGTTCAGTTGACATCAGTCAAGATTGATTTTTTCTCTGTTATCAGACTAATAAAAAATGCTGAGCTTTAACTATGTAAATATAAGACAGTAGTATGGTAACTGGTGATGGTTATTCCATTAACTAATTATTTTTTATTTAAATTGTTTTTGATATATTCTCTTGCATCTGCCATGCATTCCAAAACATATTTCTCATTACTAAGTAGGATTATTCTCCAAAAGTTGGTAACCTTGCTGTAATGTGCTTGCACTGTAATTATAAAAAAAAATGTGTATAATAGATAACTTAAAAGTAAATCTAGGCTTTTGGCAATTCACAAATTGTATTTCACCCTTGCATATTATGTGGTATATCCACATTTTATTAAAAAATATCAAAGCTGTATCAAAGAGCTGCATTGATGAACCAAGAGAGCTATGAGAATTCATACCAGACTTGGTATTATCTGTAGTGTTGTTTTAGGCTTGTACTAAAGATTTTGTGCAATTGAGAAACTTTCTCCATACATACTATGGCAGGAAACTCCTCAGCTTGTCTCTCTCTACACCATGTAGCCTCTATGGTTATTATTATTATTATTATCATCATTATTATTAGTTTCGGTGATGATAAACTGCATAAAGTTTCACAAGGTAAGAATGCAGTAGGGGCAGGTACTGTACTCAGTTTTATGGTCACTGTGTTGAGGTCAACAATGGTAATGTTGGGAACTGTAGAGTGGACTCTTCCCAACATTGCTTTTAAATCACTTGTAGAGCAGTCCTACTTAAGATAAATATGGGTTACAAAGCTCTCAGAGGTAAATAACTAATGTACTGTGGTTCACATTTTGAATTTTTTTAATAAAAGTTACACATGTTTTATAGAGGTCCATTGGTCTATACTGTACTCTTGAGTTGATAAAAGAGAATTTACTGGTGATATTATTTAATGTAAACATTTATTATTCAGAATTTGAGCTAAAACCCATTGTTACTTGAAGAGATGAGGACAGTTTATATCACCGCCTTACTGGTTCAGTTTTTGTGCAGTAAGTGGTTCTTGATAAATTACAAAGTTGATTTTTAACAATAAAAATGGAAATTTGTTTTTTCTTGTGATTTTCTAAAGTTCACCTAATAGTACACGTTTTCACATTGTATGTAGATAATTTGGATACTTGAATCATGAAGACAAAATTTTTTGGTGTGTGCAGAATCAAGAAAGCAAAAAGTAAAAATCCTGGACATTTAGCACATTTGTGTTGGAGTATCGGTGCTGTACTGTATCTCAGTGTAATATAGCTGTTTTTGTCTTGCCATACTATCATAGCCAATCCCCTGCCCCTTTCCTGCAAGGCTGGTGATAAAATTAAGAAAAAGAAGTTGAATGAAAAGCAAATATTTCAGGTTTCCTGTTATAAAAAAAAAAATATTGATTTCTTTGACACTTCACTGTTCCAGGGAATTCTCTTTTAAGGGGTTGGCCATGATAGAAGAGCCTCCAGACTGCCCTATCACTATTTACTATACCTCCTTTGATCTCTTTTCCTTAATTCATCTTGGCTAATACAGACACCCTATACATTTCACTATAATATTCCTTACCCCTCCCATTCTGGTAACCTCCATATGCAACTTTCACGAAACTCCTCTCTCTTGCTTGAATTTTAACATATTGATTCACTCAGAGTTATATGGTTCACTGTCATAAGTTAGGGTAAGAAATATAATACAGTACTGCACGTTGAGTTCCTTCTTTACCTCCAAACTAATTTTCTCGTGATACTTTCAAGTTTGTTTTTTCTCCTCTTGATTTTTCTCTACAGCACAATATTCATACAGTACTTAAATAATTCTCAAATACTTGAAATATTTATCTTCCTCCTTTTTTTCTATAATCTTAGTTTCACCTCCCAGATTGTCTTATTCAACATTTTTTTCAAAGTTCACCTTGGCAAATTCCTGGCTTTAAAAAAGCATTATCTTTTTGTTTCCAGCATTTATCCTCAGTGTGCTTCTATCACACATGCTGTCAAAGTATCCAACACCTTTAGCTTCATTGCTCTTTTTGCACAAGTATTCCCACTGTTTCAATTTACTGTGAAAAAAGTGGTAGAAAGAACTGCCATTTATGACATTGTTTTGGCTTAGTATTAATGTCCACATTTTTCGTGAGTTCAGGTATATTTTAATGTACATGAACCTCTTTGTCAAAATATATTTACTATAAAGAACTTGGGGAGGTTAGTTAGCATTGGAGTGTTAATCACAAAATAAATTAAGCTGGGGTGTCTAATCTTCATGTAGGTCATCAAGGGTGGATCCTGGGGGTCTGAATCCCCTCTTTTCATCAGAAAATTCCTATGCTTTTCTTCAATGCAGTATTGTACCTGTACTCAGGAATTGTTTTACATAAAAAATAACTATTGACCTCAGAATATCCCCTAATATCAAGTGCATATATCTTCAAAATGACCATAATATTTGGTCAGATTAAAAAAAAACCGGGGAGGGAGGCATACAGCGACACCCCCCCCCCCCCCCCTGAGCTGGATTGGTTTGCTTTGCTCGCCAGGTTCCCCCATCCAAAACTTCTTGGACCCTCCATTTGATATTCCTGGATAAGCACCTGATCATTATTCTTTCATCGGAGGGTTTAACTATGGCAAGCAAGGAGGGGGGGGGGGGGCGTGTCAACAGACGAGGAAGCGGCATTAACAGCAAATGAGAATAGGGTCTTGTGTATGTTGACAACGAAGTTCTCGGGGCCATGTGAGAAAAGGTGAATCAAGCACAAAGCTAGTATTGTAGGTCTTATAAGAAGGTCGTTCAGATACCTAAACTAACTATCCTTCGTAACGCTCTTCACGAGTGAGGTACTTTCCTGTTTGGAGTACTGTCACCCCGTCTGGTCCCAAGATATGCTAGAGACTCAGTTAATTGAAAATGTCCAAAGGAGGGCCACCCGCCTGCGCTACAGCACCTGTTACCCGAGATTAGAACGCCTGCAATTACCTAACTTACACTCAACGAGCAAGGGGGGGGGGGACATAGTTAAAGTTTATAAAGATGTCAGAGGACATTACTTAATTGAAGTGTTCATAATTAGAAATGACGGACGCCCACCCCACTAGGGTTCACAGCTCGAAGGTTAAAAAAGCCGAAAGTTTGGACAATTGTCAGGACACATATTCAGTGACAATTGTAAACTTTGGGAACAATCTGCCAGAGAGCGTTGTGACGGCACCAAGTGTGAGCTCTTTCAGTATCAGTCTTGACAAACATTGGTGCAGGTTCATATACATAATTATGGAGCCTGTAGGCCTATACAGTATTATGTAGTAACGAGACGAAATAAAAATAAAATTTGCAGAGATTTTTCGATGACACTCTAATTGTGTATATTAATATACCGTAATTTTATAAATTCTTTCCACTATAACATGTGAATATTTAGAAGCAGCTATTTCTACTGAAATTTGATTCATATTAAATAGCAAGACTTGTGGATTGAGTGATCGATCTTTAGAGATGTTCGTTTATATTATAGTATTTATATATAGACTAGTAACCACAAATGGTATATGATAACATAAAGAAAGGTGAAATATTCTAGCAAAATAATACAGTGTGGTAATATTATATAGTATAGAGATATGGTTAGATCTTGTCCTCGGCAGTCCTCCTCCTCGTCCAGCACTCCTCCTCGTCTAGTCCTCCTCCTCGGCTAGTCCTCCTCCTCGTCTAGTCCTCCTCCTCGGCTAGTCCTCGTCCAGCACTCCTCCTCGGCTAGTCCTCCTCCTCGTCCAGCACTCCTCCTCCTCGTCTAGTCCTCCTCCTCGTCCAGCACTCCTCCTCGGCTAGTCCTCCTCGTCCAGCACTCCTCCTCGTCTAGTCCTCCTCCTCGGCTAGTCCTCCTCGTCCAGCACTCCTCCTCGGCAGTCCTCCTCGTCCAGCACTCCTCCTCGGCTAGTCCTCCTCCTCCTCCTCGTCTAGTCCTCCTCCTCGTCCAGCACTCCTCCTCGGCTAGTCCTCCTCTTCGTCCAGCACTCCTCCTCCTCGGCTAGTCCTCCTCGTCCAGCACTCCTCCTCGGCTAGTCCTCCTCCTCGGCTAGTCCTCCTCTTCGTCCAGCACTCCTCCTCCTCGGCTAGTCCTCCTCGTCCAGCACTCCTCCTCGGCTAGTCCTCCTCCTCGGCTAGTCCTCCTCCTCGTCCAGCACTCCTCCTCCTCGGCTAGTCCTCCTCGTCCAGCACTCCTCCTCCTCGGCTAGTCCTCCTCGTCCAGCACTCCTCCTCGTCTAGTCCTCCTCCTCGGCTAGTCCTCCTCCTCGTCTAGTCCTCGTCCTCGGCTAGTCCTCGTCCAGCACTCCTCCTCGGCTAGTCCTCCTCGTCTAGTCCTCCTCGTCCAGCACTCCTCCTCGGCTAGTCCTCCTCGTCCAGCACTCCTCCTCGGCTAGTCCTCCTCTTCGTCCAGCACTCCTCCTCCTCGGCTAGTCCTCCTCGTCCAGCACTCCTCCTCGGCTAGTCCTCCTCCTCGGCTAGTCCTCCTCTTCGTCCAGCACTCCTCCTCCTCGGCTAGTCCTCCTCGTCCAGCACTCCTCCTCCTCGGCTAGTCCTCCTCGTCCAGCACTCCTCCTCGGCTAGTCCTCCTCCTCGGCTAGTCCTCCTCTTCGTCCAGCACTCCCCCTCCTCGGCTAGTCCTCGTCGTCCAGCACTCCTCCGCATCCCTCGTCCAGCACTCCTCCTCGGCTAGTCCTCCTCTTCGTCCAGCACTCCTCCTCCTCGGCTAGTCCTCGTCGTCCAGCACTCCTCCTCGGCTAGTCCTCCTCGGCGGCGCAAGTCGATGACCATTTGTTTCATTCATGTCAACACACCTGTCAGTCAGCGCGCGAGTTTCATTACTCAGTGTTTTGTTGTGTTTTTTAAATTTTTATGCATGTTAATATTTTTTGTGTTAACCGTATTATATCAGGTGAGTTGTTTTAAACCGTTGCCAGTGTTCAGGTGATCCTCAGACTATAAACAAGGCGGTGAGTGAGTGTCAGTCATGCAGGGGCGAGGCAGCTGAGTAAATATATAACACTTGTATTGTCCTCAGTTTAAAGTCCAGCAATTAGTACATCTTAACCTCAAATCTTGTTCCTTGAGATAAATTATGAGGTTAAGCAAGGTTTAAGAGGGATTTTAATTTTGGTTTTGAAAGACATTTATCTTTAAATGTCTTTGGTGTATTTATTTGTTGATTTTTTTAAACATTCATTGTAGTTTTGTGGACAATATGCAGCCATTTAGTCTGAACCATCAAATATGTGATGCATGGTTTATAATCTGAGGAATTCTGGATTCAAGTCTAATTTTATATGAAAATTTGGTGAATTTGACAATACCTTGTACTACTGTACTTGCACACCTAAACAAATCGTTTTGCAGAATTTAGGTTAATTTTAGAGATAATGTTCGCTTCATTTACTATGAAATTTTATTTTAAACCAAAGAGAAGAAAATATTTGGTGCAATGATCAAGAACAATACAGAAGAAATCAGGATAGGGCTGAAAATGATGTCCATGTTTTAATGAACATTTAAGGATCACTGCAGGTACCATCATTGTATCTTACTTTGAATACCAGGATTTGGTATTAAGGAATTAATAACCAAGAAAGAATAACCATTGCAGTACTTACCAAACTGTAATGGATTTTAGTAGTTGAAATAATGCCTATAAAATACAATAACTATAAAAAAGAATAGGGTTCTTGGAACAACCAGCCAATGAATGTTGTGATGACACCAAGTGCGAGTACATGAAGACCAAACTTGACTAACACTGACATGTGTTCAGACATATTGAAGAGACCGTTTAGTATACTCGCGAACAGTGGGCAACAGAAAAGTGATTCACTGCTCAACCTGCTAGTTAGCTGACCAGGGACAAACAGGATAAAGTAAAGTAAAATAATGGTAAAACAAAATTAAATTCTTAAAGAATGATTATAATATTAAATGTCATGGGCATTTATATTTTGAACTTCTGAATAAAAACTGAAGAGCAGGCAGTGGCTATGCACGCCTTATGGAACATAGATGAATTAAAATGATTAGTCATCAGACAAATAGCTTACCTAGTACTGTAGTAATGGTCAGGACCTATTCTGGCTAAAGTCAGACAGCTAGGCTTTTGTTTCAAATGCAGCGCTAGTGTGCTGTACTGCCTACTGTCCTAATTTTTTTTTGGGGGGTGGGGAGGAAGTGGCTACTTAGCTGTGAATTCCTGGCGAAGCAGACTGAGACTTAGGTAATGTTAATCTGTTTGGCAGGAAATTCCTGGCACTCTAGCCCCCAATTTGCCCAGCCAGGAATTCCTTGTGATGTAGCCACTTTTTTTTCTTTCTTTTTCTTTTTTTTTAGTCATTGTTACAGTATTTGGTCTTTATTATTAAAGTCCTTTATAGTACAGTATTGTAAGTAGTCTTGCTATTGTGGATTTTGTTTTATAGCATCAGATGTTAGTCAACCGTTCAGTTTAATTAGACTGGTAGCCACTGTGCCATTTAACTGTAAAACATTATGATAATTTTTCTTTTACCTTCCCTATGTATTTTAATAGTCACAAAGTCTTTAGTTAGATAAGGTGAGAGTCTTAAGGGACTAAGTAGTTCTGATTATTTTGTTAAGTTTACAAGCTTCATTTCTTCTTGTATGCTCCTTACTTTATACTGTACAGTACTGTGATGTTTTTGTACTGGTGATTTGATTGCTTACCCAGTAAAAGTGAAAAATCACAAATAGGCTGTGGCCTCATGTACTGTACTTACACACACTTTGGCAATTAAAAAAAACTATCTCTTAACCCTGTCTGATTGTTAAAGCTATACAAAAATATGAGATGGTCATTTTTATTTTTTCTAAGACAGTAATATTTGACAAAAGTCTTGGATGCATAATTGCATCTTCAAAATTAGCTGTATTTTCATCTTGTTTTCTTGGAGAAATGGTAATTCTGGACAATGGATGCTCGCCTTAACCAGCATCTTAAGATATATTGAAGCTAACCTACCTAACTTTCTAACCTACGTAGATTAGGTTGGGTTTGTGCATTTTATGTCAGATGAATCATATAATGTAGCAGTTGCTGGTAAGACTTTCTTCTGTGCAAATATTTGCATGGATGAAGCGAAGTTTGTCTTGGATGCAAACAGTGAGGACTATTGTGTCGCAGCAAGTAAGACAGAAAAAATATAATAACAATGTTATTAGTGTACTCTACGTAAAACTAATTCCTTCTCATTTTTGGGGTTCTCATGAGATAAGAAAGTTTTTATCTTCTATAAAAAAAATTTCCTTGTCTTTCTGGTTAAGGCACACCAGTTCTACCTGACTTGATTTTCAACAATTTTGATTTTGCAATTTGTTTTCAAATTGTAGCCATTATTGAATGCTCAGAATGTATTATATTGTATTGTATTGTACAGGCACTCTGAAATTTACTATGGTTCTGTTTACAAAAATTCTAAGTTTCAAAGTAATAAATTTTGTCCCATGATTTGAGTTACAAATGAACAACTGAAGGTTTATTTTTTTCAGCATTTTCAAAATATTTTTCTAAGTAATGCAGTTAAATGAAAACCTGCTAAAATAATGCAGATTGTTTTCTACCAATATGCTTAGGGTACATATTTCACTAACTTTATTATTATCTAACACTCAAAATGCTTTAAACTACAAATAAGCTTTCATTGTGTCATCATTCTCCTATACTCACCATATACTATATCTCACTCCACAAGCTCACTGGGGACAAATAGACTCATCTCCACCACACAGTCACTCAGGTAATTACCTGATTGTCCAATTTCTCCTCATTTACTCACATACAGTATAATGTGTGGCAACTTAAATACAAGAAAAGTACAGTACATATACAGTACTATATTCAGCATTCTTAACCCCTTCACTATGGGGATGCCACTTTTAAAATATTTTATTTGCCTAACGTCAAATGATTTTATTCAGCTTAAAGGGAACCCCGTACACAAGGGGTTAAATTCAATATGGTAATTATGTACAGTAGAGCTGTAAAGTTGTAAGAGAGAAAGTGTAGAATTTGGAGATGTTGAGAATGTCAGCAATGCACAAGGGAGAGAGAGTGGAGCATCACCTTACTGATGGCAGCGTTCAAGTCGTGTAAACAAAGTAGCAGAAATTTAGGATAATGTATTGTAGCTCCAATTATAGAACAAAAATCAATGTACACTATTAAAAAGAGTAATATATATGTACTTGATTCATTATCAATGTTGGGTTAGTGTTTCATATACTTTACACTTTGTTTCAAATCTCATCCAGTTTCCTGTAAGTGCTGGTATGAAATTATTATTGTACTACTGTATGTATATCAGTTATTACCAGTATGTTCATTATTGGCTAATATTCATAGTGTAAACCAAAAAATGTAATGAAAAACTTGTTTTGTGGCATTTTAACCCCTTCACTAGGGGGGGGGGGGGGCGTTGGTGCCACTTCTCATATTTAATTTAGCGAACACCAGATGATCTTATTCAACAGAGAGGGAACCCTGTACACAAAGGGTGATGTTTTGAGGAAGTTTTTTTTTTTGTGTAAAAGTTATTTGTTCCTACTGAAGCCTGTATGTGAGGCAGTGGTGTATTTGTTGCAGGGCAGGGCTAAAGTTAAGTGTTATCAATGTATATTTTGTAACCCCCATATTTTCCCACATTAAAACTATCATCACTAATTTAAAATACTGTAGATATAATTTTTTTTATTTTTGTTGAAAGAAAATGGCGTCCAGGTCTTTTGTCAAATTGTTTTTGTTTTTTTGGACAATGTTTTTTTTCTATATTTTGGTGGGGATGACAATTTTAATTGGGGAACCTAAAAATGTGGACAAACTACAGTACATACTGACTGTGGCCTCCTCATGCTTATAACTTACTGTACAGGTATAGTCTCGTTCAAGATTCTTCGAACACTGCTGGAGACAGCTGGCAACTCGAGGCCGTTTGTTTACTATAGTACATAGTATAATATAATACGAAGCAACAAAGCCCAACCATTAAATTAAGCAACGGGGAACTAAGTAACCAGTCACCGATCACTTTTACATATACGTATTCATAATATTTACTACCTACTATAGTAATCACACGGACTTGAGTTGCCAGCTGTCCCCTGCAGTGTTCGAAGAATCTTGAACGAGACTGTGCAGTACAGTACATGCTTTGGAAAATGAAAACAAGCTGAACACCTTGTGACTTTTAACTGGAACAGACAGACAGTTTGGTAACACTTAGTCCTCTGTTCTTGGTACAGTACAGTACCTTTACACAATGATAGATAAAATGATGATTTATTTTTATTTTATGAAGCATGCATAAGTACTTGACTTGAGTCCATTATCTGGCATTTGTTGTAGGGTGAACAATCTGACCATTAGGTAAGAGAATTTAGTTGAATTGTTTGGAATTAGAATTGTTTAAACTTGAAAGTTCAGAAAAAATTCAAATAACTGAACAAACATCATTTCTCCTGTAAGGTGAGACAAAAGTTAAGCTAATTTGAACTTTCTAGTAAAGTATTACTGTACTGTCTTATTTTAGCAGGATGTCTTAGAATGCAGTCGTTTGCTTCATCAAAGTTGACATAATAGAGTGCCGATTTTCCTTTTATATGCTGAAATAAGCATTAGCATGGAAGCCCACAGCCTATTTATAGGGGCATCTTGAATTTTTTATCTTGTATGGAATAAGCAATACTGTACAGGTACAACAATAATTTTTAACCCGTTCGGTATGGGGACTCCACTTTTAATGTTTAATTTGGCTAACGTGAGGTGATTTTATTCAGCACAGAGAAGACCCTGTATACATGAAGTTAAGCTTATTCATGGGGTTATGACTAGCACAATTTCCCAATTTCATTCTTGTGGCCCACTGACATGAAGGAAGGCTACTCACTAGTGTAGGTTGCTGATCACTGCTCCAGTGTCTCATGCTGCAATATATCTAGTCTACATTTTTAAATTTTTACACCAGAATTGAACATAAAGTGACTCGTTCTGTGTAGATTTTGTTGTGAATTGTGTAGTTTACTGGAGCAACTATTGAAGGTTTAGCTTTTCTGATGTTACATAAATTGAATAAGAAATCTCTGAACTAACCTAACAATCTTAGGTAATGTTTTGGTTAACTCTCTGGCTCTCCTTACTACATAGTAAATCGCGTCCCCTCACAGTCTTCCAACGCAGGTTGCGTTGGTAATCGGAATGGTTTTTCCATTTTAGTAAACATTGGGTAGAGCAACCCAGACCCAAATCACATCCTGAGAGATGCATCTGCCAGCCCACGAGGCTAGTGGGAGGTACTTAGGTAGTTGATAGGGCCAGTCCACTGTTCCAGCATTTCTGCTTATGGGAGGGGTGCTCTCAGTGTGAGATATGGCTGAGTAGGAGGGGTCAGGCTAGCACGGAGCTCTTAGTGATTGCGGCAAAAGACCACAATAGGGACTGTTGTAGTCCTTATTAAATTTATACTTTCATCTGATGCCAGATCTGCATTCTGGGCATTAAAATGAACATGTTGAATATGGCCCTGTCCAAAACTTTAAACAAGTAAGGTGGCTCCCCTTCACTTTTCATATACAGTACTGTACAGGTATTCTATTGTACTTAGAGGTAAGTTATCTTGACAAAGATCACTGCACTGCACAGGTAGTCAAGAAATTGTAATGAGACATTTGATTAGTGGTAATACTGTACTGAGACAAGTAGAGTTAGTACAGTACTGCTGACTGCCAAATTTACCCTTCTCTTGGTGGCTCTTGTAATATACAGGCTTAAGATTGGGGAATTCAGGTCTTAGACTATGCCTCAATTAATAGCCAGGAATGATGTATTAACCCTTAGGGCATACCAGTCATTGCCTTGCTCCCCATCACACCCATCGATCCCAAAATGGGGAGAGTATAGGTGTAACACCTGTCCTCTGTTGGCTCTCTCATTTAGGAACAATCATCCTAATTTGATTTACTTCCTTGTCTTATGTAATTGAGAGTGAATGCCCTTAGACTGGGTTTCCTCTGTACAGTAAAGTACAGTAAATCTGTTTTCCTCTTAAAGAACTAAATATCAGGCCTCTTGCACACTTGTTTCAAAAAGTATCTTTATGATTTTGTGTGAGACAATAAGTCACAATGGACGAAGGATTTTGACAACCCTACCGAGACAACAGGAGTTACAGTGTTCATTTTGAAATTCATTGGACCCTTCCGTGAAGATGATTTTTGGAGTGAGTGTACACACATCAGGGATTTTAGCAAGAATTTTCCCAGTTCCTAGTACTATACTGTACCAGTCATTGTTACCAGGTACCTGTACTGCTGGCTAGTGGGGCATCAAGCTAGGAGAAGAGCATTGATTCTGTAATTTTGTTGTCTAGTTAAGCCTATAGCTAGACCCCTTAAACATTCTCCTATCTCTTTTGAAGAGGTGAGTAGTCAACTGGAAACAAATAAAAATGGCAGGTTAATTAGGATGGCTGTTTTTACTGGTGCAGTGTGTTTACTGACTAGATAAAACATGCCTTTATTTGAGACCTGCCTCGAGAATACAATACTGCACAGTACAATTTTTGCTTCTTATCTGCTCTTATAAAGGAGATAATGTAGGTAAGATCAGCCTCCTGCTAGGAATGGCTAACAACATGCATTAACAAGAGCTGCTGCACTACAGGTTCAGTGAGAAAAGAAGAATTAATTTCTTTCTTCATTTCTCCATGGACTTGTTTGGTTGCATTTTATGTCTGAATACTGCACTGTATTTATTATTAATGGTGAATTATCTGTAATTCGTGATATTTAGGTAATGAAATTATGGCACTAACAAATATATTTTTCTTCCTCAGGTTCAACATGACTCTAAAAGTGTGCAACTTGCAGGGTGTAACAGATGCTCTGTTTCGTGAATTTCTGTCACAGCCTGGGGAGAGGCAGTGGTGTAGCGAGATACTGCATTCTATTGCCAAGGGTAAGATAACTCATTATTGAGGCATTTACACTCATACACATTGTTGCAATATTACTTTTTAGGAAACTACAGTATTAGTAATAGTAAGTCAGAAAAATGGAGTGATTAGGAGGACATATCTAAAATAAAACAAAGTGTTTCTGTAAAATGTAGTGGCTAGATGAAGGGTTAGTTAAATTATTGTGAGTGAGTCTGTCTTTTATGCTTCTACAGTATACTGCCAGATCTGGGGTCACTAAATCTAAGGGGATAACTTAACTCTAATCTTAATTCCTAAGGGTCGCTGCCACCAGACCCCCTCTGGACAGCATGTAGCTCGTTAGGTAGCGGGCAGAGTGGACTAGGCATTGGGTTAGGTTTTCCATTGATCAGATCGATAAGGGTAAAGAAGGGTGAAACCATAACATGTCTTCATTGATTTATTTCTTATAAAACACACTGGTAAAAAAAACACATACAACCACACTGTGGGCCAGAATTCCAAGGCCTGTCCCAGGGTATAGCACTGGCGCCTCTAACAACTGTTGTTGTGGTCGGTTACACTCCGACCCGAGATGGGTCTGGGGTCCTCGGCCCACGAGGTAGAGTAGAGCCGATTAATCATGACGAATCAGCGCCATCACTCCTATATTGACCACTGCTGGGTATCCACCGGCTCCGAGCGACCGGTGGGTTTCAATTAAGCCCACCCTCGATCTGGAGACAAACGGGAATCAGCGTCAGGGGACTGAGAAACATGACAACACCAACCAACTCTCTTGTCTAGACGACAGACGTATTTACGTTATATTACTTCTACACTGGGTGAATGACCATTCAACTGTTAAATCATGAACACTGGTGAACACTGATAATCACAACAATTGACTGAATTAACTGAATGGCTAAGAAACAAAACATACCTGGAGACAAACGGGAATCAGCGTCAGGGGACGCTGATTCCTTGCCAGCTCGAGCTTATATACCCCTGAGTTGCCAGTGATCGCTACTCACGCAATGACAATAATCACAAACAAACTAACTGTTACTCATTCAAAGATGACCCTCAGTTGACAAAGGTCTGGCGAATTACTTGGGTTGATTTACACAGACTAATTCAAGGTTGCGTTGGCCAGTAGAGAGTGCAATAAACGTAGTGACAACTGTGTTCGAAGGCGGGGCTTACTGAGAGTGATCCTGAGGGTAAAACGCTCCTGAGATTCTACAAGCGCGGTGGATTTGAATATTATGTAGCGTAATATGAATTAAAACGGGTTTTTAGGAATGACGATGAGGTGCGCAGTACAACAGTATAACCCTCTTGTAACTAATTTGGCATTAGAGAATAGACTCAGTGTATGTCTTGTATATTAGTCAGAATCTTGAAGAGGCAAACACCTTTAGATATCAATATATTAGTTAATAAGTTTTAAGAGCTACATAAATATCTGTATACCTGGAATGAAACTTTGATGTAGTTTAATGTCTTGTTTATGAGTCACTGTTAAAAAAGATTAATATAATTTTGATAATTGAAAATGTAACAAGACAAAACTCGTACAGAAGATATGCATATAGGTGGAATATTTATAGTAGTAGGAATGTAAAGAGAGGAAGTTGGTAGCTTGGCCGGTTAGTTATTTTCACTTATATTACGTTCTTAAGGGACATCTTGTAAACACCGCTTTCAATACTGCTATTTATTATTCACTCAATGACACAGACACATTAATAGAACATTATATCGAAGTTACTAGCACATTACGTGGCATGGACACATTACTCGAACATTATATTTACGTTACTAGACTTGACTCTCGAACACAAACATGAAATGAATACACTTCCCAACATAAGTAACTCACCTATGGATAGGTCTGACAAAGACTCACGTGTGACCTGAGGGAGGCCCTGCAGTTGCTGTTGAAGAGAGTGCTGGACTCTGGGTGCTGGAGAGGGAAGTCTCCCTCCCGCCCTCAACTAGTGACGAGCGTGACTCTGTCTTCCGTCGATAGTGTTGTGGGAGTCGTCTCAATGGAATTTGAATTAGGAATCTAATGACCCGTGGACTGGACTGCAGGGCCTTTATATGGGGGAGTACCAGCTGGAGAATGACCTCTGCCAATTAACACTAAACTGGTTAGATCGGGACAGCTGTGTTTGCCCAGGTGCGTGGTCATGCCCGGGTGTGTCTTGGCAAGGTGTGGTTTCTTTAACACGGTCATATAATCACAGGGTTAACTCAAGTACTCAGTGGCTGGGGTCAGGTCTCTTGGGACTGTAAGGTGTGTCGACTTGGTATGTAGGTTACCAAGTGGGCCGATACTTAATGTTATATGTGTTGTAATTCTCTGGGCTGTAAGCTGTAGTCTGATAAACAATCATTACAAAAAGGAGCTACTTTTTACTGTGTTAACACAATGATCATAATAAAACAGGAAGGTTTATCCAAATTTTTAATTAAATCATGGGAAAGGAAGTGAATTGCTTTGAAAAAATAAGAAGAGCCTTTATATGAAAAATTATGAGGTTGGTTGGTAGACAAAAGTAGGAAAAAGCATCATCTTTTACAGCATCTGTACAGTTTATCTTTTTCATCTCCAACTTTCATTTTACTGTACCTGTCTGAACAAAATTGATTTCTGTACTATACGTTTATGCAGTGGTGGGCACAGCTAAACGAAAAGTTAACTTCGCTAACTGCTAATCTGCTAACTAAAAAGTTAACTTCGCTAACGCTAAACCGCTAAACAGCTAAAAAAATTAGCGGAAGCTAACGCTAACCGCTAACTTTTATTATATGAATTTAGCTTCGTTTTTTTTTTTTTTTTTTTGGCTCTAAAACCCTTAAAAACAGACCTAGAGAGCTGAAATTTTCATATGTTGTCTTGTAGCTTCGACATAGAGCTTTCCCAAAAGGTGTAGCATGCTCAGATCAGATGATGATCAAGGTGTACACAAATAATTAAATGAACAAATGAAATTAAACATTAGTTTATATTCAAGTTTCAACATGCACTTTATAGTCTTTATTTATTGTACGAAAAGACAGAAAGTATTAAACGAATCCAAAATCTATAGTACTGTATAGCATAGGGAGCAAATAGCGTCATGCCAAGATCAGATGATGATCAACTTATCAAGGTGTACACTGAACACAATTTCACAAATAATTAATTTGCATTCCCATACAACCTATCGGCCTTATTCATTATTCATGTAAATATGCAATACCAACCACACACACATTATACCAGTGCATTTTTATATAACTTATTGTTGATCTTAGTCATGTAAATAAACAGAAAACTCTAAATTTTAATGAAAAGTAAGTTTTTAGAAAATTTTGTTTGGCGCACACCTTGGATGACATCCTGGTTATGAACTTAAGCAGTACTTAGCATAACCAAATATATTGACACAAAAAATTCTAATTAAATTAACAAATAAAAGAGGAATGAAATTATACATTAGTTTACAATTACATTCTATGATTCTTTCAACAAATACTGACAGTCTTTATTTACTGTAAAAAAAAGTATTAAACTTTAATAATCGAAAAATTGTATTCACTCCGGCTGCAGTGGCTGGGCCTTCTCAGGCAGAACAAAAACGTCTTCACCTTCCATAGCAATAAGCGATAACATACGCTGCTGTCGCAGACACTGTAAGACTGCTTAGACTGTCTGTAACGTGACAACGTCGTAAGTGAACTGAACTCAGAACTGTGGAATTACACAATGCTGCTCAGCTGCTGCAGCGCGGCTTCGACAAATCGTGTCTTGTCACGTTTACATGTACTAACACGCAGTCAGCCAATCGTGCCTGACTGGCTGTTGGAGACACGTTTCGTGGCGTCACATGCTTACTTCAGACAGGAACAAACATGTATAAATTTTGTTAGCGGAACTAAATTTAGTGGAAGCTAATTGTTCCGCTAATGGTTTCCAAAGTTAGCGAAAATGCTAATCCGCTAATTAGCGGTTTGCAGATTAGCGGAACTGTGCCCACCACTGCATTTATGTCACATAATACATTGATATAAATTGATTTGTTATAAAGAAAGAATACAGAATGTAAACATCGTTCAGTGGTTAGAGGGGTAGTTGGTTGATAAGAGTTTACACATATGGATATTACATTTACATTTTCTTACAATAATATAAAATGATATAGTGAAGGCTTAAAATATCTAAAGGAATCCAGTATAGGTAACCATTTACCGAATTTGTGAGTTATGTGCCTACCGTATACAGTATCACCAATATTTCGAGGGTTCGAGTCCTACTTGGCCCAGACACGTGAAAAGAGTACTGTATTATCCACTGTGACCCTCACTACCAAACATCCCAAGTTTCCTCTGTCGCTCCAGTTTCCTCCTGTACTAACACTGGATAGACTAACCGCCTGAATGGGTAGTAAGCTGATGAGTGGTGAAATGATAAATAAATAACTATGACTCCTAATTAGGTACAATATAGTATTTTCTTATTTCCTTTTCATTTTGACACAGGTACCAGAATATAGAATTATGTATAAATGACCTCTTATCAGCCATTTCCTAAATAAAAAATTTTGGAAAACAAAATAGATGGAGTCTCTTGAAAGTTTCAGAATGTTCTGGAAATATTTTGGGCTTTGGACTTATGATCCTTATAACTGAACTGATGAAATTATTTTGGTTTATAAATACACCTTTCGTTTCTCTTTAGTTATGAGAGGATTTGATGTAATAAGCCCATAAAAAAATAAAAATTACATGGCTTACAGTCGGTATTTACTTACTGTACTCTTATAAGCAAACAAATATACAAAACATGTGGTACAGATGTTTATTTACTGTGCTCTTACTCTTACAGGAGAACGAGTAGAAACCAAAGACTTGTTGAAAATCCCGTCGGATATTGCACCACTGCGAGGCTCTCCCCGAGGGTCACCTGTGAATTCGCCTCGTAACCATGCTCATCTCTCACCTCTCCTGCTTCCACCTTCTCCACGCTCGCCCCTCTCTCCTCTACAGCCTTCTTCCGCCCCTCTTCCGACAACTGTTCAGTCACAAGTAGTACCTCGTAATTCTCAACCCGTGTCTCCACCCACCATTATATCTACACCCACATCATCGACTTCTTCCACTTTCTCTTTGGCTTTTTCCTCAATCACCCGCTCTTTTTCTGCGTCATTGGCAAATGAAGTTCGCCCCAGTGCCCCAACTAACGGCCTTGGAAGGAAGCACAATCGGCGTAGGGTGAGTACTGTTTTGCATTTTAAGATACTCATAGGCTTGTGCATTTGCCATGTCCAAAATTTGGGACTACTTAAATTGATATCTTAAGTTTGGGGTTGTTTTATCAAGATTAGTTCTAATACTGTTCACGAAGTTGTGAAGGGGTATGTTCCTAATTAAAAATGTTAAAATTAAAGATGAAAATGCCTTTTTCACTTTATGTATTGGTGGTAGACTTTTAGTTACTGGTACTGTATCTTCTTGCTAAGCACATTCCTCTATCATTTCCCTGAGTACAGTACTGTACAGTATTAGACTCACTATTGTACACCCACTAAAAATTTATTCGGCACCCGTGTCATATTGTATCACGCCGGAACGGTGCCGAATAATTTTTTATTGGGTGTACAGTAATGTTTGGTGTACAACATTACTGTATATAATTCTTCTTAATCTACACCCACTAAAAAATTATTCGGCACCCTTACGGCATGATACAATATGACACGGGTGCCGAATAAATTATTAGTGGGTGTACCACATACAAAGAGTCTGAGATAATACCACTTTCCAAGAAAATGCTTTACACAGGCCCTATGATGTATTCTTATGACATGGATTTGAATGTTTTGGCTTATATACCGTAGTTGTTTTTATAATGCATGACATATGTTCTACTAACAAGGAATCAGATTTATGCATCTGGAATAAGCCTTTACCATTGGCTTTGGAAGGACAGTAAGAAAGACTGAAGCACATACCTGGTTCCTCAATGATATTAATTGCAGCAGCCATTAGCTTTGATAAATTGGTGGAAGAGCATGGATTAGGTAAATATCTGAAATGCCAGTATTTTATGTATTGGTTCAAGGTGTTAGTTTGGTGGCATAGCCAAACAAATGTCTATTTCAGGTTATCAGGTAAGTCTTATAAATTGAAGAAATGAAGATTTGACTGTTTGGTAGCCCAGCAGATACTGTATATTCCTTTCTATGTTGATCAAATACAGTTGGGGACATTTCCAACTACGGTAGTACACTCAGCATTGTCAATCCACCCTCCTCGTGAGGTGTGAACTTCAAGAGTATCGACTCGTTTACCCGAAGCTTCTGGTTCTAAGTTACTTGTTGAGACATGAGGTGGACATGGCAGCCTTGGACCAGATTTTACTCAATCCATGGTTCGGAAATGTCAATGCTATACATGCTTCTTTGTTTACATAATATTCTCGTTTAATGTTGTATGGGCGCTTATGTTTTACACTTAAACAACTTGTGGGCCTAGCCTCCACCAGGGTCAATCACAGAGGATTTACGTCTGTCTTTATTAATGATTTCAGTGATTATTGTGACATGCTTTTACGTTTTTGGAGTACTGTATATTGAAAGAATATTCTAGTCCCCCACTGATATTAAATTCATGCAAATTTAGAGGTAGCTAAAAGTTAAACTGAGTGGTCTACCCTCCCCCCTCTGCCCTTCCCTCCACACACATACCCTACACACCTTGACAATCGTAGTGCAGTACTCTAATATTTAAGTGGAAAGACATGATTAAATGAATACTTATTCCATTATAATACATAGCATTAATGATGAATTGAAACTTCATAAGCTTATCTAAAAGCTTTAGTAATTAAGCAGAATTAAATAAAACACTACAGTATTAACCAAGAGAGATTATGTAGCTCATAATCTCCCAATAATTAGAAAACTATTTCATCAAAGACAGTATCAAATTGAACATTTCCAATTACATGTTCAAATGGTGAACCACAACAACTTCCACTGTGTCCCTTACTCAACACGTCATAATGGTAGACTACAACTCCATAAAACAACGATTATCTTTATATCAACAATCTAGGAGCTTCTATTGTCCCAGGATTTGGAGTACAGTATTACACCTCAACATAAGAAGATGACATTTATTCAGATGTTCCTTGATTTATTATTGTATTTATATTTTTCTAACACTACTGTATTATAGTCTATTATTTTCTGTTTAATTACCAGAGGATTTAGTTGACCTTATAAAGTTTCGAATCATAAAAGATATGTAATATATTGTGTAATGGAAAAGTACATATTTATTAATGTCAAGTATTTGCCTTTACACTCTCATATTAAAATTACTGTCAGACTTAAGGATCATTGAGCCTAAATCTATTTAGCCACTTGTGTATGGGATCCCTTCTGAGCTGAATAATCTCGTCTTGGCGATATTCAAATAGAATATTAAAAGTGGCGACCCGTAGTGAAGGGGTTAAATTGTTGCAACTAATTTGTGACAGATTCAAGAACTTCAAGGTAATTTTAAGGTCTCCTATACAATACTTGAAGAAAATTAACATCTGTTGTGAACATCCTTGTGGTGTTGTTGATGTCTGGATAAGCTTGTGCGTGTAGCTCATTATCCTAAAATAAATGATCATTTGCATCTGCTGGAGGAGTTGATGATTATTTATTAATTTATTCATGCTGGTGGCTGTCTTACTCTGTTTTTCCCCTCATTACCAAAAGTAAATGTTGCTCAAGTGGTGTAATGATAAAAAAATAAGGGGGAGGCTGCATCACACTCCTCCCCTCCTCCTCTTCTCGCTGCATCCTTGTTTTCACACATTCTTGCATATTTTATACCTCTCTTCCTTTCTCCTTTATTTCGTATTCTTATCTTTCTCACACAACTATCTCATCTATATTGTGTTCTTTGTCTCGTTTTTCCCCACTTACCTTTCTTATTTTTTCCATCATCATTCCACTTTATGCCTTCCCTCGGCCTCCTTTCCCCCTCCCTCGGCCTCCTTTCCCCCTCCCTCGGCCTCCTTTCCCCCTCCCTCGGCCTCCTTTCCCCCTCCCTCGGCCTCCTCTCCCCCTCCCTCGGCCTCCTCTCCCCCTCCCTCGGCCTCCTCTCCCCCTCCCTCGGCCTCCTCTCCCCCTCCCTCGGCCTCCTCTCCCCCTCCCTCGGCCTCCTTCCCCCCTCCCTCGGCCTCCTTCCCCCCTCCCTCGGCCTCCTTTCCCGCCTCCCTCGGCCTCCTTTCCCGCCTCCCTCGGCCTCCTTTCCCGCCTCCCTCGGCCTCCTTTCCCCCTCCCCCTGCTTCCTTTCCCCCTCCCTCTGCCTCCTTTCCCCCTCCCTCTGCCTCCTTTCCCCCCTCCCTCGGCCTCCTTTCCCCCCTCCCTCGGCCTCCTTTCCCCCCTCCCTCCTTTTCCCCTCCCTCTGCCATCTTTTTCCCCTTCCTCTGCGACTTTATCATAGTTTTTACTGTTCCTTAATCAGTATCAATGTTCCCACAATGATGATGCTCGTGTCATTCCCTTAGATGTGCTAGATCAGTGTTTTTCAAACTTTTTTTACTGCGACCCACAGCCAGAACAACAATTTGAATTGCGACCCATTAAACCTAAGTGTAATGATATGAAATGAGTAAATCAAAGACAAACACTGTTCACAATTTTCCTTTATTAGCATCGACAAAATTCATGTAAATTTCTCATGATCCATTTATATTTGAATTATATGTATCCAATTGTATGAAAATAAAAATATTCTGATTTATTTTCGCGACCCATTTTTATTTTGCGACCCAATTTATTTCGCGACCCACTGAAGGGTCGGGACCCATAGTTTGAAAACCCCTGTGCTAGATCGTATGTGTTACACCCCCTTTACCCATGGTGTTGACACAATACTCCCTCATATCGATCCTGGTGCCTTTCTACAAAACTCACTGGGCTACACCAAACCCAACTGTAACTACAGTACTGTACCTGCTTTTATTGTACCATCAAAACCGTTTTATCGGAAATTATCATGTTTAATAGATAAGAAAGTTCCATTGCAATAAATATATTTGCCAACTAGACATAATCCTGACAGCTCTGTCCTCTTGTTCAACCTTACTACTGTACAACCCAGGTTGTACTGCTCCCCCATTATATTTATGTTTTTCAATTCCACTGTAATTTATGTTTATACTTATAATAAAAAAAATAATAAATAAATAAAATAAACAAATATTGAAGTGATAACTGTGGTAACATTATGAGATGTTCTTATTACCACCATGTTATTGTACTATTCCAGATGATACTAAATGTTACATAATACTTCCTTGGGATAAATGTACAGTATATATCAGGTGCCTACAAGAGAGCTCAGGCTCTCAACTGGCTCAGCCATGTTAATATTCTTATGATTATTATTATCCACTCTGTATATGTGTTTTTCTGGCTAACTAAACTGTTTCATTTCAATTCAATAGAGGTAGGTCTGGACCCCCCCGTGCCTACTCTGTCTTCTTAATTATCTGTGTGTGAACAAGTTGTCTTGGGGGTGACTCTGTAGTTCTCTCTGAGGTTTTGCTATGGTACTTTTCATCTGTGTGTCTTTTAAACGTTGTTGAAATAATGAAGATTCAGAGATTGTTCAGGTGGAGCGGGCTGGGGTGGTGGTTGTTCAGGTGGAGCGGGCTGGGGTGGTGATTGGTCAGGTGGAGCGGGCTGGGGTGGTGATTATTCAGGTGGAGTGGGCTGGGGTGGTGATTGTTCATGTGGAGTGGGCTGGGGTGGTGATTGGTCAGGTGGAGCGGGCTGGGGTGGTGATTGGTCAGGTGGAGCGGGCTGGGGTGGTGATTGGTCAGGTGGAGCGGGCTGGGGTGGTGATTGGTCAGGTGGAGCGGGCTGGGGTGGTGATTGTTCAGGTGGAGCGGGCTGGGGTGGTGATTGGTCAGGTGGGGCGGGCTGGGGTGGTGATTGTTCAGGTGGAGTGGGCTGGGGTGGTGATTGTTCAGGTGGAGCGGGCTGGGGTGGTGATTGTTCAGGTGGAGTGGGCTGGGGTGGTGATTGTTCAGGTGGAGCGGGCTGGGGTGGTGATTGGTCAGGTGGAGCGGGCTGGGGTGGTGATTGTTCAGGTGGAGTGGGCTGGGGTGGTGATTGTTCAGGTGGAGCGGGCTGGGGTGATGATTGTTCATGTGGAGCGGGCTGGGGTGGTGATTGTTCATGTGGAGTGGGCTGGGGTGGTGATTGTTCAGGTGGGACGGGCTGGGGTGGTGATTGTTCAGGTAGGACGGGCTGGGGTGGTGATTGTTCAGGTGGAGTAGGCTAGGGTGGTGATTGTTCAGGTGGAGTGGGCTGGGGTGGTGATTGTTCAGGTGGGACGGGCTGGGGTGGTGATTGTTCAGGTGGAGTGGGCTGGGGTGGTGATTGTTCATGTGGAATGGGCTGGGGTGGTGATTGTTCAGGTGGAGTGGGCTGGGGTGGTGATTGTTCAGGTGGAGTGGGCTGGGGTGGTGATTGTTCAGGTGGGGCGGGCAGGGGTGGTGATTGTTCAGGTGGGGCGGGCTGGGGTGGTGATTGTTCAGGTGGAGTGGGCTGGGGTGGTGATTGTTCAGGTGGGGCGGGCAGGGGTGGTGATTGTTCAGGTGGGGCGGGCTGGAGTGGTGATTGTTCAGGTAGAGTGGGCTGGGGTGGTGATTGTTCAGGTGGAGTGGGCTGGGGTGGTGATTGTTCAGGTGGAGTGGGCTGGGGTGGTGATTGTTCAGGTGAGGCGGGCAGGGGTGGTGATTGTTCAGGTGGAGTGGGCTGGGGTGGTGATTGTTCAGGTGGGGCGGGCAGGGGTGGTGATTGCTCAGGTGATCATTATTTTATATATTTTTCCCTGTGAAATTTGGATGAAAGTTTATGAGTTAAGTGGGCATTGTTGTTCCTCCGACAGCTGATGTCACTTGTGTGTTGTTGTCGTCGCACTTGCCTCGAAATATTGTTTACTTATCTTTTCTGCAGATAATTAAACACAGCCGCGGGCTCAGTGACACTTGGGGCAGGGGTGTGTTGGTGGATCTTATCTCTGGCACACTACCATGACATCTCACGGTTTCATTCGGTAATGTAGTTACTTTATTACAGATTGCTTTTCGTGGCAGTTTAGGAATGATGTACTGTACCTTACCGTTCTATCAGTCCTCGGGTCGGAAAGAAGGAAACGTAATTTTCTTTGAATATTTCCATGTTTCGTTATGTTTCGTTGGATTTCAACTTACCTTATCAGGTCCTGTGTTTACATACTTACAGAGATGTCTGATGTGATTTTTTTTTTCGTCTGATTTATTATACTTTCTGCTTGAATATATTCACGCTAGAGCTGAGAGGAACTAAAGGTTGTATTGGTATTTTATGTGTAGTAGGCGTGCCTCCCACCAACACGGTGTGTGGCGGGCGGGCCCGGGTTGGCTCCTAAACCAGCCTGGGTGAGGCGCTCCCAGGCAGGGCCAGCCACCCGCTAGCTAGCTCAGTCAGTGGCGCACCCGCAACCTGTTCGTACCGTCGTGTGGCTGAGCGTGTCGCCCCACACACCTCAACCTTCTACCAGTAACCCGGGATACCCTCAACGTGATTCGTGTTTACGCTCTTAACATATTTGTGTGAGTGTCTCCCCACCTTGTTCGGAAGTGTTACACGACCAGTGCTTGATGAGTTGTTCAAGAAAAGAGGAGTGTTAAATCGGGTGTTAATATGCTGCGAGGCTAAACTAACCCGGCAGGCCACGAGCTCCCTCCTGGCTTAGCTAGCTGGCCAGGGCATCGCTTTGTGCCAGCAGACACGTTTTTCCTGATCATTGTCCACAGGAGGCCAGCCTTCATTGTTCAGTTTGTCTTCTCATTCCTACATTGAATGTTAATGATAATGAGCTGATTAGGAATTCAGTCAAGGGGCAGATGAGGACAACTTACCGTAAAGTATTGTATTATGGCTCTACACGTGTGGCTGGCACCTAAAATGCTGGTTATTCCTGGTGAGTAGTGGAAGTAGAAGTGAGTGGAGATTAAAAGCAAGTGTGTAATGAGAGAGAGGGTGAAGATGAAGCAGATGTGATGGCAGGACAGGCGTGGTGGTGGAGGCCAGGACAGCGTGTGGTGCTGTGTTGTGTTGTACCCACAGGTGGACCCAGGTACCACTACACATTTTCTACCCCAGGAGTCCCTCACCCTCAAGTCTAAAATTAACTCATGGTTGACACTCATGTTTACCTTTCCCGGTTTTATTTGCTCATGAAAGTAGATCTAATAAGTACCTTTGCAGTGAAAAGAAAATAGACATCCATTTGACCTTACACGTCTTAATACAAGGACCGCACCAATGTTTAATGCTCAAACCAAAACTAAAATAAAATCTTTGGACAAAATTAACAAAATGGCTTAAAAATAAACTACAGTCACCAATGTTTACAAAAATATCCGGTCAGTACCTTCAACAAACAATATCATCAGACAGTCTCTATACCTTCATGCCTCAGATAATACACCTGACATTTTTACACTGTTTAATCCATAGTCATTAGTTGAGGCAGGTGTAGGCAGATTTCAGGGAATTACCGGGAGGATTTTTATATATATATTTTTTAAGTTCTGTGATGCGACTTAACGTGACAGCATTATTTCAGTGATGTCATGGCCTGTCGTTTATCGATACACAACAGGTAGACTCTGGTCACTCCAAGTATATTAGCTTACTTCACCTGATGATCCAACAACCCCAAATTTACTCTACCCTGAGGAGTTAGGTTATGTTAGGTGAACGTTGGGGTGGTTAATTTTCAGGTGAAATAAACTGGGGTGCCTAATCCTCAGGTGCGGTTTTTGCTCCTACGCATCATAGCCTTGGGTCCTCGCCCGTCATCTCCCAGGCGTTTATATAATCAGGACTCGTTCTGTTTACACACCCTACATCCTAATAATTGTCCATGAGAAACTGTTTGGTATCCTTCATCAATCCATTTTCCTAATAAGTGAAGGTTGGGAATTTGTCTTGGGAATCCTGACTAAAATTTGGGGGTTTTATTTATTTTAAATGTATGTTTAGGTTAGGGGCAGACAAGGTAAGGTAAGGTTAGGTTAGGTTAGGTTAGGGGCAGACAAGGAAAGAGGAACAAGTTGGAGTTCAGGTGAATGGTCAAGTGGACTGTAACCCTGATAGACCCAGCCTCATCTTGTACCATTATGACTGAGGGTCTACTCTACAGTATGTGCGCGCCCCAAGCCAGGTTGATGGCTGTTACAACTGGCGCCCCCTTCCATTTCACTGTCTATCGGTATGGTAATGGTGGTGATAACACATTTATTTACCAGGAAGTCATGTCTTATCGGATATATTGTCGTTTTTATCTATTCTTTTGGGTTTTGTTTTTATCAGGTGTTATCACCCCCCTCCCCCCCCCCTCCCTCAATAGCCTCCTCATTCACGGGTCCACTCTCTGCCTCCTGCACCAATGCTCGCGTAATTAATCCCTCCCCTCCCTCCTCCTTCCCCTGCCTCCCCCCACCCCCCTCACTTCCCCTGCCTCCCCCTACCCCCCTCGCTTCCCCTGCCTCCCCCACCCCCTCCCCCCACACTCAGCACATTATCGTGATCGTCTTCTCAAAACAACATCAAAGGCACTCCATTAAGTCTTACTCGTAAGCCCAGACGCGAGGACTTATGCGATACGGTTATCACCATGAATGAAGAAAACGCCAAGTCAACGAGTTTATTTGCATTGTGGAGGTGGCACACGCACACACACACACACACACGTACAAAGGTTAATCAACTCTCAACCAGTGCCACAGAGAGAGAGATTACTGGGAAGTTTTGATACTGTGGGGTGCCTGTGTTTATCTCCTGTGATGACTGTTGAATATTGATGAGTATAGGCCGTTGGTGTTGTGATGAATATAGTGTTGGTGTTATTTGTGTGATGGATATAGCTTTGTTTGTGATGTTGTGATGAATATAGTGTTGGTGATCATTGTGGCTCGTCTATGTATTCATCACGGGCGAGAGGTGACCCCGTCTTTCTCCGTATCACTTTCCACGGACGCCGCAGCCCACCTCACTCTCGGCCGAGGTGTTTCTCTGTGGTTTGTGGCGAAACGTACGACACCACCTTCCAGGCTCTTGTAGCAGCCACACCCACACATGTAGGATGGCATTACCTGATGGTCCCGACTGGGGTTTTTTGAGGGGCTACAGTATAATGTTAAATGGATTCTAGATCAAATAGGCCCCGATCTAACCTAATTTAACCAGACCATCAGGGTTGCCTCGAGGGTTGGAGCCCATTAAGACTGATCCCAATGTTAATGGGTTGGTTAAATTAGACTGGCTGGCTCAAACTTGGGCTCATTTAACTAGTGACCCTCAAAAAGGAATTGGATCTGCCCGCTGGAGCTGTAAATGGGATATAAATTCCTCTAGCTCACTGGTACTTGATATAGGACATGAAGACGCGGGCAGTGGTGACAAGGCCGGATGGATGTTTGTTTTGGTAGTGCATTAGGTTGAGCAGGAAGTTGAGAGATACTGGGGTCCACGATAGCGAGTGTCAAGACTGGCATCAGGTTTGTATGAGTGAACCAGATGGTGCGAGTGAGGCTCCTGACGTAAAAAATATGCCAGTGTGATCAGTTAACAGGCGTGTAGCGTTCTCTTCAATCCAGAATGACATGGTTAAGGGTACCACATCATGCGTGTGTTGCCCCACCTCTGCCTGCAGTACTGAGATGTTTATGGTAGTTAGGAGGAAAAATAACTCGGCGTGACCCGGGGGTAGGAGGGGAGGTGGTACGTGTGAGTGTCCATGACTTGTCGGGGTTAGGGTGGCCGAGGAGCAGGAAGTCACTTTCATTTTCGTGTATCCGGAGCAGTAAAGCGGCGGTGGCTGGTGGTGGTCCTCCTCCCCACTGTTGTTTCTGGGTCTTGCTAGTGTCTTCTATGGTCCCTGCAGTTTTGACTACTTGAATTTTTTTTCTCACTGTTCGTGGATAAAGATGAATGTGGGAATAATATTAGTGTTTATCTTTTAATAGAGTCAAAGATGTTTTTCTTTATTGTGATGAGACTATATTTTTCTCATTGATAATCTTCAAGGTGGATATAATCTCTGTTGTAATTAATGCTTGACAGGTAATTGGCTTCAAGGTCTTCCTACACCGTATCGTACTTGAGGTCGTTTTTTTAACACGTTCAGCCATTCATCCTGGTTCACCGCGTGTGTTTATTTCTGACGCAACATCCCGGTCCACACACCAGCCAGACCTTTCCATATGTCACGTCTGGTTATTGTGTTGCGTGTCACAGGTCCAGCAACTAGGTCGAGACGCTGTGTGGTGCTCCTGTGTGTGGTATATATATTTACTGGACACATGTAGATGGTCCACCGGGAACACGAGTTTGATGGGTTTGGTTAGGCCTCGTCAGGTTAGGTTGGGTTAGGTTTGTAGTGTAAAGTTCGTGCGGATGTTTGGGTGCTGAAGAGAAAAAACCGGGTGGATATTGATGGTTTATTAGCAGTCCAAGGTAGTAAGGTTGGGTTTATGTTGGTTTAAGGTTGGGTTTATGTTGGTTTAAAGTTGGGTTTATGTTGGTTTAAGGTTGGGTTTATGTTGGTTTAAGGTTGGGTTTATGTTGGTTTAAGGTTGGGTTTATGTTGGTTTAAGGTTGGGTTTGTTGGTTTAAGGTTGGGTTTATGTTGGTTTAAGGTTGGGTTTGTTGGTTTAAGGTTGGGTTTATGTTGGTTTAAGGTTGGGTTTATGTTGGTTTAAGGTTGGGTATAATGTTGGATACGGGAATGGATGGGTAAACATTTTGGATGGTTGGATGAAGGAGAGTGGATGTATGGTAGAATATTCGCGGGATAAATTTATACGTGACACATTGGGTATTATCTTCGACGCGCCTAAGTGTGACGCTACTTTGACTTGACTTTGCCGTAACTTTTTCCCGTCTCCAGTCAGTTCCACCTCCCCCCCTCCCCCCCCCCCCCATACCTCTGCTTACTCGAGTGGAACTTCTTTACGTCACTTACTCAAGGGGAACACACTTCACAGCTTTCTTCTTCATCTTTCCGGGAACTTCCTTCCTTGTTCCGGAGTGGGAATCACCAGTTGTGTGGCTATTACATTATAAGGGAAAACCTTTTAGGCTTTTTAGGTATTAATTGTTTAGTGTTATTTGTTATTATTACTGTTATTATTATTATTATTTTTTGTAGGATATGAGATGGGTGTAAAATCATACTCTTAACTCGTCAGGTGGAGAGTAGGATTACACACACACACACACATTATCAGATATTGTATAATGCTTGGAGTGAACAGTACAATCCACCTGACTGTGTTGTTAATGGTGATAGCAGCTGTCTACTTGTCATGGCGTAATCAGTCGGAATTGTCGCTGTAAATGTCAACCCCGCATAATGTGTTAGTCTGGGGTGCTTGTTCGTTTGTTAGGTAGAGAGGTGTGTGTGTGTGTGTGTGTGCGCGTGCGTGCGTTTTAAAGGGGTGATTGGGAAGTCACATTGGGAAGTTATTCAGTCGAACCTGGTGTGTACTCTTTCACTTTCTACACACACACACACACACACACTGTATCTTAGACTTACAGGATGGAATTAACAAAAATAATCACACTATACAGAAATAGATGACATACTTACTGATATTTTAGATGGGTATATTCCTCAAGGGACTGAATAAACACAAACATCAAGGGACTATGTAGTCACTGGCATGATGTAGGACCCCCACCACCACCACCCACACCACCCACACCACCTACCTATACCATGTACTAAAGTGCTAGGCCGTAGAACTTCACCTTAGATACAGATAAACGTTGGCGGCTTACGATATCTTATCATGGACGTGGTTAGGTAGGTAGGTCGGTATTACAGTCCGTAGTAAAAGTTATGGCCTCAGTGGACCAGACGGTTAGATAACGTTTGTGAGGGTATGATCTGTGAGGTCATAGAAGGTTGTTTATATAATACCCCGCGTGCTGTGCTTCGGTTAACGCCCCGGGAGTGTTGTCAAGAAACGGTGGTGCTGTCTGTGATCGTCAGGCGTGGTAGTGGCTCTCGTCTGTTTATGGTAGAAGCAACGGAATGGGCTGGATGGTGAAATCAGAGGTCGTGTAGGTCGTGGGTGTACGTCATAGGTGTGGGTCATGGGTGTAGGTGTGGGTCGTATATGTGGGCCATGGGTGTAGGTGTGGGTCATGGGTGTAGGTGTGGGTCATAGATGTGGGTCATGGGTGTAGGTGTGGGTCGTAGATGTGGGTCATGGGTATAGGTGTGGATCATGGGTGTAGGTGTGAGGCATGGTGTAAAAGGTTATGGTGGGCGCGGGCCTGACACTCTCCCCAGTGATTAGGCTTAGAGGAGGGGGGCTTTGTCTCTCCCCTACAGTACGTGGGTTGTTGTGGGAAGGTCAATGGTCTCCCCAGCTCACAGTTACACTATTATGTGTGATGCTAATACTGAAGTACCTGTTAACGGAACAAATGAAAACAACTCAACTAGACAGGTATCTTTCAGGGAGTCAGAGAACACCTTTATCCTGAGCAGTTCCCTCGCCAACTGTCCTCAGATACCACACGTATAAGACCTATCTTATCCCTGTAGACCCAGATTAGAACACGTGAAGCCATTCTTTGTGAGGTATAGGTAAGACGGGAAGTCGGTCTTAGCTGTGTCGTTTGGTTACATTGTCTCCTGAGTGTAGCAAAGGTATTTTATATTGTTGACATTGAAGGTCATGAAGGGGTTGGTTAGTATGTCTTTGTGGGTATATAGAGAGAGAATCGTACACCAGGGGCTATATATGTATATCTGTCATGTGGTGAGGTGTGTACAGGGGTCAGCATGTCAGAGAAGGTTTTGTGCTTCTGTTTGTTTGATACGACCAAGTTAGACCACTGACTCTACTAGTTCTCTGTTGAGAAATTTAAGGGAAATTGGAAAGTTGTCTGTGGCATAGTTGATACTGCAGCAGCTTGGGTAAAATTAACCAGTTGACAGACATTAAAATTTCTTATTTCAGCGTAAACTTTTAAATGGGGGGGGGCAATAAGTATTCTACAATCGTTTTAAAAAGTTCCCAGTATTGTTTTTCTTTCCAATCATTATATTGTCTTAACCCTCCGTCGTCTTCAGAAAACCTTGTACATTTACACCTCACATTTTCTACCTGTCGCCAACTTACCTTAGATGGTGATTTCTATAATGACGGTGTGAATGTTACAGGTTTACACGAGGTGAAATCACTCTTTTTAAGACGCGCTGTGTCGGGGTTGACTCGTGGGGTCAAGGTTACCAACAGCAGCAGAAAGCGAAAGTTAGGGAGGTGAGCTTACGCGGTGGTTGGTGTGTTTTGTAAGTCTTTGATCTGTTGTGTCCGTGTTCGTCCCCCATGCTGCCTCTATTATTGCCAACTGTACCTCCTCAATGTTGTATCGGTAGGGGAGGGACGTGAAGGTCAAACTGACGAAGGAGGCGACTTACTGCGCTATAGCTCCAGGCTTCCTTAAACTTGAACATATCTCTCGTGTAAGATGATCAGAAGTGTCTCCTCAGTGATTCATGTTGGTATTGTTTCCACGGATAGGTACAACTCGCTCCAAAAAGTATCTTCACGGAGGACTCCCATGAATTTCTACCTGAACACTGTGACTCCTGTTGTCTCGGTATAAGGTGCTGTCAAAATCCATCGTCCGTTGTGTCATTATTGTCTCACATAACATCGTAAAGAGTGTACATCTGATCCTAGGGTAAGGGACTTTGTTCAACCCAATACTGATCGACCTACTCACCTGGGAAGCCTTTTAAGTGTGGTCCTCCACCCGTAGATCAGGTCACTACAGTTCCCCAGGCCACCACCATTCCACTCGTACACCAACTAGGGGCTAGATTCTTGTTCCTAGTTTGTCACTCTCATCCTAGTTCCCATATCACCACTACTCCAGTCATAAAGTCAGTCACCCCAAGTCATAAAGCCAGTCACCCCAGTTCCCAGGTCACCACTGCTCCATACATTAAGCCAGTAACCCCAGGTCCCAGTTCACCACTACTCCAGTCATAAAGTCAGTCACCCCAGTTCCCAATCACCGCTACTCCAGACATAAGCCAGTCACCGCAGTTCCCAGGTCACCACTACTCCATACATTAAGCCAGTAACCCCAGGTCCCAGTTCACCACTACTTCAGTCGTAAAGTCAGTCACCCCAAGTCATAAAGCCAGTCACCCCAGTTCCCAGGTCACCACTACTCCAGACATAAGCCAGTCACCCCAGTTCCCAGGCCGCCATTGTTCTCAGCCACAGACTTGATCTATGTACTCTTCAGTTGTTACTCAGCATATGTTGAGGCACCATTTCCCAAGTAGTCAGCTTGTTGCCTCACTCCTCAGCCACTGTTTTCTCACAAATTGACCCCGTTACTCCATCCCTCAAACCACCACTTTCCTAGGCCTAGTCATCCCAGCCACAACAGTATGGGCTCAGTGGCCCACCTCACTCCTCCAGCTTAACCAGGGCCCTCGTCTTGGCCCCTCCCCCTGTTATCCCATACAGGGCAGCAGTAGATCCCATTCCCTTGTTTTCATAGGCCTTACATGGGCAGGGGGAGTCTGAGGGATGTGACGTCAGGGGTGCCAGCGAGGGGCTCTTCCCAGGCACCGCACCTCTGCCTCCCACATGGTGCCTAGGGTCATGACTCAGTGTTAAATGTTCTCTACTAACTGTGGAGAAGAGAATAATGTTCTTATGACTGAGTTTCAAAGCAATTTGGATGCAATTTTCACCGCCTTCTCTTTAGTCCGAAGTGGGGGAAATTTACCCCTATGAACTTGGAAGAATCTGATCCCTGACTCGCTGCCTCACGCGGTGTTTTGCTCTTTGTGTCTCTGGTCTGAATAATGTTCTTCTCGGAGTCGTGTCGTCGAAGGTGTGTTGTATGTCTTTGGGTGCCAGTAGTGGGCGTGACACCAGTAGCAAGAGTTGAGGTTTGGGGGTTTATTAGACTCGTCTTGATAAAGTGTGAATTGCTGTCCTTTACTCAAACTTCTTAGTCTGTTTACTTTCGAGTACAGTTTCTGTTGAACCTCTGAGCTCATACAAGTATCAACACCTCATTTGGTTACCTCAGGTGATGGCTGTCGTGAACAACCTGCCCTAATGTTTCTTTTCTTGCCTCACGTCTGGGTTCTTCATCAGTGGGAGGGGCCAGGGTGGTAGGGAGCTCTGATACAGGGTGTAGGTATTTCCTTGTTGCTGGGGTGTCGTGTACCCCAAGGGAGGTAGACTGATGCGTGACCACGAGTTGATAGGTTTACCCTCTGGGCTGAGATACTTAAAGCATGAACTGCCTTCAGGAAATGCTAAAGCACAGAGCTGTTTTTGTTTAGTTTTAATGTTTTCAGTTAAGGTTTAACCAAATGAGCTTGAAGTTTATGAATTAATGCTGTACAGTTTAATCCATGTACGTATCGTAAATCGAATCACTTCTGCGTAAAGTAATATCACAAATAATTTAATTGAGTTTTAGAGTAAAGCGTCTGTCTCATAATGAGTTTTGATTATTACTATTATTATTATTATTATTATTATTATTATTATTATTATTATTGTTGTTGTTGTTGTTGTTGTTGTTGTTTTAGAATTTTGTGGTTCGAGTGGTTACAGCGTGGAAGTGGGGGTGTAAGGACAGCTGCTGTGTGACGTTGTAGACCTGTGACTAAGTCAAAGGTCGAAAGTGTGTGTGTGTGTGTCCGTCCGTCACAACCAAATATAGCAGGTAGTGGGCCACCATTTTTAGGCCCGCGCTGTGGTCCCTCTCTTCACCACCACCAGATCACCCCCCCCCCCCCCCACAACCACAAGACCATCACCACACATCAACCACCAGTACCACTAGACCACCATAACACACCACCTTTAAACTGTCTACCTCAACTGCCACACTAAACATTTCACAGTTGCCACAACAACAAACAAGCAAACAACACCTGTATTGGTATAATTAGATCAACCATCAACAACACCATCACGCCCAATATCACACCCATCACCACCACCACCACGCCCACCATCAACAACCACAGCTCGAGCACCACCGTAACTGGTAGTGGTGGTGCCTTACTAGCTGCCTCCGTGCCAACTGGTGGTCCCGGGTGCCAGATGCTGGGTGACCCTCCACGGGGTATAGTGGAGAGAGGACACACACACACACACACACACCGTGAGAGATGTCTGTACTACAGGACCAAGTGTTAGCCCCACACTGGCAGGGCACATAATATGAAGTGTCTCGGTGCTTTGTATCGCAACAAACTGTAGAGATAATAATAATAATAATAATAATAATAATAATAATAATAACAATAATAATAATAATAACAATAATGCTGTGAGTGAGAATAATGGTATCTTTAGCCCAAAAGAATCATCCTACTGTACGTATTGAGTTGTTATAAACACTATAGCCAGGCTCTTGGACCCACCAGGCACTCATAAAGAATGAAGGTTAATGCTGGAGGAAATCTGAATTTGATCTAACCTGAAGAGATGGTAAAGTGAATAAATTTATGGGTGACTTTGTGTGTGTTGCAAGTGTAATTAATTAAATTTGTATGATTCTGCGGCAGAACTTCAATACAACGCTTCTTTAAATAAAACTTACATTTCCTCAAGGTCAATAAATTCAGTAAAAGATCCGTGACATCCAGAGGGTGGGAGTGTGATGTTTGGGCTGTGAACTGTGTCTTGTGATGACGGGTTAAGGCAAGGGTGGGTGGCCTTGGGACACATTAGCGAGCGGGCCGTCAGAAGCAAGCGAGGGAGGAGTTTATTAGGTCAGCGGGACTTAACACGGGTGGGGGGGGGGGGGGGGTGAGGAAACCAACCGTAGCTCTGTGGTATGCGTCAAGGAGTCACGCATGACGTATGTTTGTGTCATGACGTCATTGTGGCATCTCGGGCTTATCTTTCATTATAAACTGCTATCTCTCCCACCCCACTCCTCCTCAACTTACTTTCTCAAGACATTTATGACTGTCTTTAAGACGGAGCTGTGACCTCGTAAATCCCTTATTTGTCATATTAGTTACACACTACTCTATTTATGCTTTTAGTCAGCGTCTGTTGAGATGAGAGAACTTTTTTAGAAATTTCAGTCGTCCTCATTCCCCGTCTCTACTTCCAGTCATGCTAGACAAGCTCATGAGTGTCTTATTTACAGTAGTGTTAATGAGTCACACATTCATTCCAAGAACTGTATTGTTTTGTTGTCCTCTTTTACTTTCTCCCTTCCTCTCCCTTGCTGCTAGATGATGAGGGTAGAGTCTTGATTATGTTGTAGTGGCTGACAGTGAGAGTTGTGGGTCCAGCAGCCTTGGTGATGGTGATGCACTTGATGGTGATACATGCTGGTAGTGATGATGATGGTGCAGGTGATGATGGTAGTGGTGCAGGTTGTGGCTGGCGGCAGGACCACCTCCTCGGCCATGCTCGACGTGCTGTGTTGTGTCTTTGTGTCGTATGTTGTACAGTAGTGAGTAGAGACGGCGGTGGGTGATGGATAGTTGGTGCCGTGTGTGTGGGTATACAGTGTAGGTGGTGGAGTGCCTCAGTGTGTGTGGGTAGTGGATAGCCTTAGGGTGTTTGGGTACACAGTTGGTGAGGTATAGGAAAAAGATGAGGAAGAATACGGTACAGACGTTAATAGGAGTATGGTAATAGTGTGTTTGTGTGCGCATCAGAGGGAGTAGGCAGCCGTATAGAGGGAGGGAGTAGTCGTCAGTACAGGTTGGGTCCACAAGGCACCTGCCATTATTTGCACTGCCCTCTCTCCTCACCACCACCACACACCTCTTTTGGGGGAAGGAGGGAGACTTTATTCATAATGATATTGTGAGAGATGTAGGTGAGGATGATGATAGTGGTGATAATGGTGAATATGATGATGTTGAAGAAGTTGATGCTAATTAAGGAATGGGTGAGGGAAAGACAGGGTGAGTGGCTTATTCCTCTTGGCTGACGCGGAGGAACCTGGTACAGTATACAGTACATGTATAGTGAGGGTGTGGCGGTGCTAGTGGCGGAGGAAGTGTGGGTGAGGGTGTGGTGGTGCTATTAGCGGAGGAAGAAGTGTGGGTGAGGGTGTGGCGGAGGAGGAAGTGAGAGATTATGTGGTATTTTCCTACATGCTGGAGAAAACGCCGCTAATGTCTTGGTCACGAAGGACTGCTGTGGTACCAGAGTGAGACCGTGATTTCTTGCGTCGTGAAAATGAGGACGATGGGGTGTGTTATTGTTACTGCTGGCTTTCTAAAGTCTATATTTCTTGTTTTATTAATGTGTGTGTGTGTGTGTGTGTGCGCGTGCGTGTGTGTGTGTGTGTGCGCGCGCAGTATAGACCCACACAATACAACAATTGTCTAGTGAATATCCTGCCTCACAAAAATTAGTTTGACTGTTCAACACGCCTTTGTAACATCTCGAGAACGCTATGGTGTACAGTGGGTGTATAACAGTATATAAATTTAATATACTTACGCTGCCAAAGTGAATATTGGCTCTTGGTAACTGTGTGATGGTACAGTACTGCTCTGAATAGCCCGATGACTGTGTTACTACGGAAGCACTGCTTCCCGATGGCCACATTGTAATCATCTTGGGTGGAGCGGCAGATATTGGCCGCCAGGTGCCAATTAGTCTAGGTAAATATGCACCTGCCGTTTCCCTGTCAGGTAGCACACGTGTCCTCACCTCGAGGCAGAAGCGGCTCAAACCTTCGCCACCCACGAGTACTTACGAGCAAGTTTGATCACCTTGATGAAATGTTAAATCCGGGTTTTAACTAATATGTACCATGCTGATGTGCGTATGTCGTAACTTAGTGTTGTGTACGCCTCTTCCCTCCCATAGAGCTAGAAATTAATAGATAAATAAGTATAAAAAGTAGAAAAATGTGTATATACGGTAGATAAGTGTATGTAGATAGATGGATGGGAAAGATGATAGCTGGACCCTGAGGACAAGTAGTGTTCCATATACCACAGTAGCCTGCAGAGAGGTAAAGGATGCCTCATCGTTTGTTTATACTGTACTGCTGAAAGAACCTGTTTGTGGTGATGGTGGTAGTAGTGGTGGAGTAATGATGGTGGTGGATCTCTGCCTTCATGAGGGGGATTGGTCGTGTCCGCCTCGTGCTTGTCGCTGCGTAGCTCATGATGTCGATAGAGGTGTTTGTGCTGATGGAGGCCGTGGGTAAAAAGTTGTGCTAGCGATGGTTGTTGTTGTTGGGGTCGTGGATAATAATCGTTGTTACTGATAGCGATGGTTGTTTATTGTGAGGTTAACAGCAGATAACCATATAATAAAGGAGGGTGTTGGAGGGGGCCGAGTTGTGCTCTGAGGGGCTTCTTATCACCAGCGGGTCTTGACAGGGAGGAGCTATAGAGTAGACCAAGAGGGGTGTGTCTGTGGGAGAGGAGGGGCCGACCTTCCTTTATTCATTGTTAGTTGTGGTGATTGACGGTAGGGGGAGGGGAGGTGGGGGGGGGGGGGTAAGGTGAAATAGGGAAGACGTGATATGAATTCTAAATTAACCTCGTCTCCTTCATACACATGGCGACGCTTGTGTGGGAGTGGTGAAGGCATAAGGTATTCTCTGATTGTATTCAGCAACCGTGAATCCATCGTAGTCTAGGTTGTGTTGTAGGATTGTGAAGTTGATAAGGGAGATGTGGACAAGTGGGTCGGTGTGTCCCGGCCTGTTGTACACTTGACCGCCCGACCGTGACATCTTACAGACACCGGTCGTCTGCCGCAAGTCTCCTGACCCCCTAACAAACTGGCTCTTAACTTTTAGAATGTAGATTGTGTTCTAAGGTCAGTTTAATTTCTTTCGTTATTAAGTTTTCGTTGTCACTTCTAAACGTCTATCTCGTCAGTTTTTAAATTGTGGTGTAAACTGATTAACCCGTAGATTGAACTGTGAAATATAACATTATTCATCACTGTCTGGTACGAGAGTAATGTACAGTAATGAATAAATAATAATAGGCGGTAAAGACTCAGGAAATGACATCACCGTTGTTATTGTTGGAGGAGAGTGAGATGCATTCATTTCTCATCCATCATGCTGGGATAAAATAGAAGAAATTGCGTCAAAAACTTTACTTCAAAGATTTTTTTTTTATGGTTCGATATTTTTAAAAACTACGTGATATTATTCATCTCAAGGTGTCACACTAATGGTGGGGAAGGAGGGAGGGAGAGAAGGAAGGAAGGAGGGAGGGAGGGAGGGAGTGAGAGGTCATGCGGATGAAGAAGTATACGGCATATAATAAGTCCTGATGTTACTAGTAAAGGTTTGGCTGTCTTGAAAATTATTATTGTATTAGAAAAATCTGTTTGGCAGAGGTGATGAGGTATATACAGTATATAGTTAGTCAATGTGTCAATTCAGGCCATCTGTAGGTTAGGTTAGGTTGAGTAAGGTAAAGTACGGTAGGTTAGGTTCGGTACGGTCAGGTTAGGTACGGTCGGCCCGGGCTTGATGTGACCTTTTTAATGGCGGATATCCCAATGGCGTGACCAAATTTTTCCTCATGTTGAAACTTCATTTTACATACAAGTCTGACTTTTATAGTAAATTAAAGATAATATAATCCACGTGTTATATTACCAGTGATTAAGCGCTTCAGTAGTATATATTATTAGGTACACATGTGTTGGCATTTGTAGGAGGAATTTGATGGTTTAAAGGTCTCGGGGCTGTAGTGTATGTGATAGATGCTTGACCCTTTGAAATGTAAACATGGGAAACTCAACACACTTTGCTTGAACGAAGAGTAATGTTGAGAAGTGGTTGTTTGGTGTGGATGGTAAAGTGGTAAATAAGTGGTTGTTTGTTTGGTGTGAATGGTAAAGTGGTAAATAAGTGGTTGTTTGTTTGGTGTGGATGATAAAGTGGTAAATAAGTGGTTGTTTGTTTGGTGTGGATGATAAAGTGGTAAATAAGTGGTTGTTTGTTTGGTGTGGATGATAAAGTGGTAAATAAGTGGTTGTTTGTTTGGTGTGGATGATAAAGTGGTTAATAAGTGGTTGTTTGTTTGGTGTGGATGATAAAGTGGTAAATAAGTGGTTGTTTGTTTGGTGTGGATGATAAAGTGATAAATAAGTGGTTGTTTGTGTGGTGTGGATGATAAAGTGGTAAATAAGTGGTTGTTTGTGTGGTGTGGATGATAAAGTGGTTAATAAGTGGTTGTTTGTTTGGTGTGGATGATAGTGGTGACGTCATCTCATATACTCCCACCTGTCTTATAGATCAAACGCACAAACCAGGAACGTATAATTAGTGTACTGCGTTTCTGTCTTGTAATATACGTCTGATGTCTCCAAGCTAACGGTGCATATAGTTGTGAATCTCTCCGACTCCCACACTGTCTGCTTCACTACCGCCAGGAATACTGTGATGTGTGTTCACGAGGAAAAAAGTAAATAAATTGAAGAATGAATAAATATAAATAAAAAAAAAGGAATAAAGTAATAAATAGATAAATTACAGTGAGATCGAAGTTGTATGTGAAGGAGAGTCGTTTTGTTTTTTTTTCCTTTTGCCAAGATCATCGAGTTGGGTCACTTTTCACCTGGACTCGACCAAGAATTACGAGCCTCCTTCAGCGTTCGGCCTTCGGCGTGAAGCTCCCCGGGCGACGGTACAGTAAGTGCTGTTCTCTCATATCCTCCAGGTATAGGGATGTTCTCCTCCACTGTCTACATTATCCACCTACCTCCTCTACTCAACCCAATTCCCTGTTAGTGAGGCCTTTTTTCAGGTCTCGGTTGACGGGGTACTGTTCAAGCCCACAGGAATTGGTATTGAGTAGAGTTTGATGTGATGTGTGGGTGTTTTAATGTGTTTTAAACCAGTATACTCTTGGTTTGTATATCACCCATGGGTTTAAGTGAGTATAGTCATTCATTAGCAGTAGATTTGGGTTACTTAATGAGATAGACTTTGATTGTTTGTATTAAAAGTGTGTACATATATATATATATACCTGAATTATTGTATACTGGGAGACGCTGTGAAGTACCGGCGCTGATCACAGGTGGTAAAGGTGACCATAATGAAGACAGTGGAGGGGTTTTTGTGTGTTAGTGTAGTATGTCAGGTGTATTGAGAGTGTGTGATGGCGCGCGTCCGTCTCAGATTTGCTAGGTGTGACGCGATCCGGTACCGGCTTCACCTTACAATACAGTATGTGATGCTGGACTTAACCTACACAGTGTGCCAAGGAATAGTACTGTGGAGGTGTACATGTATGCGCTTCTTGACATGATTTAATCTTATCTTTTCAATTGTTGTTTTTTAAAGATCTTGTGGGGAAATATCTCACCTATTTTACATACTCCGGTGCTCCTGACTTTGGGGGTGGGGGTCAGAGTGGGTTAACAGCTTACGAAGTTTAGGTGAAGGGATCATATCCGTATGTTTCATTCTTGTAAATATTTATCATTTACTATTTAATTACTATTAGAATTCATTATGGCAGTAACCTTCAACATTACACAGATCGCTAAGTTTATTTCTCATTCATATGTCTTGTTTGGGACCTTAGTCGAATAGTGTGAGAGGAGAAGTAAGGAGGTCAATTTCCCTTTATTATTAACGCTGTTTCTCCCCGTCCATAATTTTGTCCCGCGTGGATGGGAGAGTCGAGGTGCCATTAAAATTTCAGACAGTTCTTTGCCATTATAATTATTCAATGGGGTTTTATCTCATGTGGATTGTATCGTGTAACTCAGTCGATATTGATATACAGTTGAGTAATATATTTCACCGTATATTTGTGGGAACGGTACCTAAGGAATCAAGGTTAACTGGTATTAATGATCCCAAAAGTTGCAATGTGCGGTAAGTTAGGTGACCGTGTTGGAGTGTGGTGTAAAGTGTGTTGTAGTGTGATATAGAGTGTTGGAGTGTGGTGTAGAGTGTGATACAGACTCTAGTTAAAGCGACTTGTCACCCTCCACGCCATCGCCTTATCTCAGAGGGCGATAAGGTGTGGTCAGATCTTCCACCACATAGTTATTATACCAAGTTACATTCTGGGACTAATTAGTCTTGGGGCCTAGTTGGTGGGGCTCAGAGTTAGCGTGAGGACTGTGTGTGTGTGTGTGTGTGTCTTTCTTCAGTGAGTCAGGTGGTGTGTTAGGTTGTCGTGCTGGCTAGTGACGGGGCACAGCAGGCAGGTAAGTGTTGGCTAGTTGAGTCTAGTAATTTGGCCGGTGGTGTGATAGGATCAGCCGAACCCAACCTAGCTCAGGCGTTTTCATGTCCGCCCAGCTGTGTGCCTCCTCCTCCTCCTCCAGGCCATCATGTCTTCTGTGTCTTCCGCATTTTTCTTCTTTCCATCACCTGTTCTTTTTTCATTCTTTCTCACCTTCCTCTTCACCACCTTTATCTTATTCCGCCTCTTCATCACCGTTATTTCTTTCTTTTTCATTTTGTAATTTCCTTTCACATTGCGACCATCGTCTATTGTGGGGCATTATTACTTTTTAAGGGACGCTGGCTTCAATACCTGGTCCATGGTTCAGCAGTATGCTGGATGAATTTAGTGATGGTAGGATTGTTATGAGAGAGAGAGAGAGAGAGAGAGAGAGAGAGAGAGAGAGAGAGAGAGAGAGTTTTGAAGATAATAACGATAATAGCAACACCAATAATAATAATAATAATAATAATAATAATAATAATAATAATAATAATAAAGCCAATAAAACAACAATTACTGGGAGCCTCAGCCAGCGTTACATAATGCTCTAACCACCTTCCGCTGCCCCCGGGAGAGTGGGCCCTCTGCACCAGGAACTTAGAGCAGGGTTTGAGTGTCGTAATGATTTCTGGCAAACCTGTTTGTGCGCCGTCAGGGTGTGGGCGTAGGTGTGGGCGTGAGAGTAGGACGCGGGACCTTGGAAGTTTGCGTGTGGTGGTGTTTTGTGTGTGTGTGTGTTTTGGAGGGGTTACCTGAATTTCTCTGATGTAATTTGTTTTCAGCTCTTGTTTTTACTTTCCATCTTGAGACTAATGCACTTAATGAAGATGGAACGTGAAGTGTGTTCATTATCTGATATTTAAGCTGTGGGGTGGGTGGTGAGGTGGGGTGGGTTGGTGGGTGGGAAGAGACCCCTTGGAAACGACGCCAGGTAAGCCCCCATGTAATCTTGAGATGAGTAGGTTTCATCACAAGACAGAGTGCAAGACGCCAAATTTGAATCGTTGCTGGGTCAGAGGACATGGTCTCACAGTTGATGTCTTCAGGGTCAAATCTGGCAGCGGGGGTGTATTAAAGTTCCTCCATACTGGACTCCCGTTTCGAAGGATTGTCGAAGGGAGTGTTGCCAAGGCGGTGTGTTATCAAGTACAGGTGGCAGGTGTACTCACGGGACGATAATGAGAGGCGCTCGGGATCACACGTACAGATTGGAGAGATAAAGTTGTTTACAAGTTGGGAGAGCTGATGTAACTACCGCGTTTCTCAGTAGAGGTTTGTTAATTTATTCTCGTGTTTTAACTCTCAAGGATGGACCAACCCGTGTAGCCTCCCTCCCCCCCCCCCCCCCCCCACCGGTTACTGCAGTATAATGTTGTTATTGTCAAGATTCTCGAGTTTAATGCGTGATTTGTGTAGACTTTAATGCAGTTGAGTAGATGTTTGTCTCCTTGGTTAGGTTATATGAACTGATAAACGCAAGTAAGGAGTTGATGAGATTGTCAGTCAATTTGAACAGTTCTACATTCACCTTGGACCACTCGCCTCCTCCATTCAGCAAACCTTCCGTTTTTTTTTATCTATATATATTTTTTGGGGGCTACTTAACGGTAAAGCGGTCAAGAATATATCGAGAATATTTGACTGTGTAACTGTATGAATTATGTGTGATGTTTCATAATCCTCACCAAGTCAAAAGGTGTTGTAGTTTATGTCATCGCTGTGTGTCTGTTAGTACCTCAACAAAATTGGTCTAAAAGGTGGCAGGGGGTTGGGTAGTGGCTGAGATGAAGCGATATAATGATGTAATTTATTATAGCACAGCTTCTATGTACAGTGTATATAGTAAGAATCACCCTTTGTGTCGTTGATGGCACCTCTTGACGATTGGTCAATTCTTGACGATTGTATTCAGCACAGAGGAAGACCCCGTACACAAGAAGGGGTTAAGCAGCATGGTGTAGCTACAGGATTTACCACACACAAAACTAAACTGAATATCTTTTTATAGTTAGGATTAATGATAGTTGTGTTAGGAAGGAAATAGTTTCTTGCGTGTGGTTGAGTGAGGCGGCGAGCAGATAGATGTATTGATGAAACTTAATGTGAGGCAGTGGTGGTGTTAGGAGTCTCGGGGTTGGGATAGACCTCCACTGTGTTCCTGGTGGGGGCGTTGTTTGTGTACCTTGGTTGTTGGGGCCCTCACCTTCCTGGTTCACGCCCCCTAACACTCGATGCTTCTTACTTATAACCAGTAAATAAATAAAAAAGATGAATTGATTTTTTTTTTTACATGAACTCATTATAAAAACATTCATGCAAGTTCGTTTTTTTAGTTACTGATGGTCTAATTATATGCACACCTGCCCGACCTGTTTCTTGCACACCTGTAGAATTCCTTATATTGGCAACGTAATGTTATGTTTAGCAATCTGGTTCTGGTTTGTTTGTTTGTCACTGACGGTTGTGGTGGAGGTGTCGGGAAGTTCTAGTTACGCCGCCTTATTGGTCCGTCTTACAGTAATTATGGCGGTCTTTTTAAGTACCGGTCAAACACGTGAACCCAAAATGTAGCGATGTCCGAGAGTATTCAGTATAGCTAGACGGAAACCAGTATGTGGGTAGATGATGAAATGATGATGATGATGATGATGTTAGTGTAAATAATAATAAAAATAATAATAATAATAATAATAATAATAATAATAATAAATGTTTACATCGTAGAATTGGTTCAAGACATCACGAAGCACATGGATTGCAATGTCATTTTCAAAGACTTAAGGGTATTAGCGTATTAGATTGGGCTACAAATACAACCAAATTCAACACTGAGCTAACAGAACTTTATTGAACACGTAAATCTTAGCACTGGGGAGTAATAGTCATTGTTACAATAGTTAAAAGACAAAATAGTGTATCCATGTATTGTATATTGAAGGAAATTATACATTATTCTGTAAACATTGTGAAAGGTGTGTGTGTGTGTGTGTGTGTGCGCGCGCGCGCGCATTGACGCTTTCGTGATACTTGTATAAAGAGACATACAACGACGTTTATCGGTATCGTGGAACTTGGTGATAGTGAACGGGGTATTGGTGAGGTGTGTAGGGGTGGACGCTGCCTGGTAGAGGTGTGTAGGGGTGGACGCTGCCTGGTAGAGGTGTGTAGGGGTGGACGCTGCCTGGTAGAGGTGTGTAGGGATAGACGCTGCCTGGTAGAGGTGTGTAGGGGTGGACGCTGCCTGGTAGAGGTGTGTAGGGGTGGACGCTGCCTGGTAGAGGTGTGTAGGGGTGGACGCTTCCTGGTGTGGTCGAGGGAGCCAACACTCGCTGCGCCATACCTGTCATCTGTCATTTGTCTGCCGTTTATACTCATGATGTAAGGGATGACTCGCCTCGACACACTCCAACACACCTCGACACACTCCAACACACCTCGACACACTCCAACACACCTCGACACACTGCAACACACCTCGACACACACTAACACAGTCTAACACACTCCTGTCCTTGTGTGTGTGTGTAATATTGAGAGGTCAGGCATTATAAGTGGGGGTGGCAGGCATGATAGGCTCCCCTACAGTGTTGCTTGGTGTTTACTGCCGTCCGGAGGGTCCTGTTGCTCCTCATAATGGTTCATAAAAAGACGATCAGGTGTGGAGGTCGGTGTGTTGGTGCGGGGTAGATGAGGAAGGTACCATCCCCACGCTGAAATGTGTCGTCCAGTGAAGCTCAGAAGTGTATGTATGTATGTATGTATGTATGTTTGTTCTATTAGTGACTGGTACCTTTAATGCTGTTTGGAAGATCTTGTTATGCTGCAGACTCCTGAATTGGTGACAACTTTACAGGTTTCTGTATGGGTGAACACTTAAGACTGTGGAATGTTCATACGTTTGCTCATGTTGTGTGCATGAGTTTGCTACGAATAGGTAAGGCAGGATTGGGGTTCAAGAATTTACACTTAATATACCGGGAATGTGTTAAAAAAAATTACGCACAAACTTAGTGTTGACAATTTACATGGCACGGATAATTGCCACGAGCACTGAGACACATTATGTATGGGATGTGTAGCTTTGAAGTTTGGTGGTGGTCGTAGTTTAATGATTTTCTCGAGGTGAAAAAAAATGTGGGGATCAAAGGAAAATGTTTTTGGGCGCGGAGGAATTATTTGGTGTTTAAATCTGTTTGTTTGTATTTGTTATTTGTTTCTGGTGTGTGCATCAGGTGAGTGAGGTGAGACATGTAAAGGGACACAAGTAAAGCCCCACGGTGACATGAGTGTGCTTCAGCGACCCTGGAAGGAGGGGAAGGGTGAGGGTCATTGTTACCTGTCACAAGTTAAGGCAAGTGTCGGGCCTCATCTCCAGCGAGGTGACGGCCGTGCAGGACCCCCCGGCTGAGTGGCAGCACAAAGATGACATGTGTGCGTTTTGGGGTTCTTGTTGGGCGTTGGTGGTGGTTTTGCGTGTCCTGTGCCTGGGGAGGAGGGCGGGTTAGTGCTGTGGATAATATTTGTGTAGTGCGTGGTGGCCTCGGTAGGTGTATCATTTGCTGCAGGTGTTGCGTGTTGATTCCTGGATTTTCAATTTTCTCCTCCTGATGCACACACACACACACACACACACACACACACACACACCGGACAAATAGGAGCCGTCTTCCCGACACGTGTTTGTTGTGTGGGGCGGCTGCGACGAGAGAGACCGCCCAGGGTGGCCCATCTCCCAGGTCTTTACAGTGGTACAATCACGCCCTTTGTGCCCGCCGACTAGAGCACCCTGCCTGCATGTTTTTCTCCCCCGGTAATTGTTATGGGTCATTTGTTCCCTATTTGGAGGTGTATGAATAGAAAATATCTCTGTGTTGTTTTTCGGGGTCGTGTCGTGTCTCGGTTCACTCGTGCGGGTCTCATGGATCGCGTTAGCTGTTTTTCCCTATTATATTATAGTCGGTTTTCACGGTAGTCGAGAATTGATATACCAAGAGGAGGTGCTGCATGGGTCCTTCCGTTGAATTGTGACGCGGCGAACTCTTGGCGACCTGTGGTGTTGCAGTTATTGTACCTGCAAGCGCATGGTCCCGAGTTCGATCCCCGGGCAAGGTGAAACGACTGTACTGTATATACAATTTTCTTTCTGATATATTTGCCTCTGTGTATCCAGCGGTAATTTATAACCTTTAGATAATATTCGATTGTCGGATCATTTCCAAGAGTAATAGTGAATCAATTTAGTCTTTTTTGGGGGATATAGGTTGACACTCGTATTCGTCACCTCAGGATATAGTTGTGGTGTTGGCAACAACTTCTACACCTTAAACAAATTCACGCCTACAGTACAGTACGGTAGGTGACCTCAGTGCCGACCATGCTGAGGCCACCAATATTATTATAGCTCGAGATTGTGGAGTGAGATAATTTATTTTTAGAACGACCGCCCAGGTGATGGTTGTGTCGTTTTTCAGGGAAAGTTGAGTGACGGGCCAACTGATAGTGAGTGATTCTCTTAATAATCACAAGGTTCCATCTGGGAGGACGAACATGATAATGGTACCAAGAGATCACGTTAATTACGAACAAATTATTGGAAGTTGAGGTCTGGCAGGTGTGTGTGTGTGTGTGCACCTGTTGTGCTAGAAAATACCTGTAAGTCAGAACTAACACCCCATACCCACTACAGTAGGTTGACCTGTAGGCCTCAGAGGTTCCCTTGATACTCTGGTAGTGTCAGAATTGCCCGAGGCGGGTCATTGATGCAAGTGTGACGAGGTCAGACTGGCCGCCAACCTTGCGTTGAACTCTCCAATTTGGTAGTCACATTGTGCAGGTCGTGTGAGACAACACATTTTCTCTTTTATCAATGATTGAAGGTGTTGGAGGATACTCTCTCTCTCTCTCTCTCTCTCTCTCTCTCTCTCTCTCTCTCTCTCTCTCTCTCTCTCTCTCTCTCTCTCGACGCCAGGTAAACCAGTCCTAGCAGTATTAATCAATTAATAAAATGGGGTGAATGTTGTTAACGCGTGTAGATGAGTAAATTAAAAATGCAGGCAAGGGTGTCCATGTTACTGAGGTTGCGGTAAGCACTGGTAGCCCGGCGTGGTGTATTATTGCAGTCAGTGATGTACGGATATGAATGTTGTTGTGGTGGTAATAGTAATGTAGTGGTGGTGAGAGTCGCACCGCCATGAATCCAGCGCTCTACAGGCTTTGTTTCACACCGGAGACGACCTTCTCACGCGGCCGGAAGACGCCAGCTCGCTAATGACGGTGGCAATACTTTCACAGTGAAGGGTCGGCCCAGGCGTGAGCACGTGCAACTCTCCCTCTCCCTGTTGCATGTGGCGGTCTGTGTTCACACCTGTCCCCTACACCCTTCTGTGTCTACGTATATATGATACACACCTGTCTCCTACACCCTGCTCCATGTACACACCTGAACTCCGTGTCTTCCTGTGTCCAGATATATACGTTGCAGACTTGTACCTCACACCCTGCTGTCTGTGTACAGGTATACACGCTACTCACCTGTCTCCTACACCCGACTGTGCCCAAGTAAATACGTTACATACCTGACTCGCTCACACCTGCTGTATGTCCAGATATATACAGTACACATTTCTCCCCCCAACCTGCAGATTGTGTCTTCAGAACACACACACACACACACACACCACTAAACGCTGGGTTTTCCTCGGTGGTGTAATTGCCGTGATGTCAAGGTTGGGCATTTTTGGTGGGAGTGTAGTGGAGACAATTACCATTAGTCTCAACGGGGTCGATCTTGGAGCCATGAACCAGGCGGTTACCACAAATGGGAAGACATTCGAGTTGCGTATACATTTTCCTTATGACTGGCGCCGAAGAGTAAAATTAAATCGTGGTGGTGAGGTTGTGAGCAGGGGCGTGGCTTCCTTATTTATTGTGATACGACTCGTCAGTAAATTTGGCGGGGTCAGGCTGGAGGGGGCGGCCTTGGGGAGCTACAGTGAAGGTGTTGTAGCCCAGCCCAGCCGTGATGGAGAAAACTATAGCCCAGTGGTAGGGGTGCAGTAGCTGGGTGTACTGGACAATTACTCGGCCTCAGAACCACCTCTCAAAATGTATCGGTATCGAGAGCTTGGTGTTGTTATTGTGGACTGTTAAAGACGCGTCACTGTAGGGAGATCCTTTGGTGGAGATGTAGGTTAGTGGTGGAGACGTAGGTTAGTGGTGGAGATGTAGGTTAGTGGTGGAGACGTAGGTTAGTGGTGGAGACGTAGGTTCGTGGTGGAGACGTAGGTTAGTGATGGAGACGTAGGTTAGTGGTGAAGATGTAGGTTAGTGGTGGAGATGTAGGTTAGTGGTGGAGACGTAGGGTAGTGGTGGGGACGTAGGTTAGTGGTGGAGATGTAGGTTGGTGGTGGAGACGCAGGTTAGTGGTGGCGACGTAGGTTGGTGGTGGGGATGTAGGTTAGTGGTGGAGACGTAGGTTAGTGGTGGAGACGTAGGGTAGTGGTGGAGACGTAGGTTGGTGGTGGAGATGTAGGTTAGTGGTGGCGACGTAGGTTGGTGGTGGGGATGTAGGTTAGTGGTGGAGACGTAGGTTAGTGGTGGAGCTGTAGGTTGGTGGTGGAGACGTAGGGTAGTGGTGGAGATGTAGATTAGTGGTGGCGACGTAGGTTGGTGGTGGGGATGTAGGTTAGTGGTGGAGACGTAGGTTAGTGGTGGAGCTGTAGGTTGGTGGTGGAGACGTAGGTTGGTGGTGGAGACGTAGGTTGGTGGTGGGGACGTAGGTTAGTGGTGGAGATGTAGATTAGTGGTGGCGACGTAGGTTGGTGGTGGGGATGTAGGTTAGTGGTGGAGACGTAGGTTAGTGGTGGAGCTGTAGGTTGGTGGTGGAGACGTAGGGTAGTGGTGGAGACGTAGGTTGGTGGTGGAGACGTAGGGTAGTGGTGGAGACGTAGGTTGGTGGTGGAGATGTAGGTTAGTGGTGGAGACGTAGGTTGGTGGTGGAGATGTAGGTTAGTGGTGGAGACGTAGGTTGGTGGTGGAGATGTAGGTTAGTGGTGGAGATGTAGGTTAGTGGTGGAGATGTAGATTGGTGGTGGAGACGTAGGTTAGTGGTGGAAACGTAGGTTGGTGGTGTTGGAGACGAAGGTCATGTTGGAGGAGTGGACGGTGGTGCAGCGAGTGTGGTGACGACGACGGCGGCGCTGTAGGAGGCCCCCCCGCGGTGCCTGGACAATGGAGGGTGAAAGAGGCTGTGGGCGTGACGCAGCTGTGACGCCCCGGGGCTGATGGTTGGCTCTGTCATGGTGTTGTCATGTTACGTTCCCCAGGTCCTATCCACCCTCCATCACTGCCCTCCTCCCTACCTTCACTCTTTCTTGTCTACCTTCTCCTGTTTGTTTACCCCCTCTCCATCCCCCATCTCTCTCCTCTATCATTGTCTTCTTCCCTCTTGTCTACTTTCCCCTCTTCCTCTCCTCTTCCTTGTCTACCTCCTCGCCTCTTCCTTCTTGTCTTTCTCCTCACCCTCTTCCTTTCCTGTTTACCTACCACACACATCCTGTTTATACCACGTCCCCTCTCACTTGTCTTTCCCCTCTCTTCCTCTTCCCCCCTCTCATTCCTCCTCTCTTCCTCCCCATCTCATCTCATCCCCTTCTCTCATTCCCCCACACTTCTTCCTCCCTCTCATTCCCCCCTCTCTTCCCCCCTCTCATTTCCCTCTCTTAAGTGGACGAGTTTCCATAATAAGAGAGAACAACATTATTATTATGGATGGAGGTCTACTGAGCAGCGGCCGGGTTAACCTGACCTCCCGCGGTGCTCCATTACTCCCCTGTCGTCTTGACCTGAATAATTAACTACACTACCGACCCATTACTGCCCCCCCCCCCCCTCCCTCCACCTCCTTGCTTATCTCACCCCTGTCCACTTAAATCATCCACGTTCGTAGATTATCTCCCCCCTCCCCTTTCCTACCCTCCCTCCCCTTTCCTACCCTCCCTCCCCCTCTCACTCCTCCATTTCAAGAACCTCCTTTACCTACTTTCCTCGCCCTCCCTCCCCCCTCCCGTCATCTCAGGGCTTTCAGTTATCTCTTTAGGGTCTTCAGTCACCTCCCCAGAGCCTCCAGTTACCTCCCCAGGGCCTCCAGTCACCTTCCCAGGGCCTCTTGTCACCTTCCCAGGGCCTCTAGTCACCTTAACCAACCTCACCTGAGAGATACTGGCTCCTCACTACCTTACCTTGGGCTGTTGGGTTCACGATCTCGGGTTATCCATGCAGGTGTCTCACTCCGCCTCTCCAAACAACACCCCTCTCCTTTCTAGGCTACAGTGGCCAATAGCTTCCTGGTCTCGTTCGCTTAACCAGGAGTCATTAATCACATCATGACGGTCATTCACACGTATACCTGCCCATCAGTCACATGCCCAAGGCCCTCATTCAAACACCCATGACCGCCATTCACTCGTCCTTGACCGTCAGACACTCGGCCAAGACACTGTTAATCAGCTTGGTGGATCTTGCTTGACAGAGGGTAACAACCTGGTCGGGCTGTCAGACATGGTCATAAAGTCGGGGTCCAGTGTGAAGCTCACTTTATTTACCCCCACGAGTACAGTGACCTCAGCTCTGGTACTTGTGGGTTTTTGCTCTTCTGCTCAAAGTGTTAGGGTCGTCTTATTCAAGGAATTAGGTCGTCGTGCTCCATGGGTTTGGCCGTCGTACTCAAGAAATTAGGTCGTCGTACTCAAAGGGTTTGGTCGTCGTACTCAAGGGGTTTGGTCGTCGTACTCAAAGAGATTAGGTCGTCGTACTCCATGGGTTTGGTCGTCGTACTCAAGGGGTTTGGTCGTCGTACTCAAAGAGATTAGGTCGTACTCAAGTGATTAGATTGTATTACTCAAAGAGGTTAAGGTTACTTTACCTTTACCCAATAGCAAATCTTGATAGATCCACAGACTGGCTGCCCTGTGTATGGTGTTGCTTGAAGTAATGGCGCCATGTATTGCTTGTGGCTGTAAGTGAGGTAGGAGGACCAAGAGAGGGCAGAGAGATTGAAGTGAACGAATGAATGAGAGGATTTGTACCAGACAGCATTGGCAACGTTTGGATTGGAGGGGTCTTGATCGCCAATCTTTTTCTCTTTTTTTAACATACGTGGGCGGCAGCATGACTGATTGATGGAATTGAATTGGAGTCTCTTTATTTAATCTCCCAGTGAGTGAAGTGAAACGATACCATTGTTCAGTTTGCTTTAGAGATCATTGCTACTCAGTGCACTTGTGGGGAACTCTTTGATGCCTCTTCTTAGGGTTAAAGACTCGGCTTCTCTATATCTTATTTCTTTTTCGCTGGGATTTTGTTTTTCATAGTTTGTCACGTCAGAAGTGGTGTTCCTACAGACTCATATGTAGGATGGGTTTTATTTATGGTTTCTTTGTGGACTTCAACGAAAACTCTCAGTTCTTCTTGTGTTGAGTCTTGGCTATTTAACGTCTCTTTGTATATATTTTAGTGAGAGGATTTATATGTATATTTTCTCAGCTACCAATACGTGACTTCGCTTTATCTGTTACACACACACACACACACACACACTGAAGGAGGAACGAGGCTTCTTCAGATTGCTAGCTATTACAGTATGACTACTTAAGCCCCCCCCCGCCCCCCCTCGGAGATGCATGCATATCTTTTACTAGTGGGTGGGGGGGGGGGGTCGGGGGTGATTAGTGTGAATCTTAGTTAGATAGCAGAAACATACAGACTAATGACCTCCCAGGCGGATTACTCTGTTCTTCATGATTGGTGTGATATTCATGGTAGTTTATTTGGGTAAGGGAGGGAAGGAGAGAGTGTGTTTGTTTGTTGACATGAGTTAGGTGGGTGGGTGGGTGGGGGGAGGGGGGGGTTAGGAGTGATGCAGGACATTTTCCACGTGCAGGAAACGCTGTCATTGCACGCCCTCATGTGTGCCTCCTCTACCCCTCCCTCCACTTGACCGTTTCCTGCATATGTGTGTGTGTGTATGTGTGTATGTATGTGTGTATGTATGTATGTATGTATGTATGTATGTGTGTATGTATGTATGTATGTGTGTATGTATGTATGTATGTATGTATGTGTACGCGTGTATATGTACGCGTGTGTGTATGTGTGTGTACGTGCGCCAAAAGGGTAAATGATTACCGGATTTGGACGTGTTTATATGTGTGTGTGTGTGTCTGTCTGTCTGTTTGTGTACGTGTACGTGTGTGTGTGTGTGTGTGTGTGTGTTAATAATATTAATAAACGGTTTATTAATAGAGTTGCAGCCGGTGGCTGAAAATATACAAACTTACATGTGATTTAGACATAGTGATATGCGATCAATACATTTACAGGGCTGTACAGTACATAAATCAGGAGTTGTTTATTATTTTAACAATAGATGGGATGGTGCTGTTCTAATATGCGTGTGTGTCTGTCTGTGCGCGCCAAAAGGGCCGGTAAATGAATGCCGTATTTGGACCTGTGTGTAAGATGAGTGGAGGCGGACAGACACACTTGTGGTTGGCCGTCTTGTGAGAAGATTAGTGTATGAGGCCCACGTAGTGTTTGTTGACAGTTTAATCGTTTTTAAAGATCTGTTGAGGATTAATGTTACGGGGGCGGTGGAGGATTTACATAGCAGGTGCCGTGGCTTAGCTGCTGAGCCTATGGAGGTGTGGAGGCTCTTCCTAAGGCTCTCACTTAACCTTACAACATGTTGATGGGTTTAGTAGTGGTGTTGGTGAAGCTCTTGTGATCTATTTTGGTCTCGTCTTTGTCTCTCCTCTCTCTCTCTCTCTCTCTCTCTCTCTCTCTCTCTCTCTCTCTCTCTCTCTCTCTCTCTCTCTCTCTGGTTTGTTTTTATCGTCGTCTTTTTGGGTGTGTTTTAAAATCATCAGTTTATTCTTCGGCTCTTTCTGGATTTTCTATTTTTGGTCTCGTGTCTTTGTGACGTCTTACACTGTGTGTGTGTGTGTGTGTGTGAGCAGTAGTAGCACAAGACATAGGGTAGACAGGTGAACATATACCCAGGTAGCCACACTCACTGTAGTCATAAGTAACAAGAAGGGAGCCCAAACTATACACATTTGTAACCTCTGATGACGTTATTCGCTCACGTTACGTCCCGCGTTACAACATGTTGTCTTGGTAACACACTGATCTTGCAGTTTTAGGTTTACCGCAGGAAAGACTCCTTAACCGCACTGTGGGAAGATATTTATGTTTGCCGCAAACCGCTGTGGTTACCTGTATGTTCTCACACAACCATTAGCATCATCTTGCAGGGAGACAGTGCATCATGAGGGGCTGTCTGGACCCGTGTACGTCACTGAGTGTGTGTATATCATTTATTTCTCTCACTACAAAATAACTCGTCCATGAGTGTGTTCGTCTAGACTTGTTTTATTGAGCTGAAGTGTAGGAAATCAGAGTCATCATAACTGGTGCGCCCCCAAGGAATCTTTCACCCACTGCCCGCGGGTCACTCCATTCATGCCGCAGTGATGTGAATGGTGGTGTCGCAACCGTGTGTGAGTCAGTCCTGCAGAAACACTCGCACTTGACTCACTCTTTGACATTACTTCACTCCATGTAATTGAATTGATTTAACATTTATATCAATCTCTTTATAACTACCTATCATACTTTATTTGTGATTATGATTTATTATCCACAGTTGTATTTTAGCTAATTGTATTAAAATTGGGGTCGTTTGTTGTATAATTACATTTAGACTCTCCTCGTTCATGTTATGTGTGCTATTTTCTGTGTTAGTTTTATAGTTGTTTACCATAATGCTTGTTACTGATCCTGATGGCTCCCTCCCTCGGCTGTGGGGCGGGTGGTGAAGAGACACACTTGAGAACCATTGATTAAATGTGGAAGGTTTATGTTGAATAGTAGTAGTAGTGTTGGTAGTCGTCATAGTAGTAGTGGTAATAGTAATAGCGTTGGTAGTAGTAGTAGCAGTGATGGTAGTAGTAGTGGTGGCAATCATGGTGGTTGGTAATAGTGAAAGAGAGAGAGAGGGGGGGGGTAGGGTAGTGTTATGGTGGGGGGTCAGAAGTATTGAGCCCCCCTCCCTGGTCTGACCCACCATCCTCAACAAAACAATTGCTGCTCTTCGGGCTGGTTGGCGTGGCGGTTTTCTCCACGTTACCCACCCAAGGTTGCTGTGAAATATGCAAATTGTAGACCATCTTTTTTTTTTCTTTTTTTAATGTTGAGGTAATGTATGCACAATCAAGACTCTCTCTCTCTCTCTCTCTCTCTCTCTCTCTCTCTCTCTCTCTCTCTCTCTCTCTCTCTCTCTCTCTCTCTCTCTCTCTCTCTCTCTCTCTCTCAATACATCTATGATAATAAACAAAACTATTCCCGCTATTCCCCCACCGATAATATAAAGATTTGTAAAGACCAAATTCCTTAGTCGATAACTCTCCCTTACTGCCCTTGCTTCCCTAGACACAGTATCTATCTAATATACCATAGGAATAGCCGTGTGTGTGTGTGTGTGTGTGTGTGTCTGTTCTGGGCAGACGAAACGGCACAATCGTTTTTCATCAAACTTGGTGGAAAAATCGCAAAAAAAATCGTTGAGTGGAACAAACCTGGTCCCATGTCGATGGTTTCTTTAGGAAGACATAAAATTAAGCATTTTGTCGCTGTACGCTGTCAGCCGGACGGCGGTTGCACGCTAGCCAAGCACGAACGTTCAAACTTTCACCGGGCACGAAGGGCCCACGTTCACTTGTTGACATCTATAGGAGCAGCCGTGACCTGAGGTAGAGGAGGTGGAGAGAGGAGAGGTCAACAGTACAGGGTCATCCGCGGGGTATTTGGGGCGGGATGCTGCTGGACTTACTTCCTTGCCCCCATTAGTCCCTGTTCACCTAGCAGTAAAGTAGGTACCTGGTGTAAGTCGAAAGTTGCGAATTCGTATTCAGGGAAAGTTGTTGGAGCTTCCAATAACTTGATGACATAAACCACTGACTTCAGGCTTCTACGCCCTTAACTCATGAGACATAAAGGCAAGCATGAACTTAGCATGCTTCCCTGTAAACGCTTCTGCGCTTCACCTTACACAAGGATGTAGGGGGTGCCCAATAAATAATAATAAAAATAAAATGTGGAGTAGGTCGGAAAGGAGGGAGGTTGGAGGGAAGGACGGTAATGGATAGAGATGGGGGACTGAGGGGGTGCTAAGGGAAGGAGGGAAAGGGGGGTTGGTCAGGAAAGAAATGGGGGATGGTGTGGGAAGGAAGGGAGAAACTGTGTTCCTATAATATCACAGATAGACGGGGTCGTGCGGTGAGGGTTGGAGAGAGAGAGAGAGAGAGAGAGAGAGAGTACTGTAATCGGTCTTCGTTTTTTCAGGGGTTACAGTGACAGCCGTCAGTTTTTGCGGTGGTAGTGGGTGAAAGGTGTCAGGGTGGTGACGGGTGTCTGGGTGGTGGTAATGGGTGGCGGGTGTCAGGGTGGCGGTAGCGGGTGTCTGGGAGGTTGTGGTGGCGGGTGTCTGGGAGGTGGTGGTGGCGGGTGTCTGGGAGGTTGTAGTGGGTGGTGGGTGTCTGGGTAGTGGTGGCGGGTGTCAGGGTGGTTGTAGTGGGTGTCTGGGTGGTGGTGGTGGTGGGTGTAAGGGTGGTGGTGGCGGGTGTCTGGGTGGTGGTGGTGGCCGGTGTCAGGGTAGTGGTGGCGGGTGTCTGGGAGGTGGTGGTGGTGGGTGTCAGGGTGGTTGTAGTGGGTGGCGGGTGTCTGGGTGGTGGTGGCGGGTGTCAGGGTGGTTGTAGGGTGTCGGGTGGTGGTGGTTGTTGTGTGGGTGGTGTCGGGTGTCTGGGTGGTGGTGGTGGCCGTGTCAGGGTAGGTGGCGGTGTCTGGAGGTGGTGGTGGGTGTCAGGGTGGTTGTAGTGGGTGGCGGGTGTCTGGGTGGTGGTGGCGGGTGTCAGGGTGGTTGTAGTGAGTGGCGGGTGGTGGCGGGTGTCTGGGTGGTGGTGGTAGGTTATAGCCACCCTGTTCTATTGATATTGAAACAGTTTATTTAACCAGAAAAACACAGATACAGAGTGAATAATAATAACAATTCTTGACATGACTGAGCCAGTTGAGAACCTGAGCTCTCCTGTAGGCACCTGATATATACTGTACATTTTATCTCAAGGAAGTATTATGTAACATTTAGTAACATCTGGAATAGTACAATAACATGGTGGTAATAAGAACATCTCATAATGTTACCACAGTTATCACTTCAATATTTGTTTATTTTATTTATTTTTTTACATTATAAGTTGTGGCTCTCGGCTTGTTCCTCGCAACACCTGATCAAGTGTTTGCTCACTTATGTCGCCTATTTTTACAAGCATACGTGAGAAGAGGATACCAGCCAAGCTCAACCATAATGCCGGCCAGTCTAGCTCACCAAAATATTCTCATATCAATTAATCTCATGCTTAGCTCATCTCATTTCAAACCACTTAGTTCATTTTCTTTCAGCCAAGCTTAGTCCAGCTTGGTTTAGACTATCCAACTTAGTCCATTCAAGCGTAGTTTATCTTCATTTTATCTCAAGCTGATAGTCAACGCCACCAAGCTGCCCAGACACGTAAGCCAGCGAGTTCCCCACTCCCAAGACATCCCCACAAAAACACCCCCCCACAGACATCCCCACAAAGACACCCCCGATACCCCACACCCCCAGGAGCCGGGTGAGGATCTGTCGCCAATAAGTGTGGAATTTTACAGCTCGTGAAATTTTGTTATTGGTGGGCAGCGTTAGGTTGGGTTAGATTTGGTTAGGTTAGGTTATGTTCGATTTGATTAGGCTAGGTTAGATTTGGTTAGGTTTAAGTTAGATTTGGTTAGAATAGGTTCGATTTGATTTGGTTAGATATGATTAGGTTAGGTTGGTTGGTTTGGTTAGGTTAGGTTGGTTGGTTAGGTTGAAATAATCTTTTTCCCCCCAACACGTCTCATTATACAAGCTGGCAGAGGCACGAGAAGCCCCCCTTGCACAGTAACCCAGCACACGTGATCAACTCAGGGTCAACCATGTTTATCTTACGCATCACGTTGTAGGTGTTCATTCATGCATCGTTTACTGTATGATGATGACTTGACCCTTTAGAGTGCCTTGTTATTCTTTCCGGGAACCCCATTGATCGTCTGGGCATTTAGAAGTCAGTCGGAGGAATTTAATTAAAACTTGGGGGTTGTATTTTTATCCTAGGTTTGGTAGTTGAAGAGGTGAATAATCCTGTGTTGTCTTGTGTGTGTGTGTGTGTGTGTGTGTGGGGTCACTGTGTAGCTGGCTGGAGCAATTTCACAGTTCATGATTTTATTAGACGTACTGGTATTCAGGTGCCTATTTTATGTCGTGTTAGGTGTCTTGGTGTGTGTGTGTGTGTGTGTGTGTGTGTGTGTGTGTTGTGAGGCAGGAGGTGGTGTGGGGGGACGTGTGAGGTAGGAGGAGGTGTGAGGTGCTTGTGCCGAGCTAGGGATGTGGAGCTGTGGGTCGAGATAACGGGAGGTAGTGGTGGTGGGTCATAGCTGGTGGGCAGTAGCGGCGGGACTGGCGAGTGGAGTTGGGGGGGGGGTGTTTACGGCGCCCTGCAGGACTGTTGTGGCCGCCATGCCCCGCCTACCTCCTCTACACGGGCCCAGACCACCACCACCCCTCCCAGACACACCCACCGCTACCTCTATCACCGCCTCCTGCCCTCCGTCCCTTCCTCTCTCTCTCTCTCTCACCTCCCTCACACCTCCCTCACTACCACCAAACACCATCATCATCATCTCCACCAAACGCCAAGGAGGGAGATGCCAGCTTTCTGTGTCTCCTTATGTGGAGGTTCTGCCCAGTATTAATTGCTCCCATTATCCGCCAAGTTTTTATTTTTTTTTAGCTAATCGACTAAGATATATGAGTAAATTAGCTCATACAATGCTGGAGTAATTGTCTTCGTGAAATTGAAGTACATTATTCCCATGTTGTTGGAGTAAATTAGTTGCTGATATTGGAGTAAATTATTTGATAATATTGGAGTTAATTAGTTGCTGGGTGTTGCAGGTCATTGACATTAATAGCTGAGGTAATTAGGATGAGTCACGGGAGTTAGGAAAAGTAGACTCCGTTCAGCTTCCTCCTCTCTCGTCTGTGTTGACATTGCACTACTTAGAGGAGAGGGGTAGTGGGGTGAGGGAGGGAGAGGGGCGATGAGAGAGACGTGTGAAGGAGGGGAGGGATGGTGAGGGAGTTTAGTTTAGTTTAACAAATTTATTGACAAATCCTGAAGTACAGTTTGCCTATTACGAGTAATTCAGTCAGGAGGTCCTGACACTTCTCTGCCACGCAGGACAGAGGTTCATACACAAAGAAATACATCGTATTCATTGACAGCATATATATATATATTTATATATATATATATATATATATATATATATATATATATATATATATATATATATATATATATATATATATATATATATATATATATATATATATCAGATTCATGTGGGTAATGTCACTGTTCATTGCCATTCAGGACAGAGGTTCGTACACAAAGTACATCATATTCATTGACAGTACATATAGGTCGGAGTCAGATTAGATTGCCCCAGAGGGGCTAGTTTATTGGGCACCCCCTTATATCCTGTACAAGGTGAAGAGCAGAAGCGTTTACAGTGCCCATCTGGGAAGCAAACAGAGTTCATGCTTGCCTTTATGATCATGCATTAGGGCGTAAAAGCCTGAAGGGTCATGGGTTTTGTTAGCAAGTTACATAAAGTGACAGAATGATGAGTGTGTTTGGGGGGAAATATCCCGGTACAATTTATCTGTTTATGGCAAAGCGTGGCAGGTCCCTAATACTCAAGTGCCAGGCTATAGCCATAGGCCTTGGCAGCATTGAGGGACATACGTTTTAGTGTGAATGTGATGGCGTGTACGTCGGTAGTGTCGGCGTCAAAGGGGACGTCGAGAGGTTGGTAGGGGATGTCCTTCTTGGCGTAGACACGTAGTTCACTAGTATGTCTGCATGGTGGTCAATTGATGTGGAGAACTGGAGTGGATGGGCCCCAGGTGCCGGCACACCGGCGGGGAAGGACAGGGCCCCCTCGGTGTCCTCGAGTCCATGAGCGCGCGTTGGGTGGATGGGGGGAGCCAGTGCAGGCTCTGTATGGACGCCGGCAGTGGTGCCAGGCGGCGGTGGAGTAGGCCGTGAGCATGAGGGGCACACTGGGGCTACCAGGTTGTGTCAGACCAGAAGATAGGGGTGACTGGGTAGCAGCTGGAGGTAGGAGTAGTCCGTGTAGGTTGGAGATGGCGATACAGAGTGTATCAAAGAGTCTTTCAATACGGTTGGTAAATTCGTTTAAGAGGGATATGATCTGTGTCATGTCACCGGAAGGGGGCGGGGCACAAGGTCCGACAGCGTGTGAGTAGAGACGGGAAAGAGGCCCAGTAGTAGTTGAGTGAGGAGACGGCTGGGACTGCTGTGTTGCAGCAAGGTGAGGCCAGACAGGGGCAGGTGTTGTTGAAGAAGGCTTGGTAGGCTGGGGGAGAGGTTGAGATGGATGCAGCCTCCGGGGAGGCTTTTCTCCTGGGACGGATGGACGTTTGGGGCATTGTCGTGAGTCAGCATTTTGCCAGTTACCACAATTACAACACCTGGTGTCAACAACATAGCCCACACCACCCCCATTAAGGTGGTCTTTGATTTTTTGGGCACAGACGGAGGAGTGATGGTTACGTGAACAGATGCGACATCTGGGACGATCACGTCGGCAGCAGGTGGTGCAGTCCTGGGGTGATATGGTTCAGTGTACAGTGGAGGGAGGACTGGGTGGGCATTAGCAGTAGTTGGGCACTCCTTCCCCTTCCATTTAACTATGACAGCTGCTTGTGGAGGTGAGGGAGGGGAAAGGTGGTAAGAGAAGGGAGGGATGGGTTGGGGTAATGCGGGACGCAGGGTGAGGAATGGTGATGAGAGAGGAGTGAAACAGGTGAGGGAGGTTAAGGATACGTGTGGGGGAGGTGAGGTACACAGAGGGAGGTAAGGTACACAGAGGGAGGTGAGGTACACAGAGGAGGTGAGGTACACAGAAGGAGGTGAGGTACACAGAAGGAGGTGAGGTACACAGAGGGAGGTGAGGTACACAGAGGGAGGTGAGGTACACAGAGGGAGGTGAGGTACACAGAGGGAGGTGAGGTACACAGAGGGAGGTGAGGTACACAGAGGGAGGTGAGGTACACAGAGGGAGGTGAGGTACACAGAGGGAGGTGAGGTACACAGAGGGAGGTGAGGTACACAGAGGGAGGTGAGGTACACAGGAGGTGAGGTACACAGAGGGAGGTGAGGTACACAGAGGGAGGTGAGGTACACAGAGGGAGGTGAGGTACACAGAGGGAGGTGAGGTACACAGAGGGAGGTGAGGTACACAGAGGGAGGTGAGGTACACAGAGGGAGGTGAGGTACACAGAGGGAGGTGAGGTACACAGAGGGAGGTGAGGTACACAGAGGGAGGTGAGGTACACAGAGGAGGTGAGGTACACAGAGGGAGGTGAGGTACACAGAGGGAGGTGAGGTACACAGAGGGAGGTGAGGTACACAGAGGGAGGTGAGGTACACAGAGGGAGGTGAGGTACACAGAGGGAGGTGAGGTACACAGAGGGAGGTGAGGTACACAGAGGGAGGTGAGGTACACAGAAGGAGGTGAGGTACACAGAAGGAGGTGAGGTACACAGAGGGAGGTGAGGTACACAGAGGGAGGTGAGGTACACAGAAGGAGGTGAGGTACACAGAGGGAGGTGAGGTACACAGAGGGAGGTGAGGTACACAGAAGGAGGTGAGGTACACAGAGGGAGGTGAGGTACACAGAGGGAGGTGAGGTACACAGAGGGAGGTGAGGTACACAGAGGGAGGTGAGGTACACAGGAGGTGAGGTACACAGAGGGAGGTGAGGTACACAGAGGGAGGTGAGGTACACAGAGGGAGGTGAGGTACACAGAGGGAGGTGAGGTACACAGAGGGAGGTGAGGTACACAGAGGGAGGTGAGGTACACAGGAGGTGAGGTACACAGAGGGAGGTGAGGTACACAGAGGGAGGTGAGGTACACAGAAGGAGGTGAGGTACACAGAGGGAGGTGAGGTACACAGAGGGAGGTGAGGTACACAGAGGGAGGTGAGGTACACAGAGGGAGGTGAGGTACACAGAGGGAGGTGAGGTACACAGAGGGAGGTGAGGTACACAGAGGGAGGTGAGGTACACAGAAGGAGGTGAGGTACACAGAGGGAGGTGAGGTACACAGAGGGAGGTGAGGTACACAGAGGGAGGTGAGGTACACAGAAGGAGGTGAGGTACACAGAGGGAGGTGAGGTACACAGAAGGAGGTGAGGTACACAGAGGGAGGTGAGGTACACAGAGGGAGGTGAGGTACACAGAAGGAGGTGAGGTACACAGAGGGAGGTGAGGTACACAGAGGGAGGTGAGGCACACAGAGGGAGGTGAGGTACACAGAGGGAGGTGAGGTACACAGAGGGAGGTGAGGTACACAGAGGGAGGTGAGGTACACAGAAGGAGGTGAGGTACACAGAGGGAGGTGAGGTACACAGAGGGAGGTGAGGTACACAGAGGGAGGTGAGGTACACAGAGGGAGGTGAGGTACACAGAGGGAGGTGAGGTACACAGAGGGAGGTGAGGGACAAGTCTTCTATTAGTTATGTCACTCAAGATTTATACACCTGTGGCGTCACCTGCTGGCGGTGTTGGCGTGGTGTGATTTATCGTGTGCATCAAGTCCCGCATTGTTACATATAGTAGCTGTCCTCCCCGAGTAGTTACATGATGATGGTGTGGCGCAGATCACTGATTATGATCAACAGCCTCATGGTGTAACCTCAGAACCTCCGCAGCCTTTCTTAATGGATGCCTCGTGCTGTGTGATAAACATCTCTTGTTGATGTTCCTTGTAGTACACTACCTAATCCCTCCCTATAGTTTACACTCCGGTTATGTTTAATTAATGGTTTTGTTCTAGATGACTTGAGGTGACACGAAGAAAACAAGGAGGAGACAAACACCATCAGTATATTGTATGGAGATTCATGTGTGTGTGTTGGGTGGAGAGGAGGTCTTATCTCTGGCAAGATATCAGTGTGTGTGTCAGGATCTATGGTGGTGGTCACTTTCTAGAGGTCGCCAGGGAGCCAGATCTGTCCACCCAGACCAGGTTTCTAATTTCGCTGCAACATGTTGTTGTTTGTGTTCCAAGGTCGTGGAGACGGGAGTTGTTCAGCTGGATGTATGGCGCTCATATTCATGTGTTAGTGTGTGGCTCCCTGCAGCAGATGTACATAATGTGTGGCTCCCTGCAGCAGATGTACATAATGTGTGGCTCCCTGCAGCAGCTGTACATAATGTGTGGCTCCCTGCACAAGCTGTACATAGTGTGTGGCTCCCTGCACAAGCTGTACATAGTGTGTGGCTCCCTGCACAAGCTGTACATAGTGTGTGGCTCCCTGCACAAGCTGTACATAGTGTGTGGCTCCCTGCACCAGCTGTACATAGTGTGTGGCTCCCTGCACAAGTGTACATAACGTGTGGCTCCCTGCACCAGCTGTACATAGTGTGTGGCTCCCTGCACCAGCTGTACATAGTGTGTGGCTCCCTATATAACTGTACAGTAGCACTTGTATCACTTCAGTTTTTCCTGGACAGCCTCTCTCCACCACCACCACATACCACAAGGCTAACTTGCTTGTGTGTTGTAGGCGTGAGGAAGGGGGGAGGAGGGGTGAGGGGGTAGTATGAGTGTAAGAGTCATAATATTGCTGACTATTTTGTACGCAAACTATAGTCTCAGATCACAGTAGGAGTTACAGTTAGTTGTGTGTGTGGTGGTGAATCGGAAATATTTTTGTACTAATCAACTTGTGTTTGTTTTTTATTAAATGTTGTCTCGTTTACCGCACTGGGTTTGGAACATGTAATTACCATTGAACTGTTTATGAACTTGGGGAAAAAAAAAACGTTCAGGTAAATTAGCAACTGGGCGGACACTTTTATGGACAGACCAAGCAGTCAGCTGTCGAAATTTAAGACAACATCAAGAACTCGGCATAGCTTTGTTTGTTCTTGGCTTTAAAGTTCTTATTCAGCTTTGATTATTAAGAAAGATAATTTGTTCAGCTTTGATTGTTAAGAAAGATAATTTGTTCAGCATTGATTGTTATAAAGATAATTTGTTCAGCATTGATTGTTAAGAAAGATAATTTGTTCAGCATTGATTGTTAAGAAAGATAATTTGTTCAGCATTGATTGTTAAGAAAGATAATTTGTTCAGCATTGATTGTTAAGAAAGATAATTTGTTCAGTTTTGATTGTTAAGAAAGATTATTTGTTCAGCATTGGTTATTAAGATATATACGAGTATAATTTGTTGTGCTTGGATTATTATTAAGACAAGCTATCACAATATACAACCTGTTCTCCTCCCTCTTGATCGATGTATGTGATGTTGGCGTAACCTGAGGAGGAGGGGGAAGAGGAGGGGGAAGAAGAGGAGGGGGAGGAGGAAGAGGAGGGGGAAGAAGAGGAGGAAGAGGAGGGGGAGGAGGAAGAGGAGGGGGAAGAAGAGGAGGAAGAGGAGGGGGAGGAGGAAGAGGAGGGGGAAGAAGAGGAGGGGGAGGAGGAAGAGGAGGGGGAAGAAGAGGAGGAAGAGGAGGGGGAGGAGGAAGAGGAGGGGGGGGAAGAAGAGGAGGAGGGGGAAGAGGAGGGGGAGGAGGAAGAGGAGGGGGAAGAAGAGGAGGGGGAGGAAGAGGAGGGGGAGGAGGAAGAGGAGGGGGAGGAGGAAGAGGAGGGGGAAGAAGAGGAGGAAGAGGAGGGGGAAGAGGAGGGGGAGGAGGAAGAGGAGGGGGAGGAGGAAGAGGAGGGGGAAGAAGAGGAGGAAGAGGAGGGGGGAAGAAGAGGAGGAGGAGGAAGAGGAGGGGGAAGAAGAGGTGGAGGAAGAAGAGGAGGAGGAGGAAGAGGAGGACATCAATTGACTCGAATCTGGGTTGGGTGAGTGAAGAGTGGGCGTTTACCTGGTGAGTGAGGAGTGGGCGTTTACCTGGTGAGTGAAGAGTGGGCGTTTACCTGGTGAGTGAAGAGTGGGCGTTTACCTGGTGAGTGAAGAGTGGGCGTTTACCTGGTGAGTGAAGAGTGGGCGTTTACCTGGTGAGTGAGGAGTGGGCGTTTACCTGGTGAGTGAGGAGTGGGCGTTTACCTGGTGAGTGAGGAGTGGGCGTTTACCTGGTGAGTGAGGAGTGGGCGTTTACCTGGTGAGTGAGGAGTGGGCGTTTACCTGGTGAGTGAGAGTGGGCGTTTACCTGGTGAGTGAGGAGTGGGCGTTTACCTGGTGAGTGAAGAGTGGGCGTTTACCTGGTGAGTGAGGAATGGGCGTTTACCTGGTGAGTGAGGAGTGGGCGTTTACCTGGTGAGTGAGGAGTGGGCGTTTACCTGGTGAGTGAAGAGTGGGCGTTTACCTGGTGAGTGAGGAGTGGGCGTTTACCTGGTGAGTGAGGAGTGGGCGTTTACCTGGTGAGTGAGGAGTGGGCGTTTACCTGGTGAGTGAAGAGTGGGCGTTTACCTGGTGAGTGAGGAGTGGGCGTTTACCTGGTGAGTGAGGAGTGGGCGTTTACCTGGTGAGTGAGGAGTGGGCGTTTACCTGGTGAGTGAAGAGTGGGCGTTTACCTGGTGAGTGAGGAGTGGGCGTTTACCTGGTGAGTGAGGAGTGGGCGTTTACCTGGTCCGCGTTGGGCGTCACTCTCAATTAGTTCTCACCGCCAGTAATTGGAGACAGATCGAGACTTGTGATATATTGGCATTTTTCTAGATATAACCTTTTGATTTCTGGATGAATTATATCCTGAACTGGATGGATGGCTAGATAGATAGATGGATGGATCTATTTCAGAGCAGTGAATCATATGACTTACCTTCTCACTGGTAGATGACGTAAGCTGGTCTAGGATGCATGCTTGGGGTAGAAGTTAGCCAGGTAATTATTAGGATCTTTATTTGTAGAGGCGATAGTAGGTGTATTCAGTAACTTCAGCTGGGTGGAGAGGTCACTTGAGTATACGAGGCGCTAGGGTAGAGAGAGAGAGAGAGAGAGAGAGAGAGAGAGAGAGACCAGGGATATAGTTTATAAGTAAGGCCAATTATCCTCTCATAAGTCGTTTATTTTAGCTCTTATCTCCTCTTAATCAGTGACAAGCTGTGGGTTAGTGTCAGATGCGCCGCCCAGGGCAAGTACAAACGCATACAAAAATAAGTATCTGTTTGTTTGTTTTTTGTTAGTTAGATAATATGACACAACGGATGGAATTCATCGAATCTCTCCGTGAAGATACCTTTTTTGGTGTGTGTGTGTGTGTGTGTGTGTGTGTGTGTGTGTGTGTGTGTGTGTGTGTGTGTGTGTGTGTGCGCGCCAGGTTTTTTTTTCTCCCTCTACATTTCTCCGTAAACATCTCAATGGTTCTTAACAGCTGAGTTTGTATGTCTCAGTTCTCTCCTCTCTCAGTTCTCTCCTCTCTCAGTTCTCTCTTCTCTTAGTTCTCTCGACTCTCAGTTCTCTCCTCTCTCAGTTCTCTCTTCTTTCAGTTCTCTCTTCTCTCAGTTCTCTCCTCTCTCAGTTCTCACCTCTCAGTTCTCTCCTCTCTCAGTTCTCTCCTCTCTCAGTTCTCTCGTCTCTCAGTTCTCTCTTCTCTGCTGCCCGCCACCATCCCCCCCGAGGCGTGTGTGTGTTGTATGAATGCGCTAAGGGTTGCCTGGTATGTGAGGTGTGGATGGTGAATGGCTGTGTGTAGGTGTGGGGTGTATAGTGTGTGGTGGGTGTATGGTGAATGGCTGTGTGTAGGTGTGGGGTGTATAGTGTGTGTATGGTGAATGGCTGTGTGTAGGTGTGGGGTGTGGTGTGTGGATGGTGAATGGCTGTGTGTAGGTGTGGGGTGTATAGTGTGTGGTGTGTGGATGGTGAATGGCTGTGTGTAGGTGTGGGGTGTATAGTGTGTGGTGGGTGTATGGTGAATGGCTGTGTGTAGGTGTGGGAGTGTATAGTGTGTGTGTGGGTGAGGGTTGTGTGGGAGTGTATAGTGAATAGGGTATGAAGGTGTATGCTGTATCGATGAGGAGGAATGGGTGTATGCTGAGTGGTATGGTGTGTATTACAGTATATTTGGGGATTGGTATGTATGGCTGAACGAGGTGTATGGTGTGTGGGTGGTACATATGGTGTGTATGTTAGTGAGCTGGGCGAATATGGCGAGTGTGAATGTGGGTACGATAGGGGGAGAGGGTGGGTTGGCGTGGGCGGCACAGAATCAACCTCAGGAGCTATAAGACGTCTGCCTCCCTTCACCGCCCGGTTTCAGTGTGTACGGGAGAGGACTTGAAGAAGAACCCAGGACGTAAACATCAGGATACTGTGGTTTATATTGGGGCTACGGAGGGTGTAGTGGGCGGGTGTACTATGATGGGTGTACTGTGGTGGATGGAATAGTACCTGTTGGGTTTGGGGTGTGTATAGTGACGTATGCAATGGTCAGGGGGTGTAGTGGTCCGACGTGTAGGTGTAGCCGGGTGGGGGTGTAGGTGAGAAAGAGGGAGGGGGGGAATAGTGACCTCGGACCAGCCACCTTATTTGATACACCTGGTTTATCACCTTGATTTATGGAGCCACATTTATTTACGTGTGGGATTTGTTTTGCTTTGGGGTAATCTGGATGACACACACACGCACACACACGCACACACACACACACACACACACACACGTACGTCAGACCCTTGGGTTGTCTAACAGCCGGCTGGGGTGAATGACGCCTTGGACCCTCCCGTGTAAGGCCAGGCGGCAACAGCAGCAGGGTCCAGGCGTCACCGTAAAGATGCCACCACGCGCTTGACACCTTCACTCCCTCTCTCAGCTCTGTAAGCACCCATGAGAGGAAGTGTCTAGCGGCAACCCTTACTGTTAGTCTGTCTTATCATAAAACCCAATTGCCCCCCGAGACGCTATGGCGAATGTGACTAAGTTTAGAGCGAAATTGCTGCAGCGAGAAGACCAGGGTGTATATTCATCATTATAAACCCAGAGAGTCATCATACACCATCTTGACGAAGAGGAAGGACAACATAGGAACATAAGAATAGGCCGGTTGGCCTGTGCATGGCAGCTCCTGTCGAGAGTTACTACCACTCTCTATCATCCATGAATCTATCTAGCCTCCTTTTGAAACTTTCCAGAGTTCCCGCACTTACTACAAAAGTTGCTAAGCTTGTTCCACTCGTCCACCACCCTATTTGTGAACCAGTTCCTTCCTATCTCCCTCCTAAACCTAAACTTATCTAACTTGAATCCGTTGCTCCGAGTCCTATCCTGCTCGGATATTATAAGAACTTTATCTATATCTCCTTTATTGATTCCTTTCACCCACTTAAATACTTCTATCATATCTCCCCGCACTCTTCGTCTTTCTAGGGAATGCATGTTAAGTTTCTTTAACCTATCCTGATCTGGAAGGTTTCTAAGTCCCGGAATCATTTTTGTCATTCTTCGCTGCACCGACTCTAGTGAATTGATATCCATTCTATAATAGGGGCACCAGAACTGAACGGCATAATCGAGGTGCGGCCTGACTAGCGCAAGTTATAGTTGCAATAAGACCTCTGCACTCTTGTTACTGACACTTCTAGATATAAAACCCAATACTCTGTTAGCCTTATTTCGAACATTAACGCACTGTTTTCTAGGCCGTTGGTCCGGGCTTACAAGTACCCCTAGGTCTCTTTCACAAGTCGACTTCTCTAGGTTGATGTTGTTAAGGCTGTATACATTATAAGTATTTGTTCTTCCAATATTAAGTACGCTGCATTGCTGGTGTTGAATTTCATTTGCCATTTTTCAGACCACCCCTGCAGTTTATTTAGATCCTCCTGTAATGCATTTGCATCCTGCCCTGAATTAATTTGCCGGGTACAGCGAGACAATGAACGACGCTGTCACCCAAAGAATTATTAAGTGACCTGACATTGAGTTTGTCTTTCCATGCCTCATATATCGTGACTGTCATTTTTATCACATTTACTTTCCATGCCTCCTCCTCCTCCCCCTTCTTATTCTTATTCTTCAAATCATCATCATATTCTTTTTCTTCTTCACTTTTCTTCTTCTAATTTATTTTTATCATAATTTTTCTTCTTCTTCTTCTTCCCTCGTATCCCATTTTTTTCTCCTCTATCCCATCGCCATCCCTGTTACTTGAAGTGGCTGGTAGTGGGACGGAAAGAGAAAGTACTGTTATCGTCGCGGTGTTTGTGAGGCTGGTGTACCGCAAGGGGGGAAATCTACCGCCACTATTTTATAAGATACGGTTACCTGTTGTTGTAGAATACGTGCATTTACGTAGTTTGTCTCCCTAGGTCGCGGTCAGGCTCTGTATACCAACCACTCCTTCCGAACCTTTGTCTTGTGTGTGTGTGTGTGTGTTTTGTCTATAAATTAACCCTTACCAATGCGAGGGTATAATAGACTGCAGAGGTTGTTAGTGATTATAGGAATTATAATGACTAGTTGTGGTCTAAATGATGATAGAGTGAATGTTCTCACCGAGTAATTATGCCTGACTCTAAAATCCCAGCTGGACGTGAATAAGAAACATTACTTATTAGGCTAAACACAATATCAACATTAGGAAGTATAATTGCCAAGTCTCCTTCTAATAATATCGTAAATGAACTTTGATAATAATTAAAAACCAAGGTAAGTTTCTTAATGACGTGATAATTATACCTGGTGGAGTAATTAAAGGTGTGTGGTAGGGATGGTAGAGTGGTGTGGTAGCGTGTTGGTGTTATTCGCCGTGCACGACCCTCACCACCTGGTATTGTTTACGTGTGTTTGTGTTTGTTTATGTTTGTCTTTGTGTTTATGTCATGTTTATGTTTGTTTATGTCTGTTTATTTTTTTGTTGTCACGGTAAAAGTTAGCCTCGGTGTTGAGTTTATACGGGAGTCTCTGTCTACCTGTCCACCTACCTGTCTATCACTGATGGCCACACCTGCACTCTCCTGTCCTGCAATTGGTCACTTTTATACAGCGCCCTTGTTACATGCTCGCTATGGTTATAATGATCGGGTCCTGTAAGATTTTGACGCTTTTAGTACACACACACACACACACACGTTTGTATGGCCTAGTTAAAACACATCACTGTTGTATCAATTCCCAACTCTGTTTTAACTTCATTCTATACATATGTGGTTAGGTGAGATGAGGTTAGGTGAGGTTAGGTTAGGTTAGGTTAGGTGTATTTTGTGAAGCTCCAAATACATTTGTAATAAATTTAATTGAAGAGTTCCCACGAGTTTTATCAATGAATGTAATGCGTATAGAAGTGACTAGTGTCATTAGTACTGTGTGTTTACTCTGGTGAATATTTCTTGTGTTGACTAAAGGTTTAAAGGTCACGTGTAGGAGAGGGGTTCACTGGGGGGGGGGGAGTAGAAGAAAAGGAGTTGTATCAGGAATTTTGATCAATACGATGAAGAGAATGTGCATGTCAGGGGTGTACTCTAGGACTGTAGAGGTCACATAGGCCCCCAGTCCTATTAGGCCCTTACCTAACCTAACGTACCCTAACCTAACCTAACCAATAATATTTGGGGTCTTTTAAGGTCGAGGTTCATTAATATTTGGGGCCCATCAGGACTGGCCTCCAATTCTAATAGTTAGGTTGGGGGGGGGGGGGGTTACCAGTCAGCATTCCCCCAGGTACTTGAAGGGGGAGGAATCTAGTAGAAAGTAGTTGTACGGGTTGGGGGACGTGAGGAGAGGGGGGAGTGGGGAGGAGGGGGAGTGAGAGAGAGTCAGAGGATAGGTTTTCATCAGGCAGTGGTGACCATATGCCGTCTGGCTGTCACGGTGTCGCTGTGTTGTGGGGTTGTTACTGTGGCTGTTGAGCAGAGGAGGAGGAGAAAGAGGAGAAACTGGAAGTGAAGGAGTCAAGGTTGTGGAGGAAGGAAGAGGAATTGGCAAAATAACAAGAAGAAGGTGATTGAGCAGTGATTGAAACGAGTGAGAGGAACAACAACCTTGATATTTCATTAATGGTGTTGAGAGATAAAAGGCAAAGTGTATAAAGAAAGTTAAGGAAGAAAGAGATAGAGAAAATTAAAACCCATATTGCATGTTTCTGCCCGGTGGCGGTGATGAGAACAGGAGGCTGACCGACTTGCTGAAGGAAAAGTGGTATCATGCTTGCAACACCACCATTATGAGGTGTAGGGGTCACACACGTTACCTTGAAGGTCGTGAACCACGGCGGCGGCGGCGTGATCGGCGCTATTGTTAGGCGGGAGGTCGGGTCAGACCGGGTCGTGGCGGGAAAGTTGCTGCGCGCCTCCACTGACGTTTATATCCGCTTTTTGGATACCAGATGACTGTATTTATTGCCGCCAGAGGTGTTTAAGGTCGCCTGCTGATGAAAAATGCCCTGGTAAAGGTCTTTATAACCTTGTTAGTGGGTACACAGACATTCATGTTTGTTGGAGAGCGGGTTCAACCTTGGCATAGTTTGTGGAATGGTCAGACGAGAGCTTTTATTTTTATGTATGTTAAGTGTTTATATAAATACAGCTAATGTAGGACTAAGACGTCTTCATGGCATCGTTGAAATTCAATAGTAAACATTTGTTCAAAGAGGCACAGTGCCAAGCTACTGAAGGTCAGATAACTTGTTGGTGTTATCGTTACCAAAGATCATTATCAAGACAAGTAGGTTACCCACACAGTCTAATCTGTAATAAACCTCATTTACTGTATATTGATGACTTACAACCCCAGTACCTCCTTTTACTGTCACCGGTGGTCTCACATATGGGCTGCCTTCACTGAGAATTGTTTTTACCACCTGGGAATATGTAGTGGTTGAGGCAGGTAGACGTGACATCCATGAGCTTAGGAGATTTGCTGTCAAGGTGTTTGGCATGTGACTGTGTGTAGTTGATGTGCGGTGATTAAGGTGTCCTGGAGTGTGTATGTAGACAGGTGTGATGCAAAGAGTATTGAGGCAGATAACGAGGTCAATTAGAGAGAGCCGTGGGTGTGGTGGTACGTGAGGCTGAGTAATGAAGGCTCTGACAGTCACTTAATGACTGCGTGAGGCTGCAGCATCCTGCCCGTGATTGGTACCAGCCCAGACGCCCACCACACTTGCCACTCCCTCTGATGGGTGTGTCGCGCGCCCACCACACCTGGTCTCTCCCTATCGTGTGTGTGTGTGTGTGTGTGTGTGTGTGTGTGTGTGTGTGTGTCCCCCCCTAAGTTAACCTCTCTTACGTCTTTTACATACCTTGGCCTCGCCCCATTGTATTTCATTCTTTGTGAGTTAGTTTTACCTCACCTCAACTTCTCTCTCTCTCTCTCTCATTGAGCGTGTGTTCCCTCCCGTGTTCTCTGGCCGTTTACCTGTCAAATTCCTCAAGGGTTCCATTTTCCCTCATCTTAAATGGGATTATTCTCGTGCCAGAGATTAGTGTCACATACCTCAATTCCTGACGCTCTTACCCCGAGGTTGTGTGCTGGGATACACATTCTTAGGGGCTGGGCTGGGCTGGGCGTGTGACAGTAGCCCCGGAGTTCACTACTGATAAAGGACCTGCTCGCTGCATTGCATGTTTCGCGCGCCAACAGATTTGTGTTTTTTTCTCTAAGGGAGCTTTGGCATATTTGGTTTTGTTTTGGTAATATAAACAGTAGTTGGGATGTTTGTCTTCCTTTGTGGTGTAGAATTTGTTGTTTGGGTTTGGTTAATGATGTGTGTGTGTGTGTGTGTGTGGCCCACCTTAAGTATATTATTAGTAAAAACAAATTTAATTTCTTTTTTTTTTAGTTAGAGATTCCATTCTTATTCTGAAGGTTGAGTTATTTTCACCCTCAGTCAGCTGGACGGTCCTCTTGTTAGTCAGCAATATTGTCAACAAGAACACGGCTTTAAGCAAACTTGCAACAACACTCGGCCAAACGTAAGGACGCTGCAGTGAAAGTTGCTGGTTGCGTTAGTTGCGGGGGGGGGGGGGGGGGAGTTTGTGCAATATGTGGTAATTGCATGGACTAGGAATTTTGTTTCCCTGTAACCCCTCTACCCTTCCTCTTCCCCTCTATCCCTCCCCTCCCCTTCCCTCCCTTCTTGCCCCCTCCACTCTCCTCTTCTCATCTTCCATCCACTCCCCTTTCCATTCTCTTTCTACTATCCTTCTCTTTCTTTCCTTTCTCCGACTACCCTTACCCCCCCTCCCCTATCCTACATCTACCCACAAACCTCTGCTATCCACCCACCCCACCACCCTTCTCCCCTACACCCCCCCACCTTCCCTTTGTTCTGTTGTTTTACGAGTCGTCAGATCATCGTGGCCGGGTTCTAACGAGCAGTTTTTATGGGTACTTGTTATACGCTGAGACCTCCGGCAGTCATTGTGTTTTTAATAGACTGTTAAGGTGTGTTAGCGCGACGTGGGTGACCTCCTGACGACACAGTTCCTCCCCCTCTCCTCCTTCCCCTCCGTCGGGTGTGTGTGTGTGTGTGTGTGTGTGTGTGCTGTTTGGAGAAGATTTTGGATTTAGGTCTCAAAGTGAGTTGGGTTGGGGTTAGATCTGGGTAGTTTACGTTTGGTTGGGTTAAGGTACGTTGGGTTGGGTTTGGTTAGGTTAGTTTGGGTTTGGTTAAGGTAGGTTACCCTGACACTACTGTCTCCTTACTGTCAACATACCCCCAACCTGTCTTAAACCCGTCTTTTCACCCCCACTGTGCCACTCCACCAGCCTATATCCTCTATCCAGCTGTAAGAGAGGGAGTGCCATGTGAGAGAGGGGAGTGCCATGTGAGAGAGGGAAGTGCCATGTAAGAGAGGGGAGTGCCATTTTAGGGAGGTCATGATAGGTTATGGAGGCCTGAGTGGGTAGGGGGCGTCGTCAGCTAGGTCGTGTGGGTTGTCAAAAAAGGTGAAAGTGTGACCCTGGCCCTCCCCCTCCCCCTCCTTCACCCCTACACCGTCAGTCTTTCTCCATTTCCTCCTGCAGCACCCTCAGGTTTTTTTTATGCAGCTCCTCCTCCAGTCTATCTCTATTCCTCCGTCATTTATCCAGGCATCTTCCTCTTCCTCGTTTGCCTGGCTGTCCTTACGTCGTTCACTGTGCTTCTTTACTTCCATCTCCGTCATAACGGTTAAGTGAAAGTGTGTGTGTGTGTGTGTGTGTGTGTGTGTGTGTGTGTGTTCTGTCATGCAGGGTAATTTTGTAAGTGAGAGTGACCTTAATATATATAAACTAGCCCTTGGTAGTCTTAAGGATGATAGTCGTGCCCCAGTAGACTGCAGGGAAATACACACACACACACGCAGAAGAAGGTTGTCAGTGTAGTGGCGGTGTTGTTGTTGTGTTGGGACATGAGGCAGTGTGGGTGTTTCTAACATTCTTCTCCTGACGGGGAGGAAGCTGTCTAGTGGTAGTGCTTAGTCGCGGTGGTGCTTGTGGTGGTCGCGGTGGTGGTGGTGCTTGTGGCGGCGGCGGTGGTGGTGTGATGACTATATTTTACCTTGTCAACACCGTTACGTAAATGTTTCTCTTTTTCGCCTTTTACTCGTTATATAGATATTAACGAGACCTTTGTGTTTTGTGGTGGTGTTGGGAGAAGGAGGAGGAGGAGTTAGCGTGGTGGTGGTGGTGGCTGAGAGAGGAAATAGTGTTGGTGTGGTGACAGTGACGGTGGCGGTGTCTCAAGGTAGGAAGAGGAGGCGGCGGCATCCTCTCTGGCTACACACACACACGTTCTCCACTACACTTGTCACCCTCACCTCACAATCTCCTCTTAACGATTCATCATTTTCTAAACAGTTCGTTATTATTATCCTCTCTCTCTCTCTCTCTATTGCTCATTCCTTCTCCTCTTGTGTTAGGTCAAATAATTATACTTTACGTGGGTCTTATGATTGATATTATTCATACATTGACCACCATAGAGGCGAATTGAATAGGAGAGAGAGTGCGGGCGTGTGGTTCTTGTGAGAGGTGAGGGAGCCAGGGGAGAGGGAGGGGCGCCAAGGCTTGATTACGTAGCAGATAAATCATGTTCACATTAACAGGATATAATATCATATACTAGGAAAAAATAAAGAATCAGTCATACAGAAAAAAATCAACAATCTTCCGTTTTATGTTTCCTCGTCTGTGTTTGGTAATATTGTGTGTTGCTGTATGTATAAGGTAATGGTTCATATGATGGGTAAATGTGACAACCATCCGAGACTCAGTTAAATGTGACAACCATCCGAGACTCAGTTAAACATGACAACCATCCGAGACTCATAACTTTATAATGACGGTGTGGGGGGAGGGGGAGGATAGTGTGCCGCCTTGTTGAGAGGTGGGGCGACGCTTCTGTTTTATGGTTCCGTAATATTAGCCGGGGTGACGTTACGACCCAGTTATTGACCTCTTTGGTAAGTGTTATGGTCATTCTTTTGTTGACCTGAGTGTGTTGTGAGGGCCTTAAGGTAGCCTGGGTGAGTGTTTGACCTGAGGAGGAAGGTGAGGGCGGTCTGTAGGTGTCTTTAAAGGAAGGGAGGGAGAGAAGATTGGTGAGGAGGCGGAAGAGGCTTTGTATAAGACATAGGGGGTGGCGCGTGGTGCAGGACATGAGAGAGAGAGAGAATAAATACGCATCTTGTATCAGAGCAGAAGACCAGTTGGGTTGTCGTGGGTGATGGAAGAGAGCTGTTCACTGAGGTAATACCGTACAGGGCCAGGTTCTTCCCCCCTCTCTCCTTGCTGCCGTCGTTGAAACCCACAGTAATTGTCCTTTTTTCCCCCCCCTGAAAATAATTCCCGATTACTGGGTAGAAGAAACATGTGAGCGAGAAGATAATAATCACAGCGATGTTGTGGGAGTATCTAGGCGATGTACCTGGGGGGGGGGGAGTTATTTAATGGAGTACATATTTCACACAACAGCTGGTGGTTGATGGTGGTGGCAGGATAGACACAGACCACCAGTACTCAACCTCATGATCAATTAATGTCTTTTTTTTTTATATTCTTATTTTCATTTTTTCGGGGGCTGACAAACCTTTGAATTCTTAATACGTCTTCAACCATTCCCGGGTGTTAGTATCTGGACTGTATAAGTTATGGCTCTTGTATGTAACTCATAGAAGAGATTATATGGTAGTGGAGGGTTAACATACCTAGATTAGTAAGCTCATCCGTCCCCCCCTCCCCTCCCTTCCCCTCCCTCTTCCACGATTAAGTCAAGACCAGGGTTCAGATTCTCAAAGGACTGTACGTTATATTTATCTACAACAAATATAACGTCAATAATAGGATCTTAGTTACCTCCAGAGACTACCTACCTAAAGGGGTTTTGCGTTTTCCTGTCGCAAAAATGAAGGATAAAAATTAACTCACTATACCTTGGGAATGTGGAGGGATAGGAGAGCTGAGCGGTGGGGTGGGGCGGGGCGGGGTGGAGTAGGATAGGGTGGGGTGGGCGTGGCTCACTACATACTGATTATATATCCTCAAGCATCACCCTGTTATCATAGTGAGTTCATTCAGCAGCTTCCTATAGCTTGAGGGAGGAAGGGAAGGACCCACGCCAACCACCTGGTGCTTCTGTGGCTTATGGATCGGCTCAATATATAGGGGAAATTAGATCGGTAAGAGTGAACAGTTTCTTATGGGTTTTCAGAATGTACAGAAGAGAGTTAGAGTCATATGTTAGTTAGTTAGTGGTGAATGTGACCTATGACAAGGGCTCTCATACCACGAGTCACAGGGTAAGGCACAAACAGACATCCTATAGCCTGGGAAGATAATGAGATGGTAGATTATTGTAGATGGTTTATATAATATATCTTGACCGGGGATTGGTTTTGCTTTTATATATAGTCGAGTTGGTATGTAAATTCAGGTAGCTTTCTTGGTTAACTTATTGATTAGAACGAGAAATTGGAAACAGAATCCTTCGTGCTTTAGTGCATCTTGTATACTAATGAGTTAACGATACCTGTGTGATGGGTGGTAGTGGTGTAGGGGATCTCTGTAAAGGTCACTAGTGTACTGGACGTTGTATGGAACTTAAAGTAGTGGGTGGCGACTGGTGGTAGAGGAGAGTTCACCGATGTAGTAATGCGCTTAAGGTAAAGCTGAGGGCAGAGTCTGGCTGGCTGTGATAGTTGAACAAAGGGGAGTGGGGGAGGTAAACGGCTTTGAGATAACACCCTATCGAACGGTGATAAGGGGAAGAATTTATTCCATTTACGAGTGTGTTTTATTCCTTAAGTAGGTGGATGATAAGATAGGTATTTATATGATGTTTAATGATGCCAAGTATATACGGAAATATAGAACAGAGACCTGGCTTTATGAGGCTGAGTCAGTGACAGGTTTTATGCGGGGTCACGATCAATTCTGTGTCATATTTACATTTCTATTATTTGATCCTACTGAAGGAATTATTAGGTTTTAATGAGCACCAGATAGTAAAGGACCGTCAGTAATTAGTTTCAGTGATAAGAATAAGGATTAAGTTATATGCAAGTTGATTTTCGTGGGTGTTATGTGTGTGAGATGTTCGGGGAAAGGGACAAAGTAGAGATAAATTTATGGGTGAAAGGAAGCAGACGAGACAGAATGAGCGGAAGAACCAGGTATCATTATGTGATTTCATTTTATCTCGAGTTCTGTCTATCCACGAGTCTTCTTCTGTCTATGGTTACATGTCTCTCCCGTCCACCATCAAATGCTTTTCTGTCTATTAGTAAGTGCTTATTATTGACCTGATCTTCAAGGGATTTTATTGACCTGATCTGCATGAGCTTTTATTGACCCACGTGACCCTCGTACTACACACAGCACCTTGTTATAACTCCCAGTCCTGTGTGAAAGGCATCTCTCTCTCTCTCTCTCTCTCTCTCTCTCTCTCTCTCTCTCTCTCTCTCGTGTGGTGGTTGTGACGGGACACTGTGTACAGGCGGGTGTGTGGTGTGTATGGCTGAGGTAACGTGTACCCTCATGGACATAGTTTGGAATATAATTATCGGATATGGTGGTGTTGTTTACTCTGGGAACCACCTTTTACTTCTGTATATTCAACACACACACACACACACACAATTGAGAGAGAGAGAGAGAGAGAGAGAGAGAGAGAGAGAGAGAGAGAGAGAGAGACGTAAGGTTACTCGTGAGTGTCATGAAGTGTTTGGTGAGGCTGGAGGCTGTTGTGAGGGCCAGCTGTGAGTATGGTGAGTCCGGCCATAGTATTATGGGAAAATTATCCTGGCCCGGGTGCCCCACCTCGCCTAGCCTGGCCTTCACTACGCCCACGCCTCGCCCACACCGCACGCTACACCAACCTCTGTAGCCAGGAGAGACAAGGCCCAGTGTTCCTAGCCGGGGCCTCCTCACCAGGCACACCCGCCGGGATAGGAAGTAAAACCTAAAGGGCAACTCTCGTAAGGGTGACTTCTGCTTGACGAGTGTGTTGCTGGTGGATGGTTACTGTAAAGTGGAATTAATATTAGTGGTTGAGTGAACCCATATTTGTGTGTGTTATACCACTATGACCTAAGGAATGGTTAGCACACGCGGCGAGACAAGTTCAGCTCAGGACTTCCTCATTTGGCTGAGCTCTGAAAATGAAACCGTTTCACGTGGGGGAGGGGAGGTGGGAGGAGTGTGTTTGCTGGTCTAGGTCTTGGTACGCGCTCTCTGCACTGTCCTCCGTGTACAGTACTAGTCCACGCATAGTGTTTATATGTTCCCTCAACACACTGTTCTTCACTTCATTAGCCACCCAAAACCGTCGTGCAGTTTGTCCCACTCAGGTGACTTGTGATTTGTCTTAAAAGTCCCTCAGGTGTTTGTGGGCTTTGGTGTTAATGTTTTTAGAGAGAGAGAGAGAGAGTGTGTGTGTGTGTGTGTGTGTGTGTGTGTTTCTTGATTTCTTAGCAAACGCACGAAAATCAGAGTGAGATTGGTAGAGGACAGACAGGTAGAAAAGGGTGAGGTGGGGTTAGGTGGGATGGGGTGGGGTGGGGTGGGGTGAGGCAGCAGATAATGGTGGGTCATCTGGGGGCGGTGGTGGCAGGGTTTAGGCTGGTCGACCTCGGATGAAGGGCCAGATCCTCACCTGGATAACCACTGCCGCTGCTCTGGTATTTGTTGATAAGTTCCTGGTTCATGCTGGTGTGGGCCTTGGTTCCTCTGTAGCAAGGGACCTTTAACCCCGTCTCAGACATTAGTAGCCATTGTATTAGAGTGACTTATTAGACAATGAAATCTTGGTTCAGTGTATAAATGTGTGGTTTCTTGCGGGTGTTGTGATGGTAGATGTTTTGCCGAGGTGTGCAGTCACTTTTATTTGTTTTCGATAAAGTTATCATTGGAAAACGTTTTGAATTTTCTGTAATATATGCTGTGAGGGTAAGAGAGAATGAAGAGTGAGAGAAGCACGTGTGTGTGTGTGTAGAGCAGCAATAGGATGTTGTGATGCTTCAGGTGCATGTCCAGTGAAGGTGAGTATGGTAGGCACAGGTAATGGTGGTGCTACAGTCGATATACATTTAGATCCTCTGTAAACGCTCCTCAGTAAACACGGGTTTCACTTGGCTCTTTAGTCCCTTTCAGAACGATGACATATCTTTATATCATCAACGAGGTGTTAACGATAATTGCATCTCTGGTACACCCAAATACACAGAAGATCTTTACACCTAGGTTAAAGAATTCTCGTCTTTGCTAAGTCCCTGTTCTTGTTCTGTACACGGTGATAGCTTTACACACCTGCCATGATGTATCTGATGAAGTTTTAATCGTAGTAACAACAATAACAAAAAAACAAATATGTTACAGTGTGGTGGAAGTTTTTATGCTCTGAAAAACTTTGCCAAGAGAACAAAGTGCGTGGGGCAGCGGTCACGTGAACTATGCTTGGCTGGTGTTGGGTGTGTGTTGAGCACGAGATCACGGCTTGTACGACGTGGTTGGGCTAGTTCGTCGTGTGGTTTAGTGTGGTGGTGGGGTGGGGCGTGTTTTATGACGTGGTTGGGCTAGTTCGTGGTGTGGTTAATGTGGTGGTCTGGTGGCGCGTGTTTTGTGACGTGGTTGGGCTAGTTTGTGGTGTGGTTAGTGTGGTGGTGGGGTGGGGCGTGTTTGGACTGGTCTGCGCCGTGGCTAGGAAGGTCCTGGACGTGGCCTGTCCGAGTACCTGACGTGGTTGGATCATTCCGTGGTGTACCCGAGCTGGTTCATAGTATGGTCTGGGTTGTAGTTTGTCTCAAGGACTGTGTGTTACAGGGTATAAAGATCCGTGGCGTGGCTTGAAATATCCGTGGCGTGACTTAAAATATCCGTGGCGTGGCTTAAAATATCCGTGGCGTGACTTAAAATATCCGTGGCGTGACTTAAAATATCCGTGGCGTGACTTAAAATATCCGTGGCGTGGCTTAAGAGATCCATGGCGTGACTTAAAATATCCGTGGCGTGACTTAAAATATCCGTGGCGTGACTTAAAATATCCGTGGCGTGGCTTAAGAGATCCATGGCGTGACTTAAAATATCCGTGGCGTGACTTAAAATATCCGTGGCGTGGTGGACCTCCGCGCCACTGTTGTATATCTATTGTACATAAAATCGTCGTGGACCCATTTAATAGACCCTGGCCTCATCCTCCGACTCGCAAGGGGGCTTCACCTCATTGCTGTCTCCCTGGATACTTTACTCCTCATGTCTCGGCGCCCAACATACAGGTACATCTAGAGTTATTAAATGATGATTTCTTTTCGTGATATTAATGTAAAAAATAATAGATACAAATACATATGATTTAGTTACAGTCCTGGAGCTTTAAAAACGATCACACTATGTAAGGTTTTCCCTGAATTATTGCGTTATGTAGTATGGTTTCTGTCTGTCTGTCTGTCTGTCTGTGGTGTTTTCATTTAGGACTTACACAGTTGTATGAGGTTTTATATTATCTATGCAAACCACAAGCCAGATGTATACCTTCGCCACACAAGAACTAGTGAAGGCGGACGGCTGGAGAACGTTCGTCTGGCTTTGTGTTGTCGTCGGGAGTGTTTCCGGCCGTCTCGTCGCTTCTCTTTGATAATATACATATATTCTTAACCCATGGGAGTGGGTTTTTTTTTTTATTCGTCACATTTGTTTCATTACGTTTGACATCATCGTATTACTTAATCATATTTCTCAGGTACAACACTGCATTCCTTGATTAAATGTATAATCTAATCAGCCAAGGTTTGTGATAAGTGCTGCGTTAACATGGTTACTTAATCAGCTGTGTGTGTGTGTGTGTGTGTGTGTGTGTGTGTGTGTGTGTGTGTGTGTGTGTGTGTGTCAGTCATCTTCCTGTTGATTTCACTGATAAACATTTAACTCTCACATAGTTGTTTATTTATTGTAGGTGTTTCTTACCTGTCTGTTTAAGTAATAATAACACCGTGTTGGTATTGTGGCTCAGCGTTACCTGTGTAATTATGGGTTAACTGATACTGTTGTGGTTTACCTGTACGTTATAGGTGTTACATCATCGCTATTTGTTATTGTGGCTAAACTTTATTTTATTTAGTGTCGCGTAATGCTGTATCAAGTGTGGTAGTTGGGTTGTATTTTATTTATTTATTTATTTATTTATTTGGGGAGTTATTTAAGTCTATGGTAAATGTGTGTGGTTTTTTGGGTGGTGGTGGGGAGGGGGGTGATCAGAACATTATCTTGGCCCCAACACAAGACAATAGTGTATAGCCAAGAAGGACGGCGTGTAAACACAGTCAAAGGCTCTGCCCTACATGTCTTGAGAGGAGGGGGCTAGGGGGAGGGGTGGGGTTTAAATTGGCATGGTGAAGTTGGGGAAAATGTTGGGGGGTGTCTGGAAGAGGACAAAGACACACACACACACACACCGGAGCAAGTCACCCCCTTTCCCCCACCCGTCTCTCCCTCATCATGCTCCACGCCCACCCATTGTCCCGGACACACCTCCTCTGCTCCAGCCTTCACACCTCCTCCTCCCCCTTCCTCCCTACCCACTCCCCCATCCCAGCCCCCCCCCCCCTTCCCCCTCGGCATCTGGTCTAATATGTCTCGTATGGAGGTGAGGTGTTTGGGTGATAAGCAACTTGAGAGTAGTTTTATTAAATATCTAGTTCATTTTTATTTGTTTTTGTGAGTCCATGTGACCAGGTTATGAATGACGGTAGGGTTGGATGGATCGCAGGTGTGTATGTGGGTAGGTGTGGTGATGGTGAGCAGGTGTAGGTGTGGTGATGGTGAGCAGGTGTAGGTGTGGTGGTTGGGGGCAGGTGGACGCGGTGATGGCGGGTAGGTGTATGTGTGGGCGTGATGGTGGGGGGCAGGTGTAGGGGTGGTGGGCAGATGTATGGGTGTGGTGATGATGGGGCGCAGGTGTGTGGGTGTGTAGTAGTAGTGCTGGGAGACAGGTGTATGTGGGCGTAGCCGTGATAAGTGGGGTATTTTTGGGTGGTGGTGGGTGGTGATAGTCGTTGTAGTGGTGGTGCTGAGGGGGGGTGTGTGTCGTGTGTTTGGCACGAGGAGGGGGCGGAGGGTCTCATAGTACACACACCGGATGGAGCGCCAGGTTTTTGTGGTTGTCCTTGAGTCCCCCACATCCCCACTCCTTCCCCTCCCCCACTCCTTCCCCTCCCCACTCCTCCCCCTCCCCACCCCACTCCTCCCCCTCCCCTCGGGCCAAGATATCACGCCGCTCCTTAGGTTTATTTCTTGTTTTTCACCCGTCCAGTTTTTGATGGACCATTGATTGTCGATTCATTTAATTATTACGTGAACAAGAGGATGTGTGTGTGTGTGTGTGTGTGTGTGTGTGTGTGCTTGACTGTTGATATAGGAGCACGTGGCTGACGCTGCTTATTTACCTATGCTTGTTGAGAGAGAAGTTAATTGAATAGCTGTACACATGGACGTACGTGTGTGTGTGTGTGTGGAGAGAGGTACTTGTTTTACCGTGTGTCCGTGAGCACGCCACGCACCTACTGTACTTTACTACACCTGCCCCCAGTCAACAGGCCAACAGCTACATAGGAAACACCCTTGTCTCTATTAGTGAGGAGTGAGACATGGCAGAACAACCTCCCCCCCCCCTCCTCCAACAGCGCTCGTGCCTGACACCTCTCCCCCCTCCTCATCCTAACCCCCTCCAACCCCCCCACCCTCTCACCTCCACCCCCCCACCCTCTCACCTCCATCCCCCACCCACTCACCTCCACCCCTCCCACCCTCTCACCTCCACCCCCCCCACCCTCTCACCTCCACCCCCCACCCTCTCACCTCCACCCCCCACCTTCTCACCTCCACCCCCCACCTTCTCACCTCCACCCCCTCACCCTCTCACCTCCACCCCCACCTTCTCACCTCCACCCCCCACCTTCTCACCTCCACCCCCTCACCCTCTCACCTCCACCCCCACCTTCTCACCTCCACCCCCACCCACTCACCTCCACCCCCCCCACCCACTCACCTCCACCCCCCCACCCACTCACCTCCACCCCCCCCACCCACTCACCTCCACCCCCCCCCCCACCCACCCACCTCCTCTCATTGTCTTTAACCTATTTTTTCACGCTGTGCTTCCTGGGGGTGAACAGGTACAATTACACGCTAGATACCCTATTATTAGTGGCCCATTACGTGAGTTGTGTTCTATTTCGTACTATTTATGCACTAGCGACTATTTATTGGTATTACTGTTGTGTGTGAATTTGTTATATATAATATGTATCGATAATAATGATGATAGTTGTAGTTATTATTGTTAGTGGTGTTAGTACTTATCATTATTAATCATCATCATCATCATCATCATCATCATCAGTAAGCAAGACTGATCCAACTAATCTCTACAATGACCTGGAAAGAACTATTGAGCAGGGCCACGTTTTGGGGACATACCTAACACTTAACTGGGACATGGACACATATCTCAGTGTCTGGGGCGGAAGACGTTGGTGGCTGGCTGGCTGGCTGCACCTGTGGACACCATCTGCAGGGGGAGTTAATTAGGGCATCTCGTTGTGTTGAGTGCCCCCGTGTCTGACATACCTGGCTGGGACCCACGTTCTAGTGTCTTTCATTCTCTCAACTCTACCTCAAGTTGTTTTTGTATTTGTTTATGTTTTCTTGTTATTATTTGGTTTAAATTAGAATTGAAAATGTATTTGGAGTTTTGATTTACGTCCTGGTGGTCACTGTCTGTTTATTCTTGGTATGGTTGTAGGTGTTTTGTGCTTCAGGAGGACCTATATCTTTGTGTGTGTGTGTACTAGCTGAGGTATGTTGTGTAGGTGAGGGTGTGGGAAGGAACCCGTTCCCCCACGGTCGGGTGCCTGTGGTGTGGGCAGGCCTGGCAGACCACTCACCTGCTCCACACACACACGGCTCACAATCACCATCTCGGGTTAAAACTAATATTTCCTCCTCTATTTATCCTTTACTTGTTTACTGAAGTGGATATATTTAACCTGCTGTGTGGGAGAGTTCTGAGGGGGATCATGGGAGGCAGTGGGTGTTAATTATCTACGGTACATGGTGTGTGTACGTTGACCTGACTGATCACCGCCCACACCTTACCTACTGAAGGACTGTCGCCTCCGCCCCTCACTCTCGTACACTGCTTCACGTATATAAACAAACTGTACGCCGCTACACAGTAATACAAGGCGATATAACTCTGATTTATATAGGTCTGTATGATATAATACTGAGCGTCATGTATACAGGAAATGACGAGTGGTCCTTGTTATAGTACAGGGCGAGTGTGTGTTGGTTGTGACCTTCAAGGGAGGGAGGGGGGGGGGGGGTACTTTATCATCTCAGTTGAACACGTTAAAGATAGTATGTTGTTAGTTTGTTTCATGAGCGTCGGAGTCCGGGTTATCAAAAGTTCGTGATGATTAATTGACTGACTTAAATAACATAGTAAATGCCATCAAGTTTACACGAGACTCGACCAGACGAGATTGACGTAGAGAATCTTTGCGAACATTTTCTATCTTAGTTTGTGTAATGTTTATGTTTTTTTTTTAACTTAAGTCAGCCAGTTGGGTTTAGTATTATATCTTACGAGGAAAACTCATCGCAAAGCCTTTAGGAATTTGGACACTGACCTTGGTTCTCTGTGTCTGGAGTAATACAGTGTTATACGCGGACCTTCCTGGGACCTTTGCACTGTATTAGTTAACAGGATGAAGGCCTAGGTATCAAGGCTCTCACACACCTGGCTCTTTATCAGATCAGGGTTGTAGGAGTTGACCTGGGACACAAGTTGACCTGTTTTATAACTTTATTGTGAGTTTGACACTGAGGCTGAGTGGACGTGTTTCTCCCTCCCACCACCACAACTGCTGCTGTCACCCCGGCGGCGCCACTAGTGTTGAGGCGGTCACTGGTATTATTACTATTATTACCAGACGTTTATATTACTGCATTTCGAGCAGTTTGCGTTGCCGTCACCATCAACAACCACCTCATGTACCGCTCACAACCACCAACTTCCACCATCGCCTTCTACCGTCGACACCACCACCACCACCACTTGAGTTACCGACACTGACACCACCGAGAACAGCAGTATCAGTGGTATTCTGTAGCACACAACCAACACTGTGACCATCATCTACCAGCAGCCACTGACACAACTACCTCCATGCTTTGCTTACCACTAACACCGTGCAGCTAACAGCGTCAACAGGCGCCGTGTTTACACCAGTCATTGATCACATCAAGAGGTTGTTGGAAACAGCTCGTCGTTGAGCGGGCTCGACTTTTCCCACTAAGCTCGTGATAGATGTCGCCTTGTTCAGGTTGTGGCGAGGGGGCTCCACTAACTCACGAGGGAGTGTCTATACAAACACACACTCCCTTTCTCTTTGGTTTAATGCATTATTGCTGACTAGAACTTTCCATTTACGCCAACAGGATAGATGCCACATGGTTCTAGTGAGGCTAGGCGCTGGAGCGGAGTAGGGAGAGTGTTCCTTGCGGGTGTATATTGCTGCTAACACTATTCCTTTCACGTGGGTTAGTGTATATTAGCTCTCTCTCTCTCTCTCTCTCTCTCTCTCTCTCTCTCTCTCTCTCTCTCTCTCTCTCTCTCTCTCTCTCTCGTAGTTTTGCTAGAGATAATGCACTGTTTATCTACATATTCATTTATTTTTTTTACATTCTTATTTTTGGTTTTATTCATTGTATTTTTTTTATCAAATCAAAACTAATATTAATTTCATTGTTATTTTCTTTTGCTTTGTTCATTTTATTTAGATTTCTTTTATCAGTTAATCTTTCTGTTTACTTCTATTTCGTTATACTGTCATTAATTTTTTTATATTCGTCTCAGATTTGAATATCAAACCTTGTGTGTGTGTGTGTGTGTGTGTGTGTGTGTGTGTCCTTGGGATGGGGTTAGTGTAGCAGGCGACTTAACTCCTCGGGATTTCATTCGCTCTCTTCCTAGACGACCAACTGAAAGCAAATGATTTCATGGCCGCCTCCTTCAGCCTCCGTTTAGAGCGACAAGCCCGTAAATGAGCTCGTTGGCACATGGGTCTCACAGTCGGCCCTGAAAACATATTTACTCCAGCTGACCTTTAAGAGGTGTGTGTGTGTGTGTGTGTGTGTGTGTGTGTGTGTGTGTGTGTGTGTGTGTGTTTAAAGTGGGTGGAAATATTTGTTTATTGTGAGGGGATTTGGGAGAAGCCTTGAGAGAGAGAGAGAGAGAGAGAGAGAGAGAGAGAGAGAGAGAGAGAGAGAGAGAGAGTAACCCATGATGCTGGTGGTGGTCATTCAGTCAAGAGGTATGTGTGGTGGTGGTAGTGGTGGTGATGGGTGGTGGTGGTAGTGGTGGTGGTGATGGGTGGTGGTGGTGATGGGTGGTGGTGGTAGTGGTGGTGGTGGTGGTAGTGGTGGTGATGGGTGGTGGTGGTGGTGATATGGGTGGTGGTGGTGGTGGTGATGGGTGGTGCTTGTCTCCTGCCTGGATGTGTTTGTTTGCTGCTTAATTGTGTTTGCATATGCTTGGCTGCTGCCCTCTTGTGGTCGTATAGTGGTCATTTGTGCTTGTCCTGGTCGTCGTCGTCTGTGTGTGTGTGTGTGTGTGTGTGTGTGTGTGTGACTCAGCTGCCATCAACAAACTGAGATTGATGTTCACGGCGGTAGGTATTTATCACAGTGTGGAATGGAAGCTGTGGTTGAGTTTGTCACCACTCTGGAGTGATGAAATACTGACTTGTTCCTTTGTTTATATGAAGGTAGTTGTGGTGAGGAAGTGGCGAGTGCTTAGTATTGTGTTTAATAGGTGGTTGTGGTGGTGTCATGTTTTTTTTTTGGTTGTGAGGCGATGGTTGTGGGATATAATTTACAGGTTGTACTACGGAAATGTTGTGTATGGTGAGTGATTTTTCTGAAGAGCTATGGAGAGAGAGAGAGAGAGAGAGAGAGAGACGGTGGTGAAGAAAATAAAGTTATTCATTGAGATAACTTGACGTATGTGTGAAGTATATACAGGAAAAGATCCTAATTAAATGGCTAAACCCCCCCCCCCCCCCCCCCGAGCTTGTCATTAGTGTTGGGTGTTCAAATATTTCACTTACAGTAAGCGTGTGTTGTGAGGTGTACGGTCAGACGCAGCATTTAATAACATAACTCTCTGCGTTGTATTATTGTTCGGTGTCCAAGTGTTTCTCTCGCACAAACATAAAATATTTGTAGTGGTGTGGTTGGAGCTTGACCAAGTACTGTGAGTTTGTGACTGCGGGGTTTTTTTTTTTCATGGTCAGTTTTAACTTGCATTGAGAAGTTAATGTTGTGGTTGGAGGTTTAACTTGAGTCTAGCTTTAGTACGAGAGACGGATTATACTCTGATGCAGGTGTTTATGGGGGACAAATGTTGAGATTGAGTGTAATTACAACATGTGGTGCTGTGGTAAGGTACCAGTTTGTGTTAAGGACATAAGAAAATAAGGAGTCTGCAATAGGCCGGTTGGTTTGTGCATGGCAGCTCCTGTCGGGAGTTGTAACCAGCATAGGCTTGATGGTTGTGTTTGAGGACATTGTGAGTGTGATGGTACTGTGTTTTAATGGCGTTGGGGACATGGGTGACTGGATTTATGGCATACTTGACTGTTAATGGCGTTGATTGTGTGCCATTGTCAAACTGATTGATGAGATGATGGCTAAAGATACTTGGCAGACACACGCCTAGTTCGCCTCTGTCTCTCCTCTAAAGCACAAGGACACACACACACACACACACACACGACTCTGACAGACACCTCATTTGTGTGTTGGTCTTGGCAAACAGACTTCTTTCACCTGTGTCACTCACCAACCTTCCGTCAGTCTCCACCCTTCATGACAGCAGCCACGGTTCACTCTGCTGCTACCCGATCTGCTCTCAACTTTTCTGGGTTTCTGTCAGTACTGGCATCTTATTTGCATACTCCAAGTGCTCTTCGCAGTTGCTTGTCGCTGCCAAATATTTTGCGAGATACAAGTTCCTGTACAGTGGAGGACGGGTCAGTGACGGTAGTTTGTAAATTCTTCATAATTGGTATTCAAGTCAACTATTTCACACCTACACGATGACACGAGTTAACCTGCGGGACGTCTGGATTTTGCATACCATCTCATATATATTTGTTTATTTATTTATACGTATTTGTTTATATATTTATTTATTTTGGTTTAGTGGAGGTGAGTGGTAAGGCTGTGTACTGTACTAAGGTTACACCGTCACTGACAAGAGGAAATAATATGGTGTCCAGGGACTGAATCTTGGCCGTAAATGGGCTGGATTTTTTTCCCATGAGGTCGTTCACCTTGATGAAAAAGAAGCCGTAATTACATTGCGTTAGGGAGTTTACATCTTGTCTTGAGGCATTAAGTAGAGGGAGGGAGGCGCGCACCAAGGCCCTATTTGGTCCTCACCTCACCCACTCACCTCCAATTAACCTGTAATCTAGTAACACCCCCGACTTATATTTCATTATCCTCCCGCCCCCTCCCACCCCCCTCCTCTCTTCCTCCCACCCCCTTCTCTCCCCCTCCCACCCCCCTTCTCTCCCCCTCCCACCCCCTTCTCTCCCCCTCCTACCTCTCCCCTCGCCCCCACTACACCCACTAAGCCTAATATGTGAACTCCACCATCTTCTGTCCCCAACTCCAACACCCCTCCCCTACCTCCTGCCCTTTTTTACTCCTACACCACCCCCCGCCTTGCCTCACTTCCATACCTGCCTCAATGCCACCCCCCCCTCTCCCCCACACCTCTCTCTGGGGTAGGAGATGGTACAGGTGTGGAAGACCTTAACCAGACCAATATAAATCTTTGACCAGTGTGTTTACTCTCCGACGCTAAGTAGATATTTAACCTTAGGATCTATTGAGAATAAGTCATTAAATAACAACAGAACAATAACAGTAATAAGTATATATATTAGCAAGTACAAGAGTGTGTAAGTGTGCACTCCTTCATTAATTTTATGGCCTCTTAGTGTGTAAAACTAAAGATGAAAATATAATAGGTTGTTTAACTCCCCACACACACTCACGAGGCGAGGGAGCTGCGCGAGAGGACTGGGAGGTGAGACGGACAGACATAACGTTATGGGAGTGTGTAAAGAGGAAAACATTCTCACTCAAGCAGAACACCTGAACCGCCACCCAACACCTGGGGTCCTGTTACTTGTGCCCACACTTGGTACAGTACTGGTCTCTGGGAGAACTTTTACCTCACCTCCTCCTTACAGGGGCACCGGAGCGTGGAGTGGTTTGGTCACTGATTTTGTAACAAGTCGATTCCCAGGGTTCCAATAATAGTTATAATAATAATTCTCTCAAAAGGTAGGTTCATATTCTTACAGATTACTTGATGGCTACCGTCACCACAAAAGATGGTTAGTGGTGACAAGAATGGTGATACTGAGAGGTTTGTGTAGGGGAGAGCTGGCCAGTAGGGTGGTGATGGTGCTACTGCTGGTGGTTGTTGCTACGGGTGCTGTTTGTGCTGGTGACAAGGTTGATCCTGATGCTGTAAATGGTGCTACAACTTTCAATCCTCGTCTTGAAGTCTCTAACGTGTGGTCAGTGTGGGAAGCTGGTGAGGTGTTGCAGGTATACTGGCGTCATTGCAGAGTGGACACAGTTAAGGTGACACCACTGGCACTTAGGTAATAGTGCCTTGTTAAGTAACTCGAGTTCACTGGCATATATATATATATGTCATTGCATCACTGTTATATTATTCTGTTGATTACATAACATACCATAACACATAACATAACATACCATAACATATAACATAGCATACCATAACATAACATGGTGAAGTCGTGTGTGCTGGCGGAGAATTTGTTTGATATAATTCTCTAGTTTCCGCCCTGACTCGTTAAGTTTGTAGTGGGTGTCTGTCTCACTTGAGCTTCCCTGAAATGTGTGTGCCACCTGTTGCTAGCCAGACCAGTAGCTGAAAGGATGACTGCCGACTGGTTAGTTAGTCCAAGTCTTAATGCCTACCTCCTACCACCTAACTCCTCCAGTCCTTATGCCTCCCAGTCCTAATGCCCACAGTCCTAATGCCCCCCCCCCCCCCCAGTCCTGATCATTCTCACAGTCTCATTCCTAATAGAATCCAATGTTTACAGTTGGGTTCAGGTCAGGTCAGGTCAGGTCAGGTCAGGTCTTCAACAACCTGAAGTCTACGAGGTAAAGACGGTTGTGTGGAGTGAGCGAAGGGATAGTTCCTACACCAGCAGCTGGACCTGGTTTCAGCCCTCCTCATAGGTGACTGAATACCTGATCAACCAGTCTGTTCCTGTTTGTAGCCCCCCTCCCTCTCCTCCCCCTCCTCCTCCCCTTCCATCCTCCCCTCCCCCCACTATCCCCCTCCCCCCACTATCCCCCCCCCTCCCTCCCTCCCACTATCCCTCTCCTCCCCCTTCCCCCAAAGGCGGCATATCAGTTACACCCAGGCAGGTTGATCAGAAACACTTGAGGTTAATGAAAGGAAGTTTGTAGTTCTCTGATTCATCGTAGGATGCAGTTTGTGGTATTTTTATTCGTCCACCCTGTAGTTTTTTGTGTTTTTATTCGTCCACCCTGTAGTTTTTTGTGTTTTTATTCGTCCACCCTGTAGTTTTTTGTGTTTTTATTCGTCCACCCTGTAGTTTTTTGTGGCCGTAGTGAGAGATAAGGCGGTGTCCGTCTCTTTGTCTCGTCTGATAACATATATTTCGGTGCGTGTTGTTTAGTCTCTTGAGGTCGTCTCTGTACCCAAGCCTTAGGAGAGAGTTGTCCCACTTATGTGATAGTATATATAGACCTGGTTCATGTTTGACGGCCAAGTGTCTTATTATTATTATTATTATTATTATTATTATTGTTGTATTTGATTTATTTCTATATTATAATGAGTTGGAAAGCAGATGCAGTATAATGACTTGCCTCAGGTGTATAGAGGTATTAGGTGTTTTTGCTTGATGTAAGAGTTCTTATTGTCTACAGTGTAATAATAATAATAATTAACGGTTTATTGAAGGAGCTTGGCAGCCAGAAGGCTGAAAATATACAGTTACATATTTGGGGAATGGGTTTCGAATTACAAATAATATACAAGTAACATAAGTGACACAAATAAGATATATAATAACTAGATGGGGAAAAGCTCAAACTACAGTTCATTTCAACATAGTGACAGTGCAAGGAGTAGTGTTTACTGGGAGTGAATACACTGGTTTATTACAAGTTATTGATAATTTTTACAATTGTTGGGACTGGGCTGTTCTTATAGCGATCAGTTCGTGCACGTATGGGCTGGATGCGGTTGTGGTGTCGAACGGCAATTCTCGGACTAGGGATCTCAGGTGGTAGTAGGAGCCGGTGTCGAGGATGGTGTTGAAGCTTCTTACCAAATTTGCAGATGAGGTCGTGGTGATGGTCAGTGAGAGTCGAAAGGGTCAGTGTGTTGAGCGCTTCTTGATATGTGGAGTAGGAAAGGGAGAGAATAATCTTGCATGCCCTCTTTTGCACTTTTTCTAGGTGTTTACGTTGTGTGGCATTTAGGGAGGACGACCAGGTGGGGGAGGCATAGGTGAGCTTGGGAAGTATGAATGTTGTGTAAACACTGAGGAGCTCGTGTGCAGGAACTCCGAGGGACTTGAGTCGGCGGAGGAGGTGGAGACGGAAACTGGAGGATTTGACAACTTCACTGACGTGTGGTTTCCAATTTAGTTTGTTGTCTATGGTGACGCCGAGGAGCTTCGTGGAATCTACAACCTGGAGTGTGCTCGGACCTAGAGAAATGGAAGGAGGTGGGACAATGTCGGAGGAGAGGTTGATGTGCATAACCATGGTCTTGGTATGGTTGATGGTGACATGGTTGTTGGTGGCCCAGTTTTGGAGATGTTCAATAAATCCTGAAGGGCGGTATAGTTGGGAGCAGAATTGTTGACGCTGATCCCAATGGTGGGGTCGTCGACATATTTCCAGCGAGCAGGGGTTTCTCTTAGGGCATCATTGATGAGCATAAGGAAGCAGAGTGGTCCCATCTTGGTGCCTTGGGGGACGCCACAGGTGAGTGACTGAAAGGTGGAGACAGCCCCTCGGAAGCGTACAGCTTGGCGTCGGTCACTGAGGAAGTCTGTAAGCCATGGTATAAGACTTCTCCGAAGCCCGAGGTCAATAGCTTTGTTGTGTGTGTGTGTGTGTGTGTGTGTGTGTGCTCCCCAGACTACACCTCAGATGACGTTAGCAATGGTCGTAGTGAGCGGTAACGGGCGTGCGGGTCGCGGACATGGCGTGGGCGGTCATGGGTGTTGGTGATGAACGTGGTCTTAAGATCTATGGTTGGTTGGCGTGGGTGCCGTGAGTGTGGGTGGCGTTCTTGGGCGTGGGTTTTGATGGACACGCGCGGTGGTGGGCACAGATGGTTGTGGGCGGAGGCTGGCATGGGAGAGGCTTGGGTGGGTGGGCGTCCGATTTACTGATGGTGATTATTATGTTGAGGGAAGGATAGGTCGGGTGCTTAAGAGGTTGAGGGGAGGTTAGATGGAGTGCTTAAGAGGTTGAGGGGAGACTAGATGGTGTGCTTGAAGAGGTTGAGGGAAGGTGAAGACACTTGTCATTGGTGCGTGGTGTGGGCGGGCGTTGAGGGTGAGGGAGAAGGTCCTAAGTAGCTGGGAGGTAATAGTAGTCCCTAACACGTGTATGTAGCAGCCCTGGTCACACCCTACATATAGTAATAGTCTCCCCAACACTGACCATTGTTTGTTTTTTTACCAGGAAGTAAGTGTGTGTGTGTGTGTGTGTGTGTGTGTGTGTGTGTGTGTGTGTGTGTGTGTGTTCTCCTGAAGATGTAAGAATAGTTAAAGGAAAAATAAAACGTTTGGGAGGTATGTGTTCCTTATATATTGTGCGGTTATTTGCGTCTTTGTGGCTCACGTACACACACACACACACACACACATTGATCTAATACACTCTTACGTGAAGCTGTCTGTGTGTCTCTCGCTTCTCTGGGGAATAATCTTGTTCACTGAGATAACCTGAAGTCTCTGGAAGGGAAGGGAAGGGAAGGGAAGGGAAGGGATATATGGTTAAGAAGGAATGGGGACAAGTTATGTGTGATATATATATCTAGAATATTTATATTTATAGGAGTGCTCACCAAGCTAACAATTACCGCCACTCAAATTACTTCCCCTAACACCACTACCACTAATTAACTTCAGTAACTCACTACGATACCTCCCCCACCCACCATCATTAACGCTTAAATGAGATCAAGATCGTTATCATGATCGTAATAGCGAGCGAGTGTTAAGACCCTCCTTGAACACGTTACAATGTGTTCTAAACTCGTTATGACTCGTCGCCAATACTGGGGTTAAGTGAGTAAAATAATATTAATGGTTCATGCCCACAGTACAAGTGTCTTTAACTAATGGGAATGGCTTGAATGGGTGTATGGTTGAATGTCAGGGGTTTTAGTGTGTGTGTATGTGTGTGTGTCGTAATTCTTGTCTCCTTAAATAATTTTTGTTATGTTTATATATTTATTGTTATTTTTCTTGCGTGTTATTGTTTTAGTCCTCATTTATTGTCCTCTGTTACCTTTGTTTGGTGTTCGTTACTGTATTATTCCTTCTGTTATGTTGGTCACGGTATTTCTATGGTTGAGTTCATAATAGTGTGTCATCTTATGTTGGATTTATAACTATAAGGGTCATATCCCCTCCTACGTCTTTCCTCCCACGTCTCCCCTCCCACGTCTTTCCTCCCACGTCTCCCCTCCCACGATTTCCTCCCACTCTATATTATTGAATGTGACACTGTCAAAGACTTCAGGCCACCTGACTTATTGTATCTTGAACTATGTAAATACTTCATTGAATCAGGTGTGCTTGAGGACATTCTTGCTGTTTATCCCAAATTTGCTAGCCCACACTGATTAGTCTTCGATTAGAATATGACTCCAATGTATGTGATCCACTGACCTATATATACTGCTAATGGATATGATGTATTTCCTTCTTTGTGTACGAACCTCTGTCCTGCATGGCAGTGAAGAGTGACATTACCCACATGAATCTGACCTCTATACATATATAGCTGTTAATGAATATGAAGTATTTCCTTCTTTGTGGATGAACCTCTGTCCTGCGTGGCAGTGAGAAGTGATACCACCCTCAGTGTCAAGACCTGACTGAATTACTCAGAATAGGCAAACTGTACTACAAGCTCTGCCAATAAATTTTATAAACTTAAACTTTCCTCCCACTCCCTTCCATGTCTTTCCTCCTACGCTCCTCCCACGTCTCCCCTCCCACGTCTTTCCTCCCACTCCCTTCCATGTCTTTCCTCCTACGCTCCTCCCACGTCTTTTCTCCTACGTCCCTCCTACGCGCTTGAGTCCTCTCCTCTCACACATCTCTCCTCCCACTCCCCTCGTCCTCCTATCCTCCCACACTCCTCCTCCATTCCCCTCCCACACCACTGCTTCACCTCTCGACCCCTCCCCCTTCCTTCCCTCTCCCCTACTCATCCTTCGCCCCTCCCCCCTGGTGGCGCGTGCGTGCGGTGTGATGAAACAGTGCATCTTGACCACCACATGTTGGCCCAGGGGACGCTTACGATTCAACCCCCACAAATGTCTTCTCGTCAGGTCTCGACACCAGCGGGGGGGGGGGGGGGGGTGATGGAGTGGGAGGAGTGGGAGGGATGTGGGTAAGAGAGGTGTGTTAGCTGGTTTAGGGTGAAGAAAGGAGTTTATGGTTGACGGTGGTGGAGGTGTGGATATGGTTTGGTTGTGGGAGAGGAAATTGTCGAAGGGGTGTATGTATGTATGTACCAACCACACGCAGTCAGAGTCAGGCATCACTTGTGTGTGGACTTTGCTGTGTGTTCCTGACAGCCTTTTAATGGGTCCTTCATGGGTGACACTTCTCATCCCGCAAGTGTGTGATCACCGAGGCCCGCGTTTATTTGACTTGGTGAGAGGTGTGTTTGTGTGTGTGTGTGTGTGTGTGTGTGTGTGTGTGTGTGTGTTTGGTTGGTTGGTTGGTTGGTTAGGTTAAGTTAGTATAGCTTATAGATAGATTATAGTTATATTAGTTGTTTTGATTAAGTTTAGGTTAGGTTATGGGCTTAGTTCAGATTTAACATAGGGCCGAGTGAACCAGGAAGAGGAGGAGAACACATATTGTAGTCAATGAAGAGGATGCGGGAAGGTTGTCACAGATGTCTCGAGTTGTGTGTTGTGGGCAGTCAGCTGGTGGTGGACGTGAACCTTGGACCACCTGCCATATTAAGCCATTGGCCTTAAACACTCCCAAACCAGCCCGTGCAGATTGGCCAAAGTTTCTCTTGGAAGAGTGAGGACGGTGGTAGGGAGTGGGTAGGTTGGGTACTCTGTGTGTGTTATGATGTCTCACGGAAAATAAAAAAAATCAGGACAACCAGATGTTTCTCAGAGGCTACAGCTATGTGGTATTACGTCAACAGAGATGGTGTAAGACGGGTGTGTGTAGGCGACGTGTAGGGGAGGAGGCTGCACGATACCCTCTACAGATGGCAGGAGACAGACTTATGTTGGTAGTGGTGAAGTACTGTAGGATGGAGTGGGGTGGCAGATGGTGGTGGTAATCCTGTGACCGTAGCGGGAGTGGCAGCGAAAGTTGAAGGTAGACGCTTGCTGCCACAGGTGATAAGCTTTTAGGCCGCACCATAAATAAAAGGCAAGGCCAGACGTTCCTCTCCACCTCACAATAACACATTAATCGAAGATGCATCTAACTCATTATCACCCCACGAGTAATGATTAATGATTATTGTTGTCAAGGCAATGCTGATGGCAGTATAATGTGTCTGTTTAGGTCAGTATCGGCCTCCTGCTGGGGTAAGCATGAGTCGGTGAGGCAGGATTGTGACATCAGTTAAAGAGCCAGATCCTTAACTTAACGTCGTGTCTGCCACCATTCTCATACTCTTATTCACAGCGGTGTCAGGTGTCAGGAAGGGGAGGGGGTAACTGCAGGGTGTGTTTAACTTGTCACTACGTGGAAAGTTGTAGGTGGGTGGTAGCTGCCGTCTGAGTGGGTGTTACGTGGGATAGTTTAGGTTGTGTTGCTGGTCAGGTTGCTTGTGATCTTGTAGTTGATGCCTCCGTGAGATGCCGTAGTGTAGACAATGCCTCCGTTGGATGCTGTAGTGTAGACGATGCCTCCGTGGGATGTTGTAGTGTAGACGATGCCTCCGTGAAATGCTGTAGTGTAGACGATGCCTCCGTGGAATGCTGTAGTGTAGACGATGCCTCCGTGGGATGTTGTAGTGTAGACGATGCCTCCGTGAAATGCTGTAGTGTAGTCGTTACCTGCTGGGGATGACAACGTGGGAAGGTGTTGGGCAGAGCTACGTGGGTCGCTTCAGGTAGGTGGCTGGGTTGCGAGGATTCAGCTGGTCCCTTGGGTGTCGGGGTCGTCTCTCCTGTTGTGGGGAGTGTGGCTGACGTCGACGCGAGTGTTTGAAAGATGGTTGTCAGCACTGATTGTTTGTGGGAGTGTGTTGGTCCTGGCTGACACACTGTTGAGGTCGGGGGCCTAACCCTCTGCTAATGCTTAACGCTGTTGTATTTGGCTTTAATATCTTATAGCACAGCCAAACCTCTTTCTAACGGCCTTCTCTCTCTCCCTATAACCCATTAGATAGGGGATTTCAAATCTAATGGACCCTCGACATAACGGACTTTCATCTATATAGTGCATTGGGTTGTGGTTTAACATCCAACGGATCTTTGATATAACGGATTATCTTTCCATATAATCCGCTAAATAGAGGTTTCACTCAATATATGTGCGCTTCGTATGTGATTAAATTTGCTTCTAATTTGGAGCGAGGTAAGTTCTTGTTTGGTGGATAATCAATTATGTGAATGAATAAAAGATAAAACAAAAATACTCAAGGTGAATCGGGTTTTACGAATTGCTTACGTAAAGAACTGTCTGCCGTGACCTCGCCCACTGGTGGTACTGCGTCGTGTCGTGTTTTGATGACTGGCAGATTTGTGTCATGTTGTAAAGGCAGTCTTCTCTCTCTCTCCCCTTGGCCAAGCGTCCCAGTAATGTGTGGTCATTACACTGCTCGCTGGCTCAGGTAAAGAAGCACACAGGTATACTCAGTGTCCACAATTTACGCCTCCGTCCAGGTATCGCCGCTGGAATGTGAAAGTCATGGAATTGTCGAGATCTGGAAAAACGCCGCTTGTTATTTTTTTTTCCAGTGAATTCTGCACCTGGAAAAAGAAGAAAAAGAAAACGACGATGAAAAGATTGATATAAGAGGAGGGGGAGGAGGAGAATAAGAACAAGAGAGGGAGAAGGAGGAGGAGGAGGAGGGAAAAATGTGAAATAAAAATAAGAGGAAACTGGTAAAGGTGAAGATGACAGCTAGACAACATAAGGCTTATCTGGACTTGTCGTAAGATATTATCGTAATGTTAACCTTAAGTTCGTTTATTTTCTCTTTAAAGATTCAGTTTGTTACAGTGACTAAATATTGTCATTTGTAACCTTAAATACACACAAGGAATTAATTGTTAAATCTTAAAACAAAATTTAGTTGTAAAAAATTAAAAAAAAATGGAAAGTTGGATGTTTAGCCAGTGTCCCGTCACCACCACACCACTACCGGGATAATGATAATCTTGTCGCCTGTCACCGCCTCGCCGGACTTCCAGTAAAGAATTATAAAATCCCGAGGCTAATGATGAGTTTCTCGAGGCTAATGACCAGTGTGTGTGTCTGTAGGAGTTATTGTTGACACATCGCTTAGTTAATTAGGTATATATGTCAATATTCGGGTTATTGATTACTTACCATTTATCATCAGTATTTGGGTTAATTTGCCTTCTTTTCTAGTTAATAAAGGCAGCTCATTAACCACCAGAGTAAATGTGTGTTAGTCTCGGACACTGTTGACATCTTACTGTATAGAGGTATGTAAAAAATTGCTAAGTGTTATAGAATTTATAGAAACAAACTAAAATTCACTTGTGTTGGTGATAGTCAGGTAAGTGCCAGGTGTGTTGGCCAGGTGGGAATGGCTACTGAATGGGTGCTTAAAGATGAGTTAAACTAAAGTATTCAATGGTGTTAACGTGTAATTAGTTGGGTCATTAAGCAGATTTTAAGTAGCTTCTGTTTCTCTCTGTTCGGGGTGTGGAAGGGGGGGGGGTGGTCGCTTGAGGATTGATTATTTGAAGTAGGTTAAGTATCATTAAGTAGTGTTGTAAGTCGGGTTATAAGTATGTTGTGGGGAGAGAATAAGCCAGAGTGTTCCTATTAGAATATCATTAGTATACTGGTGTTATCAGGTGTGTCTTTAACCTAGTTTTTTAATGAAGTGTCGTCTAATTCCCTTCTTTGAGTTAGTGACCGTCCGATATACTGTATATACCTGTTGCCAGTATTGTCATTAACATATTTGAGGTAGTGGCCACCCTTGGTAGTTGGGACTCGCGAGTTAATTTCTTTTTCGGGTGGGTAAGGGAGGGGGTGAGAGTGTAGCTGGGGCGGCGAGGCTGGCATACTCCGATACGCCCAATGCACTGCAAGAATGTGTGTGTGTGTGGGGGGGGGGGGGTAATGGTGTACTCTGCTGACCTGTGGTAAGAGAGAGAGAGAGAGAGAGAGAGAGAGAGAGAGAGAGAGACGCACCGCCAAATGTCATTGTTCTAAGAATGTAAAGGGAAAAAAAAATAATCGTGCAGACACCTTGTTGTTTTACGGGCCATGATTGAGGCGTTGATAGTTTGTTTCGTGTAATTAACCTGGAAAAATAACTAGAGAGGAGAGAGAGACGCACCGACAAATGTCATTTTACTAAGAATGCTAAAGGGAAAAAAAAAAATAATCGTGCAGACACCTTGTTATGTTTACGGGCCATGATTGAGCGTTGATAAGTTTGATTTCGGTGTAATTAAACCTGGCAAAAATAACTAGAAACATGTTGTTGAGAGAGAACTGCCAAGGTAGTATCGTAAGTATATGTAGTGTGTGTGTTGTGGGTCATGAGGGGCATCACGTGGTGTAGTAATTCCCTCAAAGATGGTGTGATGAGGGACTTGACGTGATGTAGTAATTCCCTCACATATGGTGTTATGAGGGACATGTGGTGTAGTAATTCCCTCACAGATGGTGTTATATGAGTGAGGTGTGGTCCCAGGCCTTCCTATCGTAGACGGATTAACACATCGCTGGCTGTTGTTGGGTCTCACGGGCCGTTATCACTGGGTACCTGGGACCTCACTGTGTGAAGGTTAACTTGGGCACGACTGTTACTGTTGAGTTGTTCTCACTGACTCAAGCACTGTTCACCACTGTTCACCTCTGTTTAACACTGGTTCCGTTCCTTTCCTAAATGAAATTGTAACTTCTGGCGAGAACTTGTTGATATTCCGGTGGGGAGGAGGGTTCAGGGGAGGGGGTTGGTATGGGCCAACTTAACAGTTGACCTGGCAGCTCCGAGAGGAGCGCCAGGTACGTCTTGACCCTTCGGTGGGTGGAATGAGAAATACATACACACACATTAAACAGTAGAAGGTGTTGAGGTGTGTGTAGGATGTAAAATGGTCAAGGAAGCTACTATAGGCACCCTGGTACACCTGAGTAGGCGTGGTGGGCGGCTCTCATTACCTGTACTGCTCGCTTCTAAGGGGGGTCCATATCCACTCACCCTAACAATGCTTAAGTGAATTTGAGGTGGTTCCTTAACGAGTAGAACATATGAAGGTTATTGATCAGTAAATGGGTGTACTTTGGTGGGAGCCTGAGACGGTCTGCCGACGCTCAGGCACTCATTCACCCCTTCCCTTTACACTGTTCACCCTTCCCTTTACACTGTTCACCCTTCCCTTTACACTGCTCATCCCTCCCTTTTCACTGTTCACCCCTTCGCCAGCTAGCTTCACTCTTGAACACATGCACATTCCTCGCCCCCAGACCACCAACTGATAGAATTACACGTTATATCTTTATTTAAATATTTTTTTGTAATACGATCATCAGTAAGAGTTATGACGGGTACAATGAACCCAAGTGCTTCAGTGATGGTAGATATGATGACCGGGACAGTTTCAAGAGCTTCACGCATGGTTCTGTAATTCTCTGTTTTGTTTTGGGGCGTTGGTCGGAGTAGCCCATCCCCCGTCAGCTGGTTGTGTTCACTACCCCCCCCCCCCCCTCTCCCTCACCCCCCCTCCCCCCGTGGTAGTGGCTGGCTCATATGTCCGTGGATCGCATCTATTTACCAGAGAACGAGTCATGTAACATCCTTAAGGTAGAGAAACATTACGTAATTTTAGCGGGACTCCGTGGAGCGTAATGTATACAGAAGCGAAGTTCTCAGCCATTGTTCTTTTTAAGTTACACAACATGGGTGTATAAGTATCAGGTCCCGCCTTCATAGTATACGAGGGAGTGTGTGCCATTACGGCTAGGGTCGGCCTGTGGGTCCTCAGGTAGGGGTCTGAGCGAGTACCTGGGGCCTACCTGCTGTATTGGCAGACAAGACCTGTGGCTGGTGTCGGCCATGTTCACTCAGCTGTCTTGACGAACAATAATAGTGACCAAGGCCATGAGGTGCGTTTGGCCGGGTTGATCTGTATATAGTAAGCTTGGCAACTCGTCGGCACAAAATAGCGAGATAAAATTTGGTTGAATGTTTCACCTAGTGTGAGTGTTGCCAGATGGTGAGACTTTATTTAAAAAAAATGTCTACAGCGCCGATGTATTGAACCATGTATATATATAGTCTTCCTTTAACATTCTCTTGTGTTATGCCAAACAGGATGAACACAAGTGACAAAGTGTTATTACTCTTGAGCTCCTGAAACGTATATGAAGCCTCGGGATATCACCACATCAGCCAAGTAAGCACCGGGGAACCATCTCTCACCCTTAAGGAAGTCATTTCGTCTTCTGGGAATGTGTAGAGCTGCTTGGTATCACTGTGATCTCCGGGAAGGGTCGTTTAGGGCAGCAAGCAGTCGTGTCTTCAGTTTTAGCTCCGGGCATCGTGAAACTCCTGCCATAAGGAGTCACTGAGGAAGTATTGTATTAGTATATTCATCAGTCGAGGACTTCAGCTCGGTCCAAAATATATCTTTATGATTTTGTGTGAGACAATGTGACACAACCGACGAAGGATTTTGAAAACCCTACCGAGACAACAGGAGTCACAGTGTTCATTGTGGAGTCCATCGATCCTCTCCGTGAAGATACTTTATTGGGGCGAGTTATACAAAAATGTTTTAAGACAAATTTAGTTTATAACAAGCGAATTCATCCGTTCTTGATGCCTCCCAAAGGTACGGTATGCTCTTCTTGTGGTCTAATTCTTGCGGCATATTAATGTGTTGTATGAAGTCTCTATGTGAGTTACCTTGAAATTCGTTACAGTAATTAAAGTCAAGCGTCGGGTTCCATGAAGTAAACCATATCGTATGTAGATCAAAGTCAGATTGAGATTCAGCGTGAGCAGTCGAGGATCCTTTTGAGTGCGACTCCAAACCGGTCTTGATAAGAGGCCACGAGTTGCTTGATGAATATTAATGTAGTTTTGATTTGGGCTCAACTCTTACACAACATGCTGTATATACTCAGCGTTTACCTGGCGCGTATTAACAACACTTACTTTGCTTTGTGGTGTAGTGACGACTTAACATGTCCTTGGATCTTTAAATACAAATAATTTATTCAGAAACATTAGTACAATTCAGTAATTTACTCGTGGCGCCACTGTCTAAATATGTTTCTTTAACCTAGATCTAAATGAAAACTCTTGATAAGATTTGAATTAAGACGGTTACACAATATTTACTCATTAATCTGTGTCATTGTAATAATGAACAATTAATAATGTCTAAGTTAATCACGTTTAAAACTGCGATATATTCTTCCTGTGTAAATATTATTGGTAAGATGTTTGCCTTACGTGTGGCTTATGGGGAAAGTAACGAGGGTTGTAAGTTGTTTGATTAAGCGGTGTGCGCTGAGTGTTGAGGCGACACTGTTGACGCAGGGAGTGTTTGATGTAACGTATGAGCCGCGTGGGAGTGACAGTGAGTGACGAGTCTTGTTGTTTACCTGGAGGTGGCGTTACCTTGTGCTGTGTGGGGAAGGACACAAGCATGTGTGGTGCCGGGAATAGTTTTTTGTGTCATTACTTGACAACAGCAATTGGTTGTGTACCTTATGGTCAGGAGGTGGGCGTGGGCGGCGGGAGGCAGATCGGGGACGGAGAACGCCTCCCATAAATTCCAGTCTATCACACCGCCAGGTTCGTTGCTTCACAAACCTGCCAACCCCAGAGGAGCAGAGGAGGATGTTTGGGTGATGGGGCGCTGCTGGGGACTTGTTGGATAATGTGTTGTAGTGTACGAGTTGGACGATGTGTGACGTAACTAAACTTGTTCCGCGGACAGGAAAGGTAACACCAAGAGATGGCATGAACAACTCGAACCTGACGTTAATTCCCATTAATACAGATCGAGAGGCACCTGTATACGGGCAGGTGAGGTGTTGGGTGCGTGTGGGTACGGACCGAGGGTTGTGTTGGGTTCGTGGCTGTGTACGTAAGAGCAAGAAAGAGTTGGTAATAACTACCGCTGACGGTGATATAACCTCGATGCTTCACTTCAATGTATCACACCGCATCATCTACACGAGTCCCGCCAGTCATCTCAGCTGTGGGATGTTATCAGAGAAGTTCCGCTCTGCCATAAACTAACTCCCCCCCCCCCCCTCTGCTTCCCTCTCTCTTCTCCTCTCCCCCCTTCCCTCCCTCTTCTCCTCTTCTCCTCTCCTCCCCCCCCTCAGTCCCTCCCTCTTCTCCTCTCCTCCTTCCACCCCTCCCCCAGCATATAGCCGGATCTGTGAGGCTGAGTACTGTGTCCCGTCTCTCTCTTCACCAACCCTCGAGTGTCAGTACTGTACTCCTTCACACTGATAGAAAAGATTTATAAAGGAAAGTCTTGACACTCTGAGCCCCACCTGGTGACGTATACTTACCTGTTGTGAAAATTATATTGATGGTAGAGAGAAAAGAATATAGGCAGGTGTTGTTATCCCTTAAGAGAGTCATGGTACACAGGGGCGTTATTATAGATCTGGTGAATTGTTTTCGTGTTTGTGGTGGCCAGCTAGGTGTTTACTTCTGCTGCTAAGAACTTGTGGTAAGGAATAAGGCTTCAAGGCTTATGACTCTAACTAACCTTACCGACCATTAGAGACCTGGACAAGAAAGAGGAGGGCGTTGAGGCCACGGTATAGGTGTTGAGGAGGAGGCTTGAGGCCACGGTGGAGCTCAGGAGGGTATACAGTGAAGCACCTTAACGAGGGTAGTGTCATTGTCAGGTATTTCTATGTGTGATGGGACCCAGATAAACTTGACACTAGAGACATTATTAGGGACCTGCCGCGTTTTGCCGTGAACAGAGGAATTGTATCAGGAACTCCCCCCACCCCTCCCCCCCCCCCCCCACACACACACTCATCCTCCTGTCACTATATGTAACTTGCCGACACAATCCATGGTTCTTCAGGCATAAGTGAAAAAGGCAAACAAAACTAGACTCCTTTAGGGACAAATTTGAAATGTGAACGAAGGCAGACCGACCAACAGTACGGGGAGCCCCAGCCTCTTGTCAGCAAGTTTTGGCAGTTAGTCCATATTGCTACGACATAGTCTATCTATACGAAGGGCTGCTGTACCTATGCTTGAAGGTAGCCTGAATTACTGCATCCTTCAGTAAACAAGTCCATCCTTCATTCAGTCAATCAGTCTAGTCTTCAGTCAACCAATCCATATGTCTGGGGTTTGGCGACCACAGCCCTCCACCCCTGAATATTTTAGGGTTGCATATTATAATATATTCTATAGAATCTATACCAATCAAGCACTCTTTTAATTCCATCCATCCATCTTTCTTGCCTTCCTTCCCTTGGTTCTCCTTCTCTCTCATTAACACACTTTTCTACCATCATTATCCCCTCACAAAGGAAGCGTTAATGAAAGTGATGGTAACGAGTGTACAGAGGTTGGTGTGGTTATCATCTTGATGTGGGGTTTCTTTTGGGGGGTTGACGGGGTTGGGTTGAGTGAGGGGGGGCGTGGGGGGGTGTTTCTCTTTATATGGTGTGTTGAGGCAGAGCCAATCGCATGGTTCGTCTACCCAATAACAAACACCATGGCAGAATTCACTCGTTCAACTAAAAACTAAATCTTTCTAACACACACACACACCCCCACCACACACACCCCCACCACACCACACACACCCCCACCACACACACACACCCACCCACCACACACACACACACACCCACCCACCCACCACACACACACACACACACACACACAGTAGAGTTCAAAACAATAACTTGTACCCTCAGATCTTATCCCACACTTTCACCCTGCTGTCATATTTCCCGTGTACCTGTAATTATGTAAATGGATTTTTGTACCTTACCAAAAACAGAGGTTAATAAGCACTGAAGAAAGTTTGTTGACAGTATGAGGACGGAGCGATAAGCAGGTACCGCGAGGCCTTCAGGTGATAGCACTCGTTCAGGAGTATATGGTATAAGGAGGCCGACTATTAAGGTATTAGACTCACCCAAGAACCTGTGTTATTGTGTCAAGCATAAAAGTTAATCCCCCTTAAGTTCTTTATCGTATTTAGAATTTTTTTTACGCGGGATCTGGTCTGAGTTGTACGAATTTTGCTAACAGTCACACGTGTAAATAATGCCAGGGTGATGTGATTTCATTTACAGTGATTTTAAGATGATTTTATTATATTACAGAAGAAACAGTGAAATGTAATCACGTGGAAGAGTTCTATATACATATTTTTTTAACCGTCTTTCGCCCTCGTTCGCCCTCAAAGGTAATTACAAAACACCACAGTAACATTGCACATCTTGTTGAGTCCAGTTGTTCTACCGGGGAAAACAATGCTAAAAGCTTTCTCTTGCTGATCTCCCATTAGCGGTTGACATTGGAACTCCCAGTTTTTGTAGCGAACGTGTTGACCGTATTTGTAGATTTAATGCCATACCGTGTTTGTATAAATGGGGCGGACGCAATGTAAAACTGGCTGACGCGGGTGAGAATATAACAGTGTACTGTTTGTTCCTTAGCTAGTGAGATGATAGTGTTTAGTTAACGAACCTTCCCTGTGATAATGGACGCAGCAGGTGGCGTAAGTGTTGAAAGAGGCACCTGAGTTTTTGCCTGAATCTAACACCTGTGACGGAAACATCAAGGAACCTGTTGTTACACCACTGGTACGTGAGCCAGATGAAGGTCCAAGGCACTGTTTTGATGTGACGTCACTTGAACCAAGATTCCTTTTTGTGGTGATGGCGGGAGAGATGTTCCGTGGGTATGTGCGCGGGGTTGCCTGGTCAGTGTGGGTTTATCAGGTGCAGGTGCGTCAACAGGTGATGAATGGTGTTAAGGATTTGATGGGCGTGGTCATGATGAAACCGGAGAGGAAGGCTGAAGGGTGTAAACGGTGTTGTTACGAGTGATGGTGTTGCTGGAGTGACACTGAGGATGGTATGTGACTGTGGTTGATATTTTCTGTTAAAGATTGTTACTGTATGAAGGTTACTGACCTCACCAAGCTGTGGGTGTCGGCCTAGTTGACTCTAAGGTCCTGTAATCTGCTACTGCGTAGTGATCCGCCGGCCAGATAGATAATTGCCTAACACTGCCTTTATTCATCCCAAGACCAACGCCCAGCCGTTGCCCCCTCCCTACTGCTGCTGCACCCGGCCGGCAACTCCTCCCTGCCCCTGGGCGCCTCACTCGCGGTTACCTTTATATGGTCTTAGTTCCTGAGGTTTTGGAAGCTTCTAAATATTTTTATACCCCTTCCCTCACGGGCTGGGCAGGTACGTGGGGTTGTACTGTGCTGTACGTATGTCTGCTACACAATGGTTAAGTTTGTCATGCCAAGATCACACCTGGCGGGGCGTCCATGTTCAGTAGACACATTATTAATTATGCCCCGTGTCTCTGTGTGTATAGGGTCATCTGGTGATCTTAACAGGGACATATATGATGGAAGCAGAATGGTGAAGATATAATCCTGTACATGGGAACAATGTTTAATGTTTATAGGCGGTGTCTCATAGTCAGTGCACTGTTAAGTTTGGTACACTGTGCATATCTAATAGTGATCGTGAATCAGTGAACGGTATCAGTGAATAACTACCCACACTGGTCGACCAAGTTAGTCTCCCGCTCCTCGTGTACCACCGACACACACGGTTCTTCACAAGTTAGTCCACTGAAGGAGCTTAAACGAAGGGAGGTGTATAATTTACCTGGGTGTGTCCTCAGTGTTTATCGTCACCCAACAGTAAAACGACACTGTTACTCTCCCTGTGTTAGCCTGTTGGACACTTGAGTCACTTATTCCCACACTAGAAAAATCGCGACCAAAATGCAGCTGCTGGTTGTGTTCACCATTGTGTTCCTGATATGTGGACAGGTGAGTGTGACGGTCAGGGGGTGAGTAGGCTTTAAGACGCCTAAGTTAGACTCTGTGGATCTATCGCCTGTCACTTTCAACCCCTCTTGCTTTCCCTAAACGGCTTATAGCGGCTGGGAGACACTATATAGTTTGAGCTGCTCTTAGCTGTGGCCTCTTATGACTGTTTATCTCCTCCTGTCTCAATACCTCACGCTCCTCAACACGTGTCATCGTTGGTTATGGTACTGTTTACATTGTACTTCTCGCCTTCACCGGTGTAGTAATCCTCGCTCTCTGTGTCGTTCGCGTCCCTAAACTTTAATAATCTCTTGTTATTTACTCTCTCTCTCTCTCTCTCTCTCTCTCTCTCTCTCTCTCTCTCTCTCTCTCTCTCTCTCTCGTTGGTGTCATTTTCCCGACATTATGGAGAGTGTCTCAGAAAGGTCGACTGGCACACTGAACTACTGCTCGGAGAGAGAGAGAGAGAGAGAGAGAGAGAGAGAGAGAGAGAGAGAGAGAGGAAATGCGTGGGTGTGTGTTTGTTATAGTGGGAAAGGCCTGGTGGGTGTGGGGAGTTTGTGGGGTGGGGGCATAATGGGCAGTGTGTGTGGGCGTGATGGGCAGTGTGTTTGTGGGCAGTGATGGGCAAGGGAAGTGTTGTTTCACTCGTGTCACCTCACACTGGTGAATGGCACGGCAAGGGGGGGGGGGGCTGGCTGCAGGACGGGGTGGAGGCATGTGGGAGTAGGGAAGTGGGTAGAGGCTTAGGGTATGAATAGGGGAGTGGGTGGAGTGGAGAGGGGCTTTAGGGTAGGAATAGGGGAGTGGGTAGAGGCTTTAGGGTAGGAATAGGGGAGTGGGGAGAGGCTTTAGGGTAGGGAATAGGGGAGTGGGTGGAGTGGAGAGAGGCTTTAGGGTAGGGAATAGGGGAGTGGGTAGAGGCGTTAGAGTAGGAATAGGGGAGTGGGGAGGGGCTTTAGGGTAGGAATAGGGGAGTGGGGAGGGGCTTTAGGGTAGGAATAGGGGAGTGGGGAGGGGCTTTAGGGTAGGAATAGGGGAGTGGGGAGGGGCTTTAGGGTAGGGACTAGGGGAGTGGGTAGAGGCTTTAGGGTAGGAATAGGGGAGTGGGGAGGGGCGTTAGGGTAGGGACTAGGGGAGTGGGTAGAGGCTTTAGGGTAGGAATAGGGGAGTGGGGAGAGGCTTTAGGGTATTTATAAGGAGAGTGGAGGAAAGAGGGAGGAATAAACGAGTGGGAGAAAGCATTAGTGATGATGGAGGTAGATGGGAGAAAGGGAGAGGGAAGTTGAGATACAGTATTTCACTAATGCGATGTCAGGTGTTAATTAGGGTTGTACAGGTAATGGTAACTAATTAGGGTTGTACAGGTAATGGTAACTAATTAGGGTTTTACAGGTAATGGTAACTAATTAGGGTTGTACAGGTAATGGTAACTAATTAGGGTTGTACAGGTAATGGTAACTAATTAGGGTTGTACAGGTAATGGTAACTAACTGTTTATGTGTCAGTTGCTGGTGTAGACTTTTCTAACTTAACTTTCGTCTTGTCTGTCTCGTTATGCCCAACCTCTGTCGTTTCGTATTTGATATTTTTGTACGATTAATCTGATAATTCGGAGTAACTTTGCTGGTTTGATATTTGTGTCTCCTCCTTTTTCTCCTTTCTCCTCGCCCTCTTTCTCCTCCCCCTCCATTTTCTCCCCTCCTCCTCCATTTCCCCCTCTCTCCTCCTCCCCTCTTCTCCTTTCCTCCTCATCTCCCCCTCCTTCCAGTCAGTTTCTTTTGTTCCTCCTTCAGCATTATTCCTCTTTTTCCTCCTCCTCTTCCTCGTCGTCGCCTCCTCCAGCTCTGACCCCCTGGCAAGCGTCCAGTGTAAAGATGTACAGGGCTTGGAGGAACACTGCAACCCCCCTCCCCCCTCCCCCTCCCCTCTGGTCGGCCCCATGTTGAAAGGTGGTCGGGATAAAGGCGGCCCTAAGTTGTTTATTCAGCGGCGGGCGACCAGCTTAAAGTGTCCCCCGTGGTGAGCGTTACCAAGACTCGCCCGGGTACACTTCACCAGCAGCTTAGTCCGGATTTGAGGGTTCCAGAGGTCCAGCTGTTGATTGTTTGGTTCTAGGGAGAATCCAAACGTAAATATAGTTTTCCAGAAAGATTCATTCAACGATTTGCTGTGTTAGAGTTATCCAATTGTAGATGTGTGTTCCATAATGATCCAGTCAATGATTTCCTGTTCCAGAAACACCCAGTCGTATATGTGAACGTTCCAAATAGATCCAGCCGCCTGCACTGGTTCGCACCGAATGATTATGTGATTTAGCCATCCATGGAGGAGCAATTATCTGTGTTCATGTTAGAGACCCTTAAAAGGAATGCTTTTAATAGCGGGCGTTCTATCCGTCCAAGTTCTATATCGAGAGACCAATTTTGTGGTGGTGGCTCTCAAGCTGTGGGGATGATGTACCTTGCTGAGATAAGGTTGTACGTGGCAGTCCCGGGCACACCCTCCTGCTGCTGCTGTTTATCGTGTACACCTCCTCACGTTGGTGATGGTTCCAGGATATTATCGCCCTCAGTCATCAGACAAGTCGTAGAGAATGAGTAAAAGATTATCCTTATCTTACGCACTCCCTTCTAAGGTCGTCTTCGGGTCGTTGTGTCTCTATTCTTGCTCTTCATCTCCAGTATATACACTCCTCTTCAGGTTCCCTGGTATTTATGTTACTCCCCAGGTCGCCCTCGAGCTGGTCAAGTTATATATCTATTGCCAAGAACTTTCCTAAGAGAGCGGGAAAAGGAGTAAGGATGAGGGAACGGCGGTAAGGATGAGGGAGCGGCGGTAAGGATGAGGAAGCGGTGGTATGGGATAAGGGAGCAGTGGCATGGATGATGGGGTGGCGGTAAGGATGAGGGAGCGGCATTAAGGATGAGGGAGCGGCGGTAAGGATGAGGAAGCGGTGGTATGGGATAAGGGAGCAGTGGCATGGATGATGGGGTGGCGGTAAGGATGAGGGAGCGGCATTAAGGATGAGGGAGCGGTGGTAAGGATGAGGGAGCGGCGGTAAGAATGAGGGAGCGGTGGTATGGGATAGGGGAGCAGTGGCATGGATGATGGGGTGGCGGTAAGGATGAGGGGGGTCCCACACTTCCCCCAGTTTATTTATCCAGGAGTAAGAGCGTTCGTGTCGATGTCATTGTAGAACTGCAACCTCGCGTCGTGTTTCTTATAATGGGAGGCAGCGTGGTGGGGTGTCGGCGCCTTACGAGGGAACACTTTATGTGGGATTGATGATTCCTTGGCTGGGATATAGCATTCTCTTTGCCTCAGGTTGTAACTTAAGTCTTTCGGCACTTTGATACACGCAAGATGAGCTCATGAGATGTGAGGTGTTTTGATAACACTTCGTTGAGTATCGAGTGAGGATAAATTGAGAGTGTGTGTGGGGTGGGGGGTTACAGATGATTTTCTCAGCACCATACACCTTAGTCTTGTGAGTTATAGTGTAGGAGTTATGGAAAATGGCATAAATTAGACATGCTGTGAATTAGACTTGACAAAAGGAACGAGCATGTGCTGTAGGACTGTAGGTGAATGAGTGGGCTGTGTAAGTGAATGAGTGGGCGGTGTAGGTGAGTGAGTGGGCGGTGGGGCCGACCTCCGCTAGGTGTAGAAGTTGAAGAGGTTAATATGATACCCAAGTACAAGAAGTGGACACACACACACACACACACACACACACACACACACACACATTGTACCCTATTCATATTTTCGCTAAGAGAAGAAGGCTCCTCCAAATGACTCAGCGTCGAGCTTGATTTCATTTTCTCAAGTTTGTGAATAAGAGAACTAACGTGTTTCAACCACTTACAGTGTGAGTATGGTGGGGATATGTTTGTCTATGGGCATTTAACACGGGTTTAGGCTTATTGGCGGCTGGGCTAGAAATACGAGCCACACTTACAGCTTAGAGGAGTATATGTACATAGCTGTTCTGATTTTATCACCCGAAATGATCTGGGGTTTTTTCTTTTCTTCTCGTGTTATCCTTTGAGCCTTTCGTACTGTCACTTTCATATTTTGAGATCAGTTTCGTTAGCGTCTTATCTGGGAATCTGTTGTGTTTTGTGTCATGAGGGGAAAGGTTGTTGGTGTTATGTTTGACCATTGAAGTTTAGTGGTGCATCAGTGAGGGAGGATTGATGTTCTCCCAAACATTTGATCTGTACCGCCTCTATTCACGGTAGATTCATGAGACTTTATCCCGAAGTTTCTGGTCTTGTTTGCGATCTGCCAGTGTTAGGGATGTAGAGGTTATCCGAGTTTTACATATTCATATTTGATGCCAACCTTCAGCTCAATACTTTTCTTCGACGACTTCAGACGATTATCTTCAGGATGTTGGAACACTGAACCATATGGGAGAAGAATTTTCTTTTACCGCTTGAGAAAATCGTTCATGTCTCCGCCCTAACCTTGGCCTGGCGAGGTTACTACATTATAAGAGTTGTATTGTGGGGTTGTTTCTGTGGCGCCACCCTTGATAGTGGGGGCCTGGTGGGTACTCGTGGGACATCTGTGGGGGTATCTAGACTCACGGGCGGTTAGGGTGTTTTTAGGGTACCTCGCAAGGCTTAAAGATATCGTGGGAGCTATTCTTGGGGGCACCTTACAAGTGGGGTGCTCATGGGGCATCTCATTATTGGTCCCGCCCCGCCCCGCCCCGCCCCGCCTTGTGTACCTATTGTTTTAGGTGGTGGCTGTCTCCCCTCCCACCCAGTCTCTCCCATTCTTCCTTTCTCAAACTCCCACAGTCTCTCCCACACACCCAGCACCAGGTTTTTCTTATGCTGCTGTAGTGAAGACAGATGATCATTTCCCACTGTTATCGTGAAGTTCGGCGTGGGAGGAGGACTTTTTGCCTCTCGCACCAATAGCACCAAGAGAGAGTGATGTTTACAATGTGTTTAAATACCATTCAAGACTCTGAATATCTGGTGCTATACGTAATATGTCTTTCAAGCTGAGAGAGAGAGAGAGAGAGAGAGAGAGAGAGAGAGAGAGAGAGAGAGATGTCATTGGTATCACTGTTGTTTTATCTATGGGGAAGTGTAGATAGTGAAAGATTAGGAGGAACAGGAAGAAAGACGGAGTAAGTGAGAGATGAAGGTAGAGGGAGGAAGGGAGGAAGGATGAAGTACGTAGTGTGATAAGGAAACTTGAACTAAGTCATGTTGATATCCTAGTATGGGTCTCCCCCTCTTGCCCCTCCTTATCCCCCTTACCTCCCCTTTCCCCCCCTTTACCTCCCCTCCTCCTTAAGGACACACACTTCTCTTCATGGACAAAACTCCTTCACTAGTGGACATCCCCCTTCTCGCCGTCCCCATTGCAACTGCGATGGTTTGATGGTCCTCTCATGCCCGTGTTTGTCACCCTGAGTGTGTTTGGTGTGGACTTGAGTGTGTTTGGTGCGGACCTGAGTGTGTTTGGTGCGGACCTGAGTGTGTTTAGTGCGGACTTAACACAGGGTATAGAGCGTCCTGGCTTCCCTCCTTCACCTGTCACTCACTCACTCTCCTCCACCAGTGTGTTGAGGTGCGCTGCTTTTCACAAATTTGTCAGTTATTTCCAGCTGTAGTGTGAGTGTACGATACCAAGGAGGCAGCTGCGTCCCTCAACAGTCTGTACTCGTTGTTGTAGACATGTACTCTGTCAGCGGTGTGTGTGTGTGTGTGAAGAATGGATTACATGCACTCACCAAAAAACATATTAGTTCTCCCTTCACTTTACACAGAACACAGGATCCGTACATATAAAGAATAATTCAGTATATATTTTTTGTTTTCTTTTTAAACAGATTACTGAATATCATATAATTTATCACCAATTATAGAGCGATATGCCTTTATTGGTTGACTTCTATTGACTATAGTCAGAAGTCTCACCACCCACCTCACTTAATGTTAATAGGCAATTTATTCACCCTGGACAAATTTAGCAAAATATATAGATATGACTGACTAAATCTTCTCCTTATTTGTCAACTTTTTATCGCCGCAGTTGTTGAGGTAGTTAGTTCTAATTTGGGCTTTAAAGACCTGGTTTCTGGTAGGTTAAGAGAACGAGGGGTTTCTAGCAACGATTGAAGGTGGAAGTGGTTGAGGCTGGCAAGTATCTGTTTAGGTCCTGCGTGTTGAGAGTCACAGTCACTCGTGGCCAGGTACTGTAGGTCAGCAGTGGGTGGGTGTATAATATATCAGGTTTGGCGATGTTGTCCATGGATAGTGAATGATTGGTCTCCACACCTGCTGCTGACCTGGCCATGACACACATGGATATGCCACACTTCCGGCCGCCCTCTGCGTGTGTGTGTTCTCGTAAAATTTGTCATATCTCTGTATCTCTGTACTTTTGAGGAGTGGAAACACACACACACACACACACACGGGAGGAAGGAGAGGGTGGGAAAGAAAGCATAAAGGTTATACAAGAGAGATAAGGGAGGAACGAGGAAGACACAAAAGTTAAATAAGAGGAAAGGACCTTGGAAGTGAATCGAAAAGAGAATTAGGAGCAATAGCAGGAAAGGAGAGAGAGAGAGAGAGAGAGAGAGAGAGAGAGAGAGAGAGAGAGAGAGAGACCTGGCTAGTTTCAGGAGGCGCGGTAGAGGGAGGCGTGGGAGGCGGCAGAGTGGCGTGATAAAGGTAAGAGCGCAGTGTGTGTGGCTGATAAGGATGTATGAGGCGATCAGTTGTGTCAGGAAGGAAACACACCCGCCTCACAGGTAACCGGGCGCCACACTTCCTTATTTCTACACTCGACTATTGCGACCAGGCTATGGCTATTATATCTCCGTGGGTGTGGGTGTGTGTGTGTGTGTGTGTGTGTGTGTGTGTGTGTGTGTGTGTGTGTGTGTTACATAGTCAAGATTGTCATCGTTTATTACCATACATGAAGGTGTGAGGGTGGTGACGCCTGCCAATAATTCACCTGCCTCATCTTTGGTCTCTTATTATTTGAGAAGTTCCACCACGAGCAGTCATCAACGCCAACACAATGAGTCATCAGAGCCAGCTTGAACAGTCAGCAACACCAGCACGGGCAGTCGTATCAGCCTGGCGTTTCCCTTCCTTCCTCCCTCCCTCCCTCCCTCCAGCCAGCAATGACACGCTTCTGGGACCTTCGCCAGATGAACATTTCGCCGCCATCTGCAGGGAGTGACGAGGGTGTTTATAGCGGGAGCAAGACCGGGTTAATGTTTGTTAATGTTGGAGGAGCATTTACCGGAGCATATAGTTAATGAGGCAGAACTAAAGATTATAATGGTGGCCAGAGGTTGGGCCGAGGGGGGGGGGGGTGTTAGAGCCAGGTTAGGGTGGGAGGTGGGTACAGCCAGGTTAGGGTGGGAGGGGGTTAGAACCAAGTTAGGGCAGAGGGGAGGGACCCAGGTCGATGTACAACACAAATTACATGTAGCTTAACGCCCTTGACTTGGGTGCTTGTCTCTGATGCGTAATTAACAAACTGTAAAATTACGAGACTTTAATTAGCTTTGGGGCGGAGGTGATGCTGCAAGACACGAGCTACTTCAATTTATTTTATTTCTCTTTCTCTTTGCTTGTTGTAACTATAGAAGACAAAGGAATTATTATAACCCATAAGAGATAGACGGGTATTATTATTATTAAGATAAAACACAGGTTATTATACCCAGTGGCCCAGTACAGGTGGAGGAAAGGTAAATTATTGGAGAATAGATCAGGTAATGTGTGGTAATTTCAGCAGAGGTGATGCCGGGTTATAGGGGGCAATATACGGAGCTGCTGGTCGGGGCTCGGGCCGAGGTCTCTGATGTGTTCGGTGATCAAATAACTTACATCTGGTAACTGGTTTTGGTGGTTGAGGTCAGGACCTTATTCGGGCACAAGTTTAAGGCTGGACATGGACTGGTTCTGCTACACACCACAGTTGCTCAGACAGGGAGTTTCAACACAGTACAGTGCCAGACGTTAGTACGGTATGTTCTGGAGCTGTGGCACAAAGATGGAGGGCCATATGGCGTCGAAATTGCACAAAGACGTTACTTAACTAGACACAGTACGATCTCTTGTCTCCAGTCAAGTGTAAACAATGAAACCACTCAAGTATGGGAATTTCAAACCAGATTGACGCCAAATAAAACAACCCTGTAGTGAGTCCTGGCACGTTCTTCATCTCTGTGAGGAGACGAGTTGGTTGTGCGTGTTAGCAGAGAACCAGGGACCTGTTCCAAGTCAGTGGTTTGGATTTGGTGTTCCTATTATACAATTGTAAACGTTCTCTCTGTGCTCACCTGCGTGTAATTAAGGTTTTGATGGGTTCTCACGTCAGAGGGCAGCAGTTGCATGTATAGTTCACACTGGACATGTCCCTTTGCTCACACGAATTACTGACATAAACTCAGCTCACCTACGCACGGAACACCTGGATTTTATGCATGTAGTCACGGAAAGAAGTCCCGTCATTCCTCCGTGCCATCCATGAACCCTGGGACTCGTGAACCCGTGACATTACACAGTGTTGGGTCCATAGATGGTGTACTGTGTGGTGTCTCGGGTTCACAGGTTCATGAGTCTCAGGGTGAGTCAGATAGTCATCACACAGACACAGTCATCACACACATCCAGGCACCGTCATTATACGATTAAAAGGAATTAGGAAGGATGTACTTGTTAACCCTTCCCGTGTGACGCCATGATGGCTATTGGCTGAGATTTGTTTACGTGCGTGACGTATTCGTGACGTAACGAGGGTCCCCTTGGTAACACGTGCACTAGTGTCTCGTTGTACTTAGTAATTAAGAAGCCAGAGAAACTCCGTCGTCACTGAACCAACAGTTGACCATGAAGTATTTTAAGACTGGCGGAGCTGACGGGTTTATCATGCTGGCAATGGCGGCTGAGGTGTGTGTGTGGTGGCTGGGGGGAGGGGAGTGGGGGAAACTATTGCTGTTTCATGATGGTGGTGATGAAATCAGTGTTGGGCGGGGCAGTTTGATAATCTCATCACCCCTTATGACGCCTACACCGATAGATGTGTTGGCGTCATCGAGTTGTGTTCAGCTCGACTGTTCGTTCTGTGTGCTCTCTCTCTCTCTCTCTCTCTCTCTCTCTCTCTCTCTCACTGCGGAACAAGACAAGAGGACAAGTGAAAATATTAAGGAAACGGAAGAAAAAAACATCGACACTTAAATTTGTTGCCTTCGAAATAATGCTCTTCAGATAAACTCATTTTCTTACTGGGATGGAAAAAAACACATTTATTTTCTTACATTCTTTCATTAAAAAAAACAGGGGGAATCAAACACTAATATTTCTTAACACTGGAAAAAAAAACTTGTTAGGAAAGACAAAAAGTGAGAAATTTACTGAGATACTTAAATTTTCTGACTGGGAAATAGAGAAAATATATATATAAATAAATAAATCTTTCTACAAAACGACACAGGGAGAGACTGAACTACAGGGACACACTTAACCATGATAGTAGACAAGACGGGGGCTGACCAGGTACACTTACTCCGGGGGCTGACCAGGTACACTTACTCCGGGGGCTGACCAGGTACACTTACTCCGGGGGCTGACCAGGTACACTTACTCCGGGGGCTGACCAGGTACACTTACTCCGGGGGCTGACCAGGTACACTTACTCCGGGGGCTGACCAGGTACACTTACTCCGGGGGCTGACCAGGTACACTTACTCCGGGGGCTGACCAGGTACACATACTCCGGGGGCTGACCAGGTACACTTACTCCGGGGGCTGACCAGGTACACTTACTCCGGGGGCTGACCAGGTACACTTACTCCGGGGGCTGACCAGGTACACTTACTCCGGGGGCTGACCAGGTACACTTACTCCGGGGGCTGACCAGGTACACTTACTCCGGGGGCTGACCAGGTACACTTACTCCGGGGGCTGACCAGGTACACTTACTCCGGGGGCTGACCAAGCACACTTACTCCGGGGGCTGACTAAGCACACTTACTCCGGGGGCTGACCAGGTACACTTACTCCGGGGGCTGACCAGGTACACTTACTCCGGGGGCTGACCAGGTACACTTACTCCGGGGGCTGACCAGGTACACTTACTCCGGGGGCTGACCAGGTACACTTACTCCGGGGGCTGACCAGGTACACTTACTCCGGGGGCTGACCAGGTACACTTACTCCGGGGGCTGACCAGGTACACTTACTCCGGGGGCTGACCAGGTACACTTACTCCGGGGGCTGACCAGGTACACTTACTCCGGGGGCTGACCAGGTACACTTACTCCGGGGGCTGACCAGGTACACTTACTCCGGGGGCTGACCAGGTACACTTACTCCGGGGGCTGACCAGGTACACTTACTCCGGGGGCTGACCAGGTACACTTACTCCGGGGGCTGACCAGGTACACTTACTCCGGGGGCTGACCAGGTACACTTACTCCGGGGGCTGACCAGGTACACTTACTCCGGGGGCTGACCAGGTACACTTACTCCGGGGGCTGACCAGGTACACTTACTCCGGGGGCTGACCAGGTACACTTACTCCGGGGGCTGACCAGGTACACTTACTCCGGGGGCTGACCAGGTACACTTACTCCGGGGGCTGACCAGGTACACTTACTCCGGGGGCTGACTAAGCACACTTACTCCGGGGGCTGACCAGGTACACTTACTCCGGGGGCTGACCAGGTACACTTACTCCCTCCAGCTGAGCGTGGCGCCTGGTCCTGACACTCCTGAGGGCCCCGTAGAGGTACAGGAAGGTGCGCTCAACTCACCATTATTATTTTATTTTCACTCACAATAGAATGTTTACACCACCTGAAGATTCCCCCCCCCCCCTATTTTTTTCTGATGATTAAACACCATAACGATAATTGGCTGGGGTGAGGGTTAGGTTAGGTTAGGTTAGGTTAGATTAGATTACGGTAGGTTAGGTAACGTTAGCATCAGGTTAGGTTAGGTTGGTTAATCTCAAGCTGGGGAGATAATTTTTAAGTGATTTCATAGTTTTGAGCTTCCATAGTAGTTTTTATTGTACAGTACGTGGTCCAGGGTGGTGGTGGTAGCGGGAATAGTGGTTTTCGTGGTGGTGGCAGCGGGAATAGTGGTTGTCGTGGCAGCAGAGATAGTGGTTGTGGTGGCGGTGGCAGCAGAGATAGTGGTTGTGGTGATAGTGGCAGCGGGAATAGTGGTTGTCGTGGCGGTGGCAGCAGAGATAGTGGTTGTGGTGGTAGTGGCAGCGGGAATACTGGTTGTGGTGGTAGTGGCAGCGGGAATAGTGGTTGTGGTGGTGGTGGCAGCGGGAATAGTGATTGTGGTGGTGGTGGCAGCGGGAATAGTGGTTGTGGTGGTGGTGGCAGCGGGAATAGTGGCTGTGGTGATGGTGGCAGCGGGAATAGTGGTTGTGGTGGTAATGGCAGCGGGAATAGTGGTTGTGGTGGTAGTGGCAGCGGGAATAGTTGTTGTGGTGATGGTGGCAGCGGGAATAATGGGTGTGGTGATTGTGTGTGGGTCGTCGTCCCTGCAGCTAAGAGGAAGGAAGGAAGGAAGGAAGGATCACAACTACCTCTTTAGGCAACACACCTACACCTTATTAGGAAGACGCTGATATAGAGATGAGGAATTTTAGTCTTTGTTCCTCTCACTGCAAGTTGTCCGATGAAGCTCCTCCCTCACCCCTCCCCCACCCCTCACCCCTCCCCCACCCCTCACCCGCTACCCTTAACCCCACCCCTCATGCGTCTTAATGATATCTGGCACACTGTGATACGTCTGAATGATATATGGCAACTATGTGATACGTCTTAATGATATATGGCAACTATGTGATACGTCTTAATGATATTTGCAACACTGTGATACGTCTTTTTGATGTGGCAACACTGTGATACGTCTTAATGATATGTGGCAACACTGTGATACGTCTTAATGATATCTGGCAACAATGTCATACGTCTTAATGATACGTGGCAACACTGTGATACGTCTTAATGATACGTGGCAACAATGTAATACGTCTTAATGATACGTGGCAACAATGTGATACGTCTTAATGATACGTGGCAACAATGTGATACGTCTTAATGATACGTGGCAAACAATGTGATACGTCTTAATAATACGTGGCAACAATGTAATACGTCATAATGATACGTGGCAATACTGTGATACGTCTTAGTGATACGTGGCAACAATGTGATACGTCTTAATGATACGTGGCAACAATGTAATACGTCTTAATGATACGTGGCAACAATGTGATACGTCTTAATGATACGTGGCACAATGTGATACGTCTTAATGATACGTGGCAACAATGTGATACGTCTTAATGATACGTGGCAAACAATGTGATACGTCTTAATGATACGTGGCAACAATGTGATACGTCATAATGATACGTGGCAATACTGTGATACGTCTTAATGATACGTGGCAACAATGTGATACGTCTTAATGATACGTGGCAAACAATGTGATACGTCTTAATGATATGTGGCAACAATGTGATACGTCATAATGATACGTGGCAACTCTGTGATACGTCATAATGATACGTGGCAACAATGTGATACGTCTTAATGATACGTGGCAACAATGTGATACGTCTTAATGATACGTGGCAACAATGTGATACGTCTTAATGATACGTGGCAACAATGTGATACGTCATAATGATACGTGGCAACAATGTGATACGTCTTAATGATACGTGGCAACAATGTGATGCGTCTTAATGATACGTGGCAATACTGTGATACGTCTTAATGATACGTGGCAACAATGTGATAAGTCATAATGATGCGTGGCAACACTGTGGTACGTCATAATGATACGTGGCAACAATGTGATGCGTCTTAATGATATGTGGCAACAATGTGATACGTCTTAATGATACGTGGCAACAATGTGATACGTCTTAATGATATGTGGCAACAATCTGATACGTCATAATGATACGTGGCAACACTGTGATACGTCTTAATGATACGTGGCAACAATGTGATACGTCTTAATGATACGTGGCAACAATGTGATACGTCATAATGATATGTGGCAACAATGTGATACGTCTTAATGATACGTGGCAACAATGTGATACGTCTTAATGATATGTGGCAACAATCTGATACGTCATAATGATACGTGGCAACAATGTGATACGTCTTAATGATATGTGGCAACAATGTGATACGTCTTAATGATACGTGGCAACAATGTGATACGTCTTCCTGTTGCTGTTTCATATCTGCGTGTTGTTATTCGTCTCTTTGGTCCCTGATAAGAATGCAACACGTTTATCTCTCGCTGCCTCGTGTCTTTGTAGCTGTATATAAACCTGTAATTAGGCTGTGGTTTAGGTACACTTCATGATGAATAGTCCTAGTAGATAACAGGCTCTCATGTGACGACTGTTGAGGGAGGGAGGGAGGGTTGGAGGCTACGGAGGAGGTGGAGGGATGTTGATGGGGGGGAGGTGGAGGGACAGACCAGAGGAGAGGTTACGGTGGCTGAGGGAGAACGATCACAAGGTGGATGATGGTAGTGGAGACGTATCGTGATGGAGAGACTGGTGATCACGATGCTCTCTGTCCACCTGTTACCTCCATCTTAACTAATGGTGATGGAGAAGTTGCAGGGGAGATGGTGAACCGCCTGGTGATGGTGATGGAGGGAGAGTTATAGTGGAAAAGTAAGAGAGACACATACTTGTATACGATGGAACAGGCAGACTTGGTAATGTAACGGTGAGTAGTAGTTGGCTGATGGTGAGGGAGAGAGAGGGAGGGGCATGATGGTGAGGGAGGGAGGTAGGTAGGGAGGAGAGGTGAGGTGAGGGAGTGGGGGTGAGGTGAGGGAAGGACAGGAATGATACTGTGTTATGCAGCGAAGATTGACATTATGCTGATAACTGAGAGAATGAATAACTTGTTGGCTCCTTCTAGACACTCCTTGATGATGATGATGATGGTGGTTGTGATATGATGCTGTGAACTGTGATTGATGATGATAATGATGATTAGGGAGATGGTGATGATAAAAGGATGAATGTCAATGTAACTGATCACATGGAGAAGGTGGTAGTTATAGCTCAGTACACTCGGTAACAGGTGGTGGTGTAGGGCCTGCCAGGTACCGAGGTAGTGTAGGGCCTGCCAGGTACCGAGATAGGGTAGGGCCTGTCAGGTACCAAGGTAGGGTAGGGCCTGTCAGGTACCGAGATAGGGGTAGGGCCTGCCAGGTACCGTCGTGTACTACCCACTGCCTGCATATTCCGGTCTATTCCTGCCTTATAAGCACTGGCATCCGGGGGACGTGTGGGAGACGGGGCTCCTCTCCCACACCATTCGACGCTCCCAGACCAGAACACTTGTGTGTGTACAGTGGTACAGTGGGCGACATGGGGTGTAGTGGTGAGTTATAGTGCAGTATAGTGAAGTACACAGCCAGTTGTGGTGGTGTCTACCATACAGTCAGTGGTGGTGAGGTGTCTACCAGACAACCAGTGGCAGTTAAGTCTCACCCAACAGAGCCACCAGCGTCCCGTCGTCTCTACTATGACTGGTCGCTACTCTTCCCTACTTCCCATAAACAGCCGACCTAAGTGGCTCCGGATCCATTTGGAAGGTTCCTGGGATCGTCTGGCGGAGCTGAGGGTATAAGAGGGAGTTAGTGGATTACTTTTCCACGTGGGAGTTGATTTTAGGTTAATGGACGAAGGGTGGGTAGTCTGGCTGGGTTTAAAAAGCCTTCGTTGGGGGTTTATCACTTGTGGCTCGTGTGTGTGTGTGTGTGTGTGTGTGTGTGTAATAATAATAATAAACGGTTTATTAATAGAGTTGCAGCCGGTGGCTGAAAATATACAAACTTACATTTGATTTAGACATAATGATATGCGTTGAATACATTTACAGGGCTGTACAGTACATAAATCAGGAGTTGTTTATTATTTTATTAATAGATGGGATGGTGCTGTTCTTATATCTATCGGTGCGGGCTCTTATGGGCTGATTTTGTGTGTGTGTGTGTGCGCGCCCGCGCGCCCCCGCCCGCCCCCGCTTGCCCCCGCTTGGCAGTATAGGTTTTAGAGGGGGGTTATACATCTGCTAACATCTGGAACTAAAAAAATATATCAGTGCTATGTAGGAAGGAGCGATTACAAGGCACATATAAAATTATGTTGTGTGCAGCTCTTTTGTTAATCCCTACCTTGTGTAGAGATAACATACAAATTGATACATTGTTGAAGGAACTCTTTTTAAGTCTACCTCTAAATGTATTCACAGGTGAGTCCGTGATGCTTCCAAGTTTGAATCATAAGAAGTTAATCTATTGTATGAGACAACGCAGTAACCTCCACCTGCTGTAGAGAGTCGTGTCAGGTGTGGTGTGGTGTGGTGGCATGACCTGGCTGTCGCGGCAGGTAGAGGGCACCCCTAATGACCATGATCACAGGTGACCCGATAATTTTGTTTTTGGGTATTGAAAGTAGGTTGGGGTGTTTCCCGTTGTCATTACTAGTGTTGGGGCGGGGCGGGGCGGGTCAGGTCGGGGGAGGGGAAGGGGGGGGGGGGGTCATTATGTAGCAGTTTGTTCAGTTTGCGATTGTTATCTTCTTCGCCCGACTTACATTTTTAGCACTTCATTACAATGCCACTGTGTCGCGAGCTGGTTTTTTTCCTTCGCGTGGAGGAATGTGCCTGTCACGAAGCAGTCGATCTCACGGCTCTACCCAGACGTCTGGTTGGCAAGTCTCCGACACTCAGCGTTACAAACCCCACAGCTGGACTCAGACGGTCTCGTGGCTTGTCTTCAGCAACACCCTTGGCTCATGTCCGTCGAACCTTTAGCCCCAATAAAACAGGTTCAAGGCACTGTACTGCCCCCACAATCTCAGCCCGAACACCGTTTCGTCTGGAACCGGCCCCGACAACTTGGATCCCACCCACAACAAAATCTGGTGAACCCGGGGTACGTACCCACATGTTCGTGTCACCAGGGTTCATTGTTGACCTCACATTGTTCACACAGGAGAACATCCATTCTCAGAAGCAAACACACTGCACTCAAGCACAGACACACCCATACTCACCCACCCATACAGTGACACATTTACTCCACTTTCCTGCTGACTGTTGGGAGACGGATGTGAGAGCTGGTGGGATAGGACGGTAAGGAGTAACCAAGTAGCAATAACGTCGACTTTAATGTTAGTGGCAGTAACCTCGACTTTAATATATTTTATTGACGTGGTAGTAAGTGTTTGTTAAGATGGAATGGTACCCAAGTGTTGTAAGCTCCATGTACCGTGTCTGTCTGGCTGTTATTTGAGTGTTATCAGTTATCATTCATAAGTTTGGGGGGGGTTGTTTTCAGTCATGTGTAGGTTAAGACGCCACCTGTATGACACTCACGGCATCAATACTCTACTGGAGGTATGAGTCGCGCCGAAGTCTGTTTGTTTTCGCGATATTTCTGAGAGCAGGGTATGAGTGTTAATTTAAAGGTGATGATCATTATTGTCAGCCGTTTTGTAAAGCTGTGTGTGTGTGTGTGTGTGTGTGTGTGTGTGTGTGTGTGTGTGTGTGTGTGTTATCTCGTTTACTTTTATGTACCCAGCAGGTTACCAGGTGTCAGGTAGAGTTGTGTGGAGGTGTTGCTTGGCCGGCGGTGGGAGTAGAGCTGGTCATTGGCACCTGGGGCTCGTGACCGGCTAGCAGGAGGTTCTCGCCCGGCCCTCGCCTTAGCAGACCTTCTCCTCTAATAGTTTGATCGAGTCACAGGGAACCTCTTTGTAGCTTATCATGAGTTTGAGTCGGTCGTGTGTTATAAATGTCCCCTGTGGGTCTTCTTCTCATGCTCGCTGTCTTGTGTTGGTTTGACCTCTCCGTAGACTTATTATGTCGCCTCTCACCCACGGTATGCCTCTCTACACCCCTCCTAGTATGCTGTGTTTTTATCCCATCCCACACCTCGGTCCTCCTCTCACCCGGCCTCGTGTTGCCTCCCCACCGCCCGGCCTCGTGTCACCTCCCCACCGCCCGGCCTCGTGTCACCTCCCTACCGCCCGGCCTCGTGTCATATCCCCTCGATGTTAACAACATATTTTTCAGCCGCCATCGTCGTCGCACCTCTTCCGGTCGTGGCGGTGTTTTTGTTGTGGGTATAAGAAGAGATCTGATGAAGGGCCCGGCGCTGTCTCCCGCAACAGACTGAGGTGCGGTAATGGCTCGTGCAGGGTATAGAAAGAAATACCCTCAGTGTTTTGTCTTTTAAACAGTTTTTATAATGAAAAAATATAATCGAGCTTTAAACAGTTCTCAGGAAACAATATTTTTGTAGATATATACGCGAGTGTCTCTGTATATTAGTTCAAATTTGTAGAGTTATAAGTAAGAGACTGAGGAGGTTATTAACAGAAGTGTGAGTTGGCAATAGTTTATGTACAGCATAAAGACCGGGTGGTGGGCCGCCTTCCCTCCGCCCCCTCACACATACATTACCCAACTCTCTCCCTTTTGTTAGTTACGTGCCTTCCCAGACCCTTGAGTACCTCCTGTGTTTCCCACCGCTTTATCCACCCCTGTCACTTACCCCCCCCCCCCTCCACCTCTTCCCCTCACTTACCCTCCTCCACCCACCCCTCATCCACTCTTTCCCTCTCCTCCCTTCTCCCCTTCCTCACCAATCTAAACATCAATGGCTTCTTGTAGTATTAAATAACTTCTTACGCGTTTTATTTTTGGTTTATTCTTCTCACCCAATGGTTTTGTCCCAGTAAAGATCTCACTTGAAGTCGCTGGTTTACATAGCATAGTAGTGTCTGGTGAACCTGGGAGTCGAGACCAGCCCTCTACTACACACGGGATACTGAAGGTGGCCAGGGAGGAGGGGGTATGGCCGTGTTTATCGCCTGGTTCTTCTGCTCTGCCCACACAGTCGAGGCCTCCATCTTCCCGTATTTTGTTTTGCCATTAATTGTGGGTTGATGGCGTGTTGGCGCTCGCGAGTTATGGGGGTGGTGGTGACAGGGGTTTGAGGGAGGTGGGAGGTAGAGGTAGAGGGAGGAAAGAAGGAGTAGAGATAGAAGGAAAGAAGAAGAGAAGGGTAGAGGAAGGGGGGAAGTGAGAGAAGGGGTAGAGGGAATAGGGGGTAGGGGGGACAATAGCTCTTAAGGCCTGATTTTACGAGGCATTTCCGGGCCCTTCAGTAGCATCAATCACCCCTTCAGTAGCATCAGTCACCCCTTCAGTAGCATCAGTCTCCCCTTCAGTAGCATCAGTCACCCCTTCAGTAGCATCAGTCACCCCTTCAGTAGCATCAGTCACCCCTTCAGTAGCATCAGTCACCCCTTCAGTAGCATCAGTCTCCCCTCCAGTAGCATCAGTCTCCGTTGGTGCGTATAGCGAGGTTTCCTACTAATGCGTATATTGAGACATGCGTATTTTGATGTTTTTTTTATAGATATGCTAATGAGTATTTAATTTTTTTCATATTTTTATTTTTTTTTCTTATTTGCGTTTTTTTCCCTCACTCATAGGATTGTTCTTCTTGTTCTTTTAAGTTATGTTCTTGTTCAGTTTCTTTCACTCCAGTTTCATATTTTCCTTCTGTTCAGTAATGTTCAGTTGCAGTCATCGTGTTGCTGAGAGAGAGAGAGAGAGAGAGAGAGAGAGAGAGAGAGAGAGAGAGAGAGATTTTCCCTCACTCTAGTTAGGTTGAGGTTTTTACTGTTCACTCTGTACAATATATTTATAACCCTGGGCTGCTGGGGACATGTATACGCCATGACGTTACCTCTAAATTTATTGTTCAACTCCCCAGAAAAAAAAAGTTTAATGTGGGTAGAAAGAGTTTGTGGGGAATCAAGAGTTTCGTTATGTGATTTTGATATGAAATTTTAGTCCAATATTTTGAGATTTTAGGTCGAGTGAGTAACGTTGTTCTCCCGTCACACGTCCGTCCACTGTGCCTGTCTGTGCCTGTCCCGTCGCTCCTCTGTGCCTCCCCCCTCCCCCCTTTTTTTGGTTGTCTGTCTCTTGCTCTCACTCGGTATTCCTCTTTTTTCCTTGTTTTTTAATGTCTCAGTCTAAGACAACCTAGGGATTTGTGGTGACGGAGGTGATGTGTGTGTGTGTGTGTGTGTGTGTACTTACGATGGAATGCGCCTCGGTGGTGACTTAAGTTTTGTATTAAACCTGCGTAGTTTCTCTCTCTCTCTCTCTCTCTCTCTCTCTCTCTCTCTCTCTCTCTCTCTAAGAACGTAGCTGTTACAGGTGAAATGGGTCCCAGTCCCAATAGGTCCTAACCTAACCTAACCATCGGCCTTATCCTCATTTCTTCTTCTCCATGTGTTTCTTCCCGACTTTTCTTTCCTCTCTTCACTTGTTTCCTTCGATCTTTATTCTTCCTTCATCTCTCTCCTTACTCACGACTCTCCTGGTATGAGTAACAGACTAAAGGAAAATGAATGTTGAGGAGGTTGACTGCACCCTCGTCCTGTCGCGGGTGATAACAGAGCTCACCGCTGCTCTCCCCCCTTCCCCCCTCCTCGTCTCTCTCACACACACACACACAGAGTACAGGCCTTACCCACCACCCCACCTCTTGAACACGGGATATTGGCCACTTGATGTCATGTGAGACTCACCCGACCTGTCTCCTCACGGCACCTGTTGGCATGGCTGTCACTCCCCTCTATGGTGGAAGGTGTTGATATATTTACTGACAGATATATGGAGAAACAGACAGGCAGACGGACAGACAGAGTAGGAGAGGGACAGAGAGGGTGGGTTTGAAGTGAAGATCCAGACTGGAGTTTTAGTGCTAGGGAATGTGATGACTGTCTAATTTAAATGTTGGGAGGGTGAGGCTGGTGGCTGGGTGTCGTGTGTGATGTGTTTGATCCCGACCCTGAAGGTGTTGGTGGGCGAGGAGGTAGTGAGGAGGATAAGTGTAGGTGTAGTCAGTGTGGAGGAGGGTGATATTAATGGGACTGGTAAGAATAATTCGAGGTATGGTGATAGCGTGTAGGATGGGCGTGGGTACTGTGTGTGTAGGTGTGGGTGGGATGTGGGTACCGTAGGTGTGGGCGGGATGTGGGTACCGTAGGTGTGGGTGGGATGTGGGTACCGTAGGTGTGGGTGGGATGTGGGTACCGTGGGTGTGGGCGGGGTGTAATATTCAGTAGCTTCTGGGAAGATTGAACCAAAAAAATATAGTAGGGAATGAGACGTGTGTGTGTGTGTGTGTGTGTGTGTGTGTGTGTGTTCAGAATGTAGTCAGAAGTTCAAAGGTTAACTCCAGCTGTTCGTTATATTCCAATGTCCTTAAAGAAGTTACAGAGAGCAAATGATGTGCTAGAAGAATAAGAAGAACAAGAACAAGAAGCGGTGTGTGTGTGTGTCGGTGCAGTAGAACGACGATCATTCAGGGTTGTAGGGATTGTGGGCGTGGCACAGATAGGGTGACCTGGGCGTGGTCTAGGTGAAGGACCCCCCCCCCCCCCTGCCCTCCTCTCCTCTGATGATAGTGGAGGAACAGTGGGTGGAACAGTGACATACGTGGGTTGAAGGTGAGGTTGGTGGGAGGTCGTGGGCAATATGTATTCCAAATAAGGTGTAATATGTGCAGGTATTAGTGAGTATGAATGGGTTATACTATGGGTGTGATAGAGTAGGACTGGGCGGGCGGGTTTAGTCTGTGTTAAATGAGAGATTGTGGTGACAGGATGCGGAGTTGGCAGGATAGCGTATCAACAGCGTGTATCATGCCCACTATAAGGCCTTGTCTCGGTTTCCGGGGGTGTGGTGTGGGTTGTAGAGTGGGCTGGGTGTCGTGAGGGTGGGTTATAGGGTGGGTTGTAGAGAGAGTGGGATATTGAGGGTGGGTTATAGGGTAGCTGGGTATTGTGAGGGTGGGGTATAGGATGGGAGGGTGGGTTGTGAAGGTAGGTTATAGAGTGGGCGGGATGTCTTTTAAGATATAGTGAAGATAGGCGTTAATCTCCTCACACCATTCGATTAGTGTGGGCGGTGTAAACAAAACGGAGGGCGACACACAGGAAATGACACCAGGTATTCCACACACCCACACTTACTACAGTAGCCTGCGGATGTTCTTGGCTCCGTCTGTGGAAACCTCATCGGCACTTTAAACCCAGTCTTTGAGAATGTGTGTATACGAGTTTTCTTATCAAGATAGTTTTGGAGTTAAGAGATAAATCACTAGGTCATTTATTTATCTGTTAATAGTTTCCTTCATGGGGGTTTATTGCCGCTGTTGTATCATAGAAATATAACCTAATTAAAAATATTTGTTCATCTTATGCGTCTTCGCTATTAGGGTCCCTCTGGAGGTGTGTCGTGTGCAACATTTCTGACACGCACATACACAATGTAAAACACACACACACACACACACACTAAGTATAATAAAGAAAAATAAGAAGATCATTGCCGTCGTCATTTACGTTTCTTATTAGGTTTCATCAGATAAGAGATCTCCTCCATGCAAGACTCGACACAACGGGAGGGTAAAACAGACGGCGCGCGGGGTCGTTCCTTTGTCAAACCTGCCGAGACCCGCAAAAATAGAGTCGGCTTCGAGTACAAAAATATTTTCCCGTGGGTGTTGTTTATGTCGCTCACCTGTTGTTCCCAAGCTCTGAAACACAACAATGGCTAGAGCAAAGGTTATTAGAGGGATAGGGGAGGTGGGAGGGTTCTTTGTGGAGTTCTGATGCCTTACAGAATATCATAGATTTATACCCTCGTGGCAGTTGCGTTGAAGGTTAGGTTGTCTGTGTTGTGTTATTGTGGAACGTGAGGCGAGTAGGTAAACGTCTGGGGGGAGGTAAGTCATCGCTTTAAAAGGTTCTTCACTAATGACTTGGTGGGTGGCGAGTCAGGCGCCCGGCAGTACTGGTGAATAACAATGAAGTGGAGAGAGAGACAGGAAGAAATAAATGATGGGTGGTTTTCTGGTGTGTAAAAATTTAATTAGGGGAATATTTCTTAATGATGGTGTTATTGTGGGGTGTGGGGGTGTGTGTGTGGGGGGGGGGGGTGTGGGGAGAGGAGGTGTATGATTGAGGGGTAGTGAGGTAAGCGACCAGGAACACGGAGGAGGAGACAGGAAGCCCCGGGTGGTGTTTAGGGAATTAGCATAACGGCTTGGGCAGCGCAAGGCCAAGGCGTCGAGTGGTGCCGTCTCATTGGCTCTACGCTGGTGCCGGTCCCCAACAGGTGTGTGTGTGTGTGTGTGTGTGTGCAGGATGGATGCGATGAGGTGGTGGTGGGGGGGGGGGGGGGTACTTACAGGTGTTAGATGTAGGAAGGCTTTTAAAGATGGTGTAGTGTCTGGGAGGGTTTAAGAAGCATTGACAGGTTAGTGGTGGTGCTGCCAGGGTTCGAAGTGGTGAAGTGGAGGAGGACATGGAGAAGATGTGGAGGACAGGAGAAGGGAAGGACCACAGGAATACTAGTGTGTGTGTGTGTGTTCGACGTTACTCTAGTAGAATCTCCCCATAATACTCTTAAAAACGTGTCTTTTCCCCTAACACAGCTGACGTATAAACAAACATCAATCTCCATTTTAGCCTTCCCTTATATATTTACTTCCTGTGGTAGAAAATCTTACCCAGAATGCTAAGGTTAGTGCGTGATGCTGGACTGGACTTGAATACGCCCTGATTTTTTCCTTCCTGATTTAGTATGATGTGAGGACAGGCCAGTAATAATGTGGGTGGGTGGACCAGGGTGTGTCGCCAAGGTTACCCTGTGTGGATAAGTACACCAGCGGGGCCGTGAAGATAATGAAGGGATGAGAGATTTACATGATATAAAACTCATGAATCTAAGTCTTCACTCTGATCATAGATGGAGTTTCCGAATGGTTTTGTTTTTATTGAAGTGAGTGAATAAAGTTAAAGCCGTGTGTGTGTGTGTGTGTGTGCGTGCGTGCTTATGAAGGGGGTGGTGTGAACACGTGGACAGCTATCATAAAAGGGGATTTGATTCAAGGACAATTGACTATATATTTCCATTGTCGACAAGTAACCCAATGTGTGTCGATGGTTAGGTTAGGTTTCAGTGCTGTTAGTGTATTGTGTGAGGGATTACTTCACCGCCACTGTAATAGATTGTTAAAGTTTACATGGGTGTGACATCAGTGTTTGTTATTATACAGTCTGATGTGACACTCGCTGAGAGGGTGTGGGACTGTGGGTGTGTGGGGTAAGTTATAGAGAACAGCCCATATTGCCGTGGTGGGTAGGGTGGCATGGGGTGGATGAGTGGGTGGTGGTAGTGTAGGTGGCCACTTTAGGGCAGGGGGAGGGTATGCAGGCAGTGTGGAACTCAGTATATATATCACGCACTACCTCCCTTGTTTAGCGGACACACACACACGTGCTTCTCTCTTGGTCATGATACTTACGCCTGGTTTCCATACATAGCTTGTGTGACGAGAGGCGGGTGGTGAAATTTGGTTGTCTCACTGATCACGATGAGAAATATCTTATTATTTTTTCCCCCCGTGTGTCTCCAGTTCTCTGTGGTTAGGTTAGGATTATTGTTGTTATGAATTAGGGAGAATCTGTTATTTATTTGATTGTTGAGGGCGTTGGTAAATATGGTGTGTGGCAAGGAGGGTGTGGTGTATGGCTGTGTGTGGCAAGGAGGGTGTGGTGTATGGCTGTGTGTGGCAAGGAGGTGTGTGGTGTATGGCTGTGTGTGGCAAGGAGGGTGTGGTGTATGGCTGTGTGTGGCAAGGAGGTGTGTGGTGTATGGCTGTGTGTGGCAAGGAGGGTGTGGTGTATGGCTGTGTGTGGCAAGGAGGGTGTGGTGTATGGCTGTGTGTGGCAAGGAGGGTGTGGTGTATGGCTGTGTGTGGCAAGGAGGGTGTGGTGTATGGCTGTGTGTGGCAAGGAGGGTGTGGGGCAAGGAAGGTGTGGTGTATGGCTGTGTGTGGCAAGGAGGGTGTGGTGTGTGGCAAGGAGGGTGTGGCGTGTGGCAAGGAGGGTGTGGTGTGTGGCTTGTGGTGTAGGGAGACACTGGGTGGTACTGTACTCTTATATAATGGAGATAATTAATGTTTTGGCGAGGGTGACGCGACAGTGAGTTGAGCTTGTGTGTCTGTACTGTACCTGAGGAGGAGGAAGTGCACGTGGACTTTATGAGCGAGTGTTAAGGTCATAATCAGTGTTAATGTGGAGTAAACAAGATCATTTTGTACCATATACTATTGGGAGTAAGTGTTTCCTTGTGATTATAAATGAATGATGGACCTGAGTAGCTATATATCAACAGTCACCTTATAAAGGTTTCTTTACAAATAGTCTAGTTACAGGTGGAGAGACTTGTTACCTTATAATGATAATGAATACGTGAAGGTTTAGTCAGTAGTATGTGTTGCTAGGAGACTTGGCAAGGTGTTGAGGGGTGATGAACTCCTGCTGGGTGTGGGTGGGGGACAGTCGGTGGCTCGTGTTGGTGTTGGCACCTGACACCCCCGCCTCTTACCTGATAATACACTATCTTACCTTAGTCCTCTTCTCTTCTCTCCTCTCTCCTCTCCTCTCCTCTCCTCTCTCCTCTCCTCTCCTTTCCTCTCCTCTCCTCTTCTCTTCTCTTCTCTTCTCCAAGTCAAGATGTATAGTGTGGCATAAACAGCCAGCGCCAAGTACGGTAGTTAGCCTCATATGGAGAGATAACTAGAATAGAATTTGTCAGTCGGAGCCGCTGGTGGTAATGGAGTTTGCGAGAAGCACCTTGCATAAACAGTATCTGGACGAGGCTGGGGTGAGGATTTATCTTATCTGGTGCCAATGGCGTCTTGTTGGAATATATACGAAATGACGTGTGTGGGAGAGAGGCCGGAAAGGTGGAGATGAAGAGAGAGATGTGAGATAGAGAGGGTGTGTGATGCAGAAGAGGAGCTGAAAGTTACGAGGGATATAAATGTTTAAGCGAGGAGTTTGTGTTGGAGGAGACCTTACACGGCCCAAGTAAGGTTCCTGAGGCACCCGCCGGGGGGGTGAGTATTCGGGCGGTGCAGGTGGTGGTGTGAGCTTGCTGCTGGATAGGTCAGGTGATGGTGTGTGCGTCAGGGTGTTGTTGTTTGCTGGGTAGGTGTACGTGGTGTTTATGGGAGACAGGAGTGGAATATTGTGGAAGGTAGGACTTGGGGTGTGATACTGAGGGTAGAAGGTGTTGCAGGTACTGATGGGAGATGTGGTGTACTGGTGAGTGAACTAAGGTTTGGCTGAGCTGGTGTTGTAATCTGGGAGGTCTCTCGAGTATAGATGCAGCTGTTGCGGCTGCTGGCTGAAACTGGTTCTGCTGGGGGGAAATGAGGATGTGGGTGTGGATGTGTTGCCAGCATAGACAACCAGCCGAGCAGCAGAGGTGGACAAGTCAAGTGACATGGCGGTGAAGAAGAGCAGTTCAGGCTTCAGGTAAGAAGGTCGGCGTAACGAAACTGTGACGGATAACGAAATTATTACGATGAGTTTGATTTTACCTCTAAATGTTGAGCTGAATGTCTTATTTACTCACTTACGAAATACTCATAGTGTAGTTTGGCAGATGGTTGTTTAGCTACCTTGGTGATGGAGGTATGGGGGTGTGTGAGGCAGGGCGAGGGTGTTGGATGATGGTGGCCCCCCTCAGTCAAGGTAACCCTCGTGTCACCTTACCTGCTCTTATAACTAGAGTTACACCTCATGCATGTTGTCGGTGGTCAGGGGCGGCGTGTGGGTGTGTGTATGTATGTAAGTGTGTGTGTGTTTCAAATGTCTGCCATGAAATATATATCGTATGTAGGCTATTGCAAGTGAATTATTTCTCCATTAACTGCTCGTCTCTATTAGTTGTTTCCCTGACAGTGTGTTAATTCAGCTTTTGTTACTGACGTGAGTGTGGGCCAGAGCTGTGTAGTAAAGGCAGTTGGTGCTCTCAAGAATCCGGGTAATGTGCATTTGTTGCCAAGATGGTTAATTCCATATTTGACCCAAGTGGTGTGTTCAAGGTGATGATGATGGCAGGTGGTTGGCGGGAGCATAGGAGGTGAGAAGTGTGTGTGTGTGTGTGTGTGTGTGTTTGTTGTAAAATTGAGGAGGACGTGTTAGGTGGGGGGGGGGGGGGGTATAGTCAAGGCCAGAGCGATTGGTGGTGGTGCAGGAGGAGGAGCGGGGGCGTAAGTCTGTGAGCAACACTCGGTGGACCTGTTATCAGGTGTGTCGTGTGGGGGCTCCCCGCTGCACCTACTGTACACCACTCCAGGGACGCAGCTACACGGGTAGATGTAAACCCAAGAAAATGGAAGACACAGAGGGACAAGGAGGTGGTCTAAACCAGGGAAAGTTTGTGGTGAGGGAAGATCATAATGTAGAGCGTAATGATGATACAAATATTAATGATAAGAGTAACAATAGTTGAAATACTGATATGCATGGTAATAGGATTAATAATATACAGTATATAGTAGTGATAAAATGATTTATTGAAGTGTCATTAATAATTATATTATTTTGTTGCACCTGGAGAAATCATGTGTGATATAAACAGACAAAATCCTTCAGTGGGGAGGGGGGGGCGGTGTGGGCAGGCAAGCAATAGGTGTGCCAGTAACGGGACAGCCACTGGTCACGGAAACACTTAGGGGAGAGAGGCAGTATTTGTTGTTACCTCACCATCTGCTGTTGGGGAGGACAGCTGAGGCAGTTAGCGAGGTCCAGCGGCTGCGATTATTTAACCCGTGAGAGGAATAGCTGCGTGCAAAGACTACAAATAGCAGCTACGTTTGATTGCAATGTCTGATAGCTGTGGTTGACTGCCGATGGTGTTGGGTTGACTGGTGATGGTACAGGTGTTGACTAGAGAGAGAGAGAGAGAGAGAGAGAGAGAGAGAGAGAGAGAGAGAGTATTTACGTGAGTTTGATCATTATTATCGTGGGTGCCAAGGACGCTGACATCACCACCTCAACATATACTACTACTACTGTTCTCCTCCTCCCCTTCTTCTTCCTCCTCCTCCCCTTCTTCTTCCTCCTCCCCTTCTTCTTCCTCCTCCTCCCCCTCTTCTTCCTCCTCCTCCTCTCTGGGCTCAAGCACCCTCCGAGGTCCGAGTTTACGAAGCAGCTTGTCCATCCACCAACACACACACACATGGTCGTACTGATCTTAGACGCCCAGTAGATTATTATAAAGCATTTTATCATAAAGCCTTACCATTTACGTTGAATTTATTATTATTATTATTATTATTATTATTATTATTATTATTATTATTATTATTATTAAAACTCCTTAGTCCTTGTTATTGTGCGTGACGGCGTGACTTGTGGGATCTCTCTCTCTCTCTCTCTCTCTCTCTCTCTCTCTCTCTCTCTCTCTCTCTCTCTCTCTCTCTCTCTCTCTCTCTCTCTCTCTCTCTCTCGTCTTGATATCACTCACTGTGTACATGGAGTCACTCATAGCTTACCTGCCTCTTCTGGTGATAATTGAGATTCCAACGCCACATGATCCTCCCTCTACACAACCTGATACTGCCACCTCACCACCCGATACACTCATCTCACTTGATACACTCACCTCACTTGATACACTCACCTCTCTTGATACACTCATCTCACTTGATACACTCACCTCTCTTGATACACTCACCTCTCTTGATACACCCACCTCTCTTGATACACCCACCTCTCTTGATACACTCACCTCTCTTGATACACTCACCTCTCTTTATACACTCACCTCTCTTGATACACCCACCTCTCTTGATACACTCACCTCTCTTGATACACTCACCTCACTTGATACACTCACCTCACTTGATACACTCACCTCTCTTGATACACTCACCTCTCTTGATACACTCACCTCACTTGATACACTCACCTCTCTTGATACACTCACCTCTCTTGATACACTCACCTCACTTGATACACTCACCTCTCTTGATACACTCACCTCTCTTGATACACCCACCTCTCTTGATACACCCACCTCACTTGATACACTCACCTCTCTTGATAAACTCACCTCACTTGATACACTCACCTCTCTTGATACACTCACCTCACTTGATACACTCGCCTCTCTTGATACACTCACCTCACTTGATACACTCACCTCTCTTGATACACTCACCTCTCTTGATACACCCACCTCTCTTGATACACTCACCTCACTTGATACACTCACCTCACTTGATACACTCACCTCACTTGATACACTCACCTCTCTTGATACACTCACCTCACTTGATACACTCACCTCTCTTGATACACCCACCTCACTTGATACACTCACCTCTCTTGATACACTCACCTCTCTTGATACACTCACCTCACTTGATACACTCACCTCTCTTGATACACTCACCTCTCTTGATACACCCACCTCACTTGATACACCCACCTCACTTGATACACTCACCTCACTTGATACACCCACCTCACTTGATACACTCACCTCTCTTGATACACTCACCTCACTTGATACACTCACCTCTCTTGATACACTCACCTCACTTGATACACTCACCTCTCTTGATACACTCACCTCACTTGATACACCCACCTCATACGCTGACCGTGGTACACATTAACATACATTAGGTAACACTCACTCGCTTAATTAAATCAGCTGTCGCATTCACAATCCATTTTTGGTCCACTCAATAGATACCTGGTAATACACACACACACACACACACGGCGGGCTTAACCTTGGATGTTTGAGGAACCGCCGCGGGGAAGAGAGAGGGATCCAGGCAGCTCGGCAGGAAGACGGAAGGTAATAAAGGAGGAGGAGGAGGAAGAAGAGAGGGATATAGGGAATGGATGAAGGTGAGATAAGAAGGAAGAGGTAAAGAAAGGTATAAATAAGGGAGATGGTATAGGGGAGATAGGGTAGGGTAGAAAATGGGTAGCAGGGTGGTCAGGAGAGGAGGGCATGAATAATGGGTAGGAGGAGGAGATAGGTAACAGGGTAGGAGGAGAGGATGACCAGGGTTGGGTACGTGGAATGTGTACGTCCATAAACTATATAAGAATAGATTGCACTCAGGGGATGGATGGCGGAGGAGGAGGAGGAGGAGGATCAGGCGGAGGAAGTAGGGGGTAGGGAAGGATAGGAATAAAGAGTATAAGGTGAGGTGTGGTCCTGGTGATTGGCTACAGGTGAGGTAATCGTCACTGCTTCGGATCTTTGGGCTCGTGAGTCTGGTAATACGGTTCTGACGAGTGTTATGGCGGAATAAGTAAAAAATGAAAGTGAGTTTGATGGTTGTGTAGCAATTGAGTTTTGGCGATATGACTTTTTTTGTAGGGGGGGGGGGGGTAAGGCAGCGTCAGAAGTTGAAGGAGTAAAGGAACTTAGAGAAGCTGAATATGTTAAGAGGTGTTTTTAGCCAAGTATAAATGTGTTCATAGGAGTGAGAGATGGTGTAAATATTATTGCAAACCGTGAAGATGGAACTGGTAGTTAGACACAGTAAAGACTCACACAAGCTGCAGCGTTACACCCTCAAGAATCTTAAAAAGAATTTCCTGACCAACATACGTGTATAATATGCACTCACATACGTAGTTGAGACACTAATGAGTTACAATTCGGTGCATGCAACTAAGAATAATTTCCAAGAATATACAGAAAGACAAGGAATTTCGTGGAACTACAGACAGACAGACAGGAAATTATTACGGGTGGCTACATGAGGTCATAAACTATTTACAGTAATTTATTGAGAATGACTTGCGTTGTAATGATGTCAAGACGTGCGTAAGTGGTAGAGGGGGGAGGGGGCAGGTAACAGGGAAAAGTGGCAGTTGTTTTGACTTCCTCCTCCTCCAGTTAATAGTCGTCCAGTTACTATCTCGAGGGGATATTTTTATGAGTGTGGTAGGACAGGTGTGTAGTTAGTGTTAGGTGGTGGTGGTGGTGGTGTGTGGTGAGTGTCAGCTGGTAGTAGACGATAGTAGTGGTTGGTAGTGATGGTCGTAGTTGACAATAATGGTAGTAGTAGTGGTGGTGGTGGTAGTACGTGGTAAGGTTAAAAGTGGTAGTAGTGTAGTGATGGTGTTTGATTATAGTGGTATTGATGGCTATGATGTTCAAGTTGTTGAATGGTAGTGATGGTGATTGTAATGGTAGTGATGATGGTGGGGTTAATGGTTGTGGGCTCGCAGTGATGATGGTAATGGGGGGGGGGGTGATTGGGGAGGAGGTAGGATGTTTTGAGAGAGTAGGGGGAGGGAGGGGAGGTGTATCAGAGAGGGGTGAAGGGGGGGGGGGGTGTGGCGTCCCAAGGTCAGGTTTGGATGATGATGATGATGGGTGTGGGAGTAGGACGGAGGGTTGGGGGGGGGGGTGGACAGGAGACAGGTACACCCACTCCCATACACACCCACATCCTCTGCAACACCTACACCCCGGGGGACAGCAGTGTGAGGTGTTTTATGGCTGTGGATTGTATTAATAGTGTTTGGCAAACATCTCTCGCTTGTTCAGATGAGCCGACAGTAAATGTGCAAGTCAGAAACACTCCCCTCCCCTCTCCCACGGACTCACAAAGACTCGTAAGTCAGTTTGTTCCCTCTGTGTCTTACGCTAGAGTCTCAGTGTTATGTCGACGCCATTTTGGTCTTCATCTATGTGTATGTTTTATGAGTCTGGTAGATGAATTCTTAAAGATTCTCTTATAAGGTAAAAACAAACATTTACAGGCAAGAGGTTCTGAGCTCCCCGAATCATGCAGCCAGGCCTTAGAGCGAAGTGTTCCTCAAATAATACCTCCAGCGACTGGCTCAACGCTGACGTCACATTACCAGAGTGTTTAAATCGTTTGTTTATATCTCGATACTGATCCCTGTCGTGGTATTAGCGAGTTGGTGAGAAGGAATTTAGTGGCTTGATTCCTCGACATGCTCTGCTGTTTTGTTTTGTAGTGAAGGACCGTTACATTCTTCTCCTGTTTACGAGACGTCTTTACTTCTTCAGTAGTCGAGGCGATTTGTTTCTATGATCTGCACCGACTACCTCCGGCCACGATGGTACTGTCTTATGGTCTGTGGTGAGCTGTTGTGGGGGCTAACTCTAATGCTGGTTGACTCGTTGGTGATGGTAGTCGAGTCAACCACCAACGTGTCAACCAGCATCACCAATGTGTCAACCAACATCACCAACGTGTCAACCAGCACCAGAGTGATGCTGGTTGACACGTTGCTGAAAGTGCTGGTTGACACACTCCCATAGGAATTGCAGATATATTCTTGTTTAGTTGGTAGACACCCTGGTTGTGTTGGCAGATTTGTTTTTACAGTGTTGTCCGACTTATTTGTACGGTTGGTAGACAAGCTGATGTGACTGACGGTACACTCGCACCAACAAGTATCGGTGCAGGGTGAGATCGACGAGTTCCGAAACGATACGTATACTCTGTGATATGTCGGGAAGGTTGGTAAGTGTATCCCCATAATCCCCCCCCCCCCCTCCACTTGGTGTTGCCATATGGCTGACAATCAGGGCTGCCAACATACGGCTGGAACAACTCGCCTTTCCCAATACCTATCGTCACTGGTCTCAAATTGTTCACACTACAGTATGCACCGATACTTTTTGTTGCGAGTGTACACCTTACAACAGAGGGATGCCCAAGTGGCTTATATCTTAAAGAGTTAACATCAACATTATTTTATATTCATCTGATGCGGGAAGACCTTGATCTAATTTGCCAGCCATTTAACGTGATCTAATTTACCTACTATTTTTTATCTTCATATCTGTTTCCATTTAAATCTGTTCGAGTGGGTTTTTTGTGGGGGAGGGGGGGGGGGGGTCGTGCAGTTGAGTGACGGTCAGGTTGTGGGAAGCGACCAGGGTCTGTATGGGAACTAGTTGGAGGACCCATCAGTTACCGTAGTGAGTGACTGAGGGACCATGAATGAAAGGACAATCTGCGTTATCTCGTGATTTCGGCCACCCTGTACTGCTGTATGGCGGCTGGAAGAAGAAAAAGAAGAAAATAGGGATGTCGTTCAGTATTTTATGGCGTCAAAGGTCAATGTAAACAGTGGAGCAACACCGTGGAGGCCTGGCCCGCTGTGTCCTCTCAGATGTCATCCAGTCAACACAAGAATCGACATAAACAAACAGCGTGTATTGTCACTACCCAGGAAAGTAAATAGATTTGAACTGTGGGCATTGTTTATCAAGTTCACGGCGTCGAAACTAAGGAAATGTTGTAAAATAAGGGTTTCATGTGAGGGGTGTTGCGTAAGTTTTGAGAAGTGACGTGGGTGTAACACTGAGACAAAGTATATTGCTAAGTCGATGTTGCTGATTGTGTTTTTCTGTTTTTCTGCTGTTGTGTTGATTTTGTTAAAGCACACGAAAATAAAAAGACCAAATCTAGCTGTTTCTCCAGACATTCCTTCATATTTTGACCAACATAGATTCACTTCTACATAAAGCTACAGTTACATGTTTGTCTCTTGTGTGTTCTTAGGTTAGGTTAGGTTAGGTTAGGTAAGACGTATTACAGAGCTCATAAGAATGTCGGTTCCTAGTTTGTATTCTCATCACACGGAGGAGTAAAGGAGAGCCATGTTTACGTCTCATGTTTATTAAGTTTCTACCTTCATTGTGCCCTAGAAAGGTGAGGTTCAGGTACTGGGGCAGGATGTGTGTGTGTGTGTGCGCGCGTGTTTTTTTTCTTGATCCTCGGCCACCACTACTACTTACCACCACCACCGCCACTGACACCACTGCTGACATCGCCGCCTCACCTCCACCACTACTGACACCAACACCATCACTGACACCACCGCTACCACCACCACATCCCCGGGAGGTGGGCGTCTTGTGGCATAACCTGCAGGAACACACACACACACACACACACTATAATAATTCATCTTCTGTACATAATACCGTAAAACATAAATACAATCTCATTTATTCCCCTCCAGAGTGACTGAACAAACATATATTTATAAATCGGTGTTGTAAAGTAATTAGTTTTTCCTCAGTTTTTAATATTCGTCTCATTGTCTTCTGTGGCTTTGTGACGTCACTCGTTCTTTTAGCGTCTTAAAAATCCGTCTTGTGTAATTTTCCTCCAACTTGGGTTTTGTTTACTTTTGTGTGTGACGTCATTCGTATAATCTGGGTTCTGTTCTTATTTGTGACGTCACGTGTTATGGTTACTTCATTACAGCGGAAGCTTATTGTCCTTGTCATTGTTCTTTCTTGGTTGACAGTAAAGTACCGTCATGTGTAATGTTGACACACACACACACATCCTTGACCACCGAAGGGTCAAGACGTACCTGGCGCTCCTCTCAGAGCAGCCAAGTCAACTGTTAAGTTGGCCCATACCAACTCCCTCCCCTGAACCCTCCTCCCCCCGGAATATCAACATGTTCTCGCCAGAAGTTACTATTTCATTTAGGAAAGGAATGGAACCAGTGTTAAGCAGAGGTGAACAGTGGTGAACAGTGCTTAAGTCAGTGAGAACAACTCAACAGTAACAGTGGTACCCAAGTTGACCTTCACACAGTGAGGTCCCAGGTACCCAGTGATAACGGCCCTTGAGACCCAACAACCAGTGATGTGTTAATCCGTCTACGATAGGAAGGCCTGGAACCACACCTCACTCATATAACACCATCTGTGAGGGAATTACTACACCACGTGAGGCCCCTCATAACACCATATGTGAAGGAGTTACTACACCACGTGAGGGCCCTCATAACACCATCTGTGAGGGAATTACTACACCACGTGAGGCCCCTCATAACACCATCTGTGAGGGAATTACTACACCACGTGAGGCCCCTCATAACACCATCTGTGAGGGAATTACTACACCTCGTGAGGCCCCTCATAACACCATCTGTGAGGGAACTACTACACAACGTGAGGTCCCTCCTAACACCATCTGGGAGGGAGTTACTACACTACGTTTTTGCTGTTCAACACCTACATTAATCTGTATGTTCACTGTATGTTCCTTTACCTTTCTCTAACGAAGGCTTTTGTTAAACCACCAATGTATGTAATAAGTCATTTATGTCCAATGTATATTTTCAGCCTTCGGGCTGCAGAACTTTTTCAATAAACCGTCAATTATTATTATTATTATTACACACACACACACACACACGAAAAACGTCTGTAGCTGTCGCCTTCATTGATTTCACTAAAGCGTTCGACCTAGTCGACCACAATATAATCATCAACAAAGCTATTGACCTCGGGCTTCGAAGAAGCCTCATACCATGGCTTACAGACTTCCTCAGTGACCGACGCCAAGCTGTACGCTTCCGAGGGGCTGTCTCCACCTTTCAGTCACTCACCTGTGGCGTCCCCCAAGGCACCAAGATGGGACCACTCTGCTTCCTTATGCTCATCAATGATGCCCTAAGAGAAACCCCTGCTCGCTGGAAATATGTCGACGACTCCACCATTGGGATCAGCGTCAACAATTCTGCTCCCAACTATACCGCCCTTCAGGATTTATTGAACATCTCCAAAACTGGGCCACCAACAACCATGTCACCATCAACCATACCAAGACCATGGTTATGCACATCAACCTCTCCTCCGACATTGTCCCACCTCCTTCCATTACTCTAGGTCCGAACACACTCCAGGTTGTAGATTCCACGAAGCTCCTCGGCGTCACCATAGACAACAAACTAAATTGGAAACCACACGTCAGTGAAGTTGTCAAATCCTCCAGTTTCCGTCTCCACCTCCTCCGCCGACTCAAGTCCCTCGGAGTTCCTGCACACGAGCTCCTCAGTGTTTACACAACATTCATACTTCCCAAGCTCACCTATGCCTCCCCCACCTGGTCGTCCTCCCTAAATGCCACACAACGTAAACACCTAGAAAAAGTGCAAAAGAGGGCATGCAAGATTATTCTCTCCCTTCCTACTCCACATATCAAGAAGCGCTCAACACACTGACCCTTTCGACTCTCACTGACCATCACCACGACCTCATCTGCAAATTTGGTAAGAAGCTTCTACACCATCCCCGACACCGGCTCCTACTACCACCCGAGGTCCCTTGTCCGAGAATTGCTGTTCGACACCACAACCGCATCCAGCCCATACGTGCACGAACTGATCGCTATAAGAACAGCCCAGTCCCAACCATTGTAAAAATTATCAATAACTTGTAATACTGTAACACTGTCACTATGTTGAATTGAACTGTAGTTTGAGCTTTTCCCCATCTAAGTTATTATATGTCTTATTTGTGTCACTTATGTTACTTGTATATTATTTGTAATTCGTAACCCACTCCCCAAATATGTAACTGTATATTTTCAGCCTTCTGGCTGCCAAGCTCTTTCAATAAACCGTTAATTATTATTATTATTATTATTATTATTACACACACACACACACACTCTAACCAAAGCTTCTAATATTATAATCCTTGCTCTAACTATTTCGTATAAAACAATATTGTCTTCATATTGTTTTTACACAGTAGACTTGTTCTGGGGCGGGACAGCGTTACCTTTTGCAGTTTATCTAGCGGGAATCTTAAAAGGAACCGAGGTGTTTAATTATCAACAGGTAAGGGAGGCAGTGTGTCTTTATGACTCGCGAACCTTACGGAAGTCTTAGCTGTCACTGGCTGGTGTCTTAAAGGGCGGTAGAGTGTTGGTATCGTCAGGTGAAGTATCGCGGCCACCATCAGTCTTGTTACTTTTTTTTTTTTAGAGAAAGGAGGGGTGAAAGTAGATTGGAGGTGGGGGAGGAAGTTATAGTTCGGAAATTGAAGAAATTTAGGAGGAGGTAAGAGAGGGCGGGCTGAACCGCCTAGCTAAGCTAATGATGTGTTAGGGTTGTGTCACGTGTTAGTTATTGTCTGTCGGTACAGGCACTAGACAGCCTACTCTATCCCATATACTGTAGGTGTTTTGAGGGCCTTTTTTCATATTCCGCCGACCCTACTGGCGGATGCTGGTCTAGGGAGGTTGTCTATTGCCTGGCCGTATAGATCGGGGGTGGTAATGGGCCTTTTGAGATTTGGTAACTCTTTGGGAACCATGTATGGTTGTTGTCGTCATCTGGTGGGAGTCTTTGAAGGAGTTCTTGCTTTGATCGTTCTATCTTTTGCCAGACTCTGCTGGCCAGGGTGTGCAGCTGCTGGTTGATGGGTTTTATTCTCAGGTCTCTATGTATCTCGCGGCTGTGGTTCTGGTATCTTTCACCTGTGACGAATCTTAGGGCTTCATTTTGGACCACCTGTAATTTTAATATTTGAGTAGTGCTCATAGCATGAAGAGGTACTGCTGGGTAAGTTAATATCGGTGTGATAAATGATGTCACCAGGCGGAGTTTTATTTTCTCAGGAAGCGCTTTAAAGCGGTATAGTTTTCTCCTCCCTCTTCTTGCCTTTTCCTTCCTGGTGTGGACATGATGGAAGTAACCTGTCGTGGATATATGCAGGCCCAGGAGGGTGCCTCTGTTTTTGTATTCTATCTGAGTATTATTGGTTACTAATGGATGGGTTTTCCTTCTGCATAAGGTATCACTGTGAATTTGTGGAGACTGGTTTGGATTTTCCATTTTTTTCGTAATTATTTACGCTTTCTAATTCCCGCCTGGTGTTGTCGACCTGTAACGCTCGCGATTTTCCTTGATGTGTTGTTATTTGAGTGATGTCATCTGCATACATAATATCTTCGTTACCTATTCTAGTAGGAGGCGGGGTGTCACTTGTGTAGATAAGATATAGGGTGGGAGAGAGGACGCTGCCCTGAGGGACTCCGCTCATGAGTGGGAAGGTCTCTCTTGTGTTACTTCCGTCTCCCCCTCCCCTCCCCCCCTCCCCTCCCCTCCCTCCCCTCCCTCCCCTCCCCCAGCCCCGCCCCTCCCCTCCCTCCTCGCCCTGCGCATCTCTCCAACTTTCCGTCTTAGTGGTTGCTCTACTTTCGCTTTTTACTTGGTTTTGTAGAGAGACAAAGAGTGAGAGAGGTAGCAGGGATGAGTGAAAGTCTTAACCTGCCTCCCTTCCCACTTCCTCATTGTCTATGTGTTTCATCGGCTGTGAACACTTGCAGGCTTATTATTTACTTTTTCATGTTCATAATGAGTTTGCGTGTATGCTTACAGTATATATTTGCTCGGTGTGTGTGTGTGTGTAGAGAGAGAGATCATTAACGCGCTTGTCAACATTACTTTGCAACACAGGCGGTTGCATAATATATGTCATATGGACAAAATATGATTGAGTAAGCCAGGGTTCTCACACACATTCATTTATCAAATAAATAAACTTAGTTGTAACAGAAGTGGTTGTGGTCATATTTCGTGAGTAAAGGAACGTGACCAATTGACGCTGTTGACATGGAGCTACCTGTGATCTCACTGATGATTACACTTGACTGGTCAGCAAACTTGTCTTGTATCTCCCAGTTAGTTCTATTAAAACAAAACAAAACTCATGTACAGGTGGAGTAATCCTCTCAACCAATAATCACCATAACTCCTACTTTTGTGTTCACAGTGAGTCGTGGTATTTTTATTCGATATATTTCCTCAGATATGTGACATAGATAACTGAGTTTGTCAATCACTGGGAATGAGTTGTATTTAGAGGGTCGTGAATCAGTAGGTGTGGGAGTGTGAGGTAGTGTGGGGTAGTGTGGGAGTGTGAGATAGTGTGGGAGTGTGAGGTAGTGTGGGAGTGTGGGGTAGTGTGGGAGTGTGAGGTAAGTTGGGGTAGTGTAGAGTGTGACCACGACAGGTGAGGTACTGCTGCTGTGGTGTGACAGGCTGTGTGATATATAGACAGATAAATAGAGGTGTAGTGGAGAGGTGTAGGGTGTAGTGGGGAGGTGTAGGGTGTGGCATGATATATAGAGAGCTGTAGGTTTTGGCAGGGTGGAGAGGGATGTGTCAAAGTGTAGAATGATGTATGGGGTGACAGGATATTGAGACAGGTGTTGGTGGGGTGACAGGATATTGAGACAGGTGTTGGTTATGGCAGGTTGAAGGTGTAGCTGGGTGTAGAGAGAGAGAGAGAGAGAGAGAGAGAGAGAGTTGTGGTGGGTGTAAGGTGTGGCTGGGTGTAGGGTGCGGCCGGGTAGGTGGGAGGGGGGGGGAGGTGGTAGTGGACGCAGGCGGCAGAGACTGAGGTGCCAAAATTATCGCGTAGCCCGGAAGTGACACTACGTTGGTTCCGCTCTGCTTACCCTCGCTCACACCAGCCTGTGTACGCGTGCTCTCTCTCTCTCTCTCTCTCTCTCTCTCTCTCTCTCTCTCTCTCTCTCTCTCTCTCTCTCTCGTCTGTCTGTCTGTCTGTCTGTCCTTGATAAATGTCGTTTCCCGCTCGATAACTTTCCATAGCCTGTGTGGATTATATACAGTTTGGGTTAGGTCAGGTTAGGTCAGGTCAGGTCAGGTCAGGTTGTTGTGTGTTAACCTGTGGAATGCTGCATCGAGGAATAATGTCAGCGGTGGATTCTGTAACAAGCGCAGTTCCGGTACACCATTTATCCTCACACGGTCACTCTCATTTACAAAACACACACCAAGTTCAGATTACTTGTGTTTACTTGTCTTAACACTGACCAAATACATTGAACTTTTTATAGATAGCGTGTCAAGGTCCAGGTAATGTCTTGTGTAGTATGGGAATGCAAAGGGAAATGCTGGACTGTGGTTTTAGACTATGGAATGTTGCGCGAATTTTTATCCTGAACGCGAAAGTTATGGCTGTGTTAAAATTGTTTTGTTTGTTTGGCTGGGGTTGTGTTGTCATGTCGCCTCTCTTTGTGTTGTTGTATGGGTGTTGTGTGTGTATTTTTTTCCTTGTGGGTTTATTTACACGATTTGTCAGGCTGACTTCTTCCTATTATCACGTTCCCTAACACACACACACACACACTATAATCAAATTTTCACATTACCTGAAAAATAGTAAAAATTCACACGTTTGTTTGTTTGTTTGTTCAGTAAAAATAATAAGCGTGTGTGTGTGTGTGTGTGTGTGTGTGAGGGAGGGACTGTGGCGGGTGTCTGGCATCTAGGTTGATGGATGAGGGAACGCTGCTTTTGGCTCACCTACACTTGGGTCTCTCCATATGCAGCTCACCACCACACCTCCACATTCTCCCCCTCCCCACACCCCCCTCCCCTTCCCCACACCTCCCTCCCCACACCCCCTCCCCTTCCCCACACCACCCTCCCCATACCCCACTCCCCTTCCCCACACCACCCTCCCCCTCCCCACACCACCCTCCCCCTCCCCACACCTCCTCCCTCCCCACACCTCCCTCCCCCTCCCCACACCTCCCTCCCCTTCCCCACACCACCCTCCCCCTCCCCACACCTCCCTCCCCTTCCCCACACCACCCTCCCCCTCCCCACACCACCCTCCCCCCCCACACCTCCCTCCCCTTCCCCACACCTCCCTCCCCCTCCCCACACCACCCTCCCCCTCCCCACACCTCCCTCCCCTTCCCCACACCTCCCTCCCCCTCCCCACACCTCCCTCCCCCTCCCCACACCTCCCTCCCCCTCCCCACACCTCCCTCCCCCTCCCCACACCCCCCTCCCCTTCCCCACACCTCCCTCCCCACACCCCCTCCCCCTCCCCCTACCCCACTCCCCTTCCCCACACCTCCCTCCCCCTCCCCACACCTCCCTCCCCCTCCCCACACCTCCCTCCCCCTCCCCACACCCCCCTCCCCACACCACAGCCTCAGTGTTCTCAGTGTTCTGCTTTTTGCCTCCACCTGTTGGGCTGTTCAACTTGGGCAATGTTTATCTATTTATTTTTTATTTACGCTTAGTTTTGGGTGATGTCCAATCTAGAATCTGTGTGTTTGGTTGTTTGTCGTTGTTTTTCCCTCTCTCTCTGTGTTGATGATATTTTGATAAGACTGATGAGAATACGTGTCATAGAACATCAATTTAAAATGCTGTTATCTCAAAGGTCAAAGGTCATATCTGTTCTTGTTTGGTTTGTACTGGACGTGTTGGGATGACTGATGCTTCCTTTACTTGTCATAGGATTTTTTTCTTTTGTTGTTATATTAAGGGTTTGTTTGTTTGTTTGTTTGTTTGGCTGGTTGTATTTGTTATTGATCATTGTCTTAATTTTGTCCTTCTCTCTCTCTCTCTTGTTTGTTGTCGTGTTTCTTAATTGTGTTTTGTCATTGTTTTCTTTCATGTCCAGGTGTTTGTTGTGGTGCTCTGATTGGCCTCCTACTGATACTCATTCTTCTGATTGGCTTCCTACTGACCTTAACTATTCTGATTGGCTTACTACTGACCCTCACTATTCTGATTGGCCTCCTACTGATCCTCACTATTATAAGCTACGTCGAACAGTGGGACATCCAGCTCACAAAAGAGTATACGCAAATATACGCACATTCCGCCCTTGATAAACGCTGATTAGGGGCGGGAACACAGTGTCAGTCAGCAGCCAGTGATGAAATGGTTGAACCTCGCAATTTATCGTCGGTAGAAGATAAGAGACTTCAGCTACCACGGTGTAACAAGGTGTGTGTGTGGTGGGTAGGGGGGTCACTAGGATGGTGGGCTCAGGGGGTGTGGTGGGTAGGGGGGGTCACTAGGATGGTGGGCTCAGGGGGTGTGGTGGGGAGGGGGGTCACTGGGATGGTGGGCTCAGGGGGTGTGGAGGGGAGGGGGGTCACTGGGATGGTGGGCTCAGGGGGTGTGGTGGGTAGGGGGGTCACTAGGATGGTGGGCTCAGGGGGTGTGGTGGGTAGGGGGGGGTCACTAGGATGGTGGGCTCAGGGGGTGTGGTGGGTAGGGGGGGTCACTAGGATGGTGGGCTCAGGGGGTGTGGTGGGGAGGGGGGTCACTAGGATGGTGGGCTCAGGGTGTGTGGTGGGTAGGGGGTTCACTAGGATGGTGGGCTCAGGGTGTGTGGTGGGTAGGGGGGGTCACTAGGATGGTGGGCTCAGGGGGTGTGGTGGGGAGGGGGGGTCACTAGGATGGTGGGTTCAGGGGGTGTGGTGGGGAGGGGCCTAGGGAGGTTAGGGTATCAGACGTTACTTGGACAAGAAAGTGCAGGTGCATCAGGTGTATGGTTACCTGTGAGTTGATGACCGTAGGGAGATAGTGGTGGACTGTTATGTATTTCTTGTAGAGGTAGTGGATGATGAACGGTCTGGGATAGTGTTTTTTTTTTTTTTTTTTTTTTTTTTTTTTTTTTTTTTTTTTTACTCCGCTGTAGAGGTTTGTTTTACCTATTGATACTTTCTATGGTTATCCTGGAATGTGTAGTCTAATTATAGGTTATCTTGGGACTGCAGGAAGAAGGACACGACTGTTTTTGAAGGGGATTGGCCGAACATGGAATGGGAATGTTAGATCTCGTGTGAACACCAACACTTGTATATATCGCTATTGTGTATGGGAAGCGTGTGGGGAGAGCGAGAGAGTGGTAGATGATTGGGTGGTGGAGGACGTCTGTGTCAGTGGCCGAGCCCTGGGGTACTAACCCACCCAAGTGAACCGGATCGCCAGTCAAACGGGCCCACGTCCTAATAGGCCCTAACGTAGTAGACCCCGAACTATTAGGATTCAGGCCGCAGTAGGACTGAGGCACCATTACAACTGTGTCCAGGTCATCGTTAACCGCAGGTGTTGCTTATTATACTTGCCTCCCCTGCGCCATGGCTTATGTTTACTTAATAATGTTGCTCGCCAGGATGTACTCTGTAAATATATCATCATTGGGTGATTTAATATCATAACTACCTCCGAGGTCCGTATCTGGCTGTTAGAAAACTTGTACATTGTGTAATATGTACCTCAGTGACTCGTGACAAATTTAGAAAGTCTGTTTATCACTCCATATGATCTCAAGACACAGGTGAGATAGTGAAGGATTCAGGAGGCGTCGGAACACCATGTCTTGTGATAATGATTCTCTCGCCTGTGTCGCTCCTTCTGCCCTTAATATCATGGCGAGGAAGGGTGCAGACTTAAAACATTGTGTAGACGCTATCAAGTGGCACTTAAAGAGTAGGAGATGAGTCATTATTTGGCCTAGAAACATGAGCCAGAGAACAAACACAGACAGCCTTGCGACGGGGCACAAATACACTCCCAGTTACTGACGCAGCCACGCTCCTACTGACCGAGGTTATGTGGCACGCCGGTCGTCACCTTACTGTTTACGTCGTACATGAACACGTGCACCAGGTGGAGGAGGCACGTGCAGGAACGCTGGGGAGAAACATCCACTGTGTTAATGATGGGAACACCCCACCACAGGAACACGCCCTCCCTCCCTCCCTCCATATTTGTGTCTCTTAGTTTTCACACGTGGGGACTGGTCTTCCTGTCCCTCCCCTCCTCCGCCCTTCTTCCTCTTTTATCCGTCTCTTTGTGCCTCCCACATGGGTCTATTCTTCTCTCTCCCTCCCCCTCCCCTCCATCTCTTCCTGTTCTTCCTCCATCTCATCTCTGGGTGTCACTGGTGTTAATATTTTTCCCTGGCCCAAAGGAAACTAAATTATCACAGGTGAGAGAACCAACTTGTGTTTGGAAAGATCATTATTGACAACTTTCGTCAGCTGTACAGGCAATAACTGACTTAATTTGTTACATCTATTGATACTTTTAATTGCTATTGCCTTACCTGTGAAATTAATTGGATGCCCCACTTCTCACAAGAGTGATTTATGGAGACATCTGGCGTAAAGTTTCGGGAGTGTGTGTGGCCGCGGCAACAGCAGGAGTGGCCAGTAGGGAGGAGGTACCGAAGCGTGTCCCTTTGACGTGTGCAGAAACATTTAGCTGAAGTAGTGGCGACGGTGGTCTAGTTCCCAGACTTCTCTTACTCTACTATTATCATCATCATAACGGCTACACTCTGGCTCCTTCCTCTACTGTTGTTGTTGTTTTCTTGTTGTTTCTATTAGTACTCTAACTCTGGTCATGCACTTCCGGTTCACCGCCTGACTTAGGTGGTAGAAGTGACGGCAGGGTTGGTGGTAGTAGTGGTAGTAATGGTGGTGGTCCCATCTGTTCACTTGGCGTGTTTTAGGCAGGATAATGGTAGTTAATTTCTCCCATCTAGCACACCTGGGAGGGACACTATTACCTAAGAGTCGTGTGCTCATTACCCCCCCCCCCCCCCTTTTGACTGTAGGTGTAGGAACGCATCTAATCAACTCACTTTTATTACACGACAGATGACAGTAACATTTCGCTGGTATGGTTCAGTAACTTAGGTGAGCTGTTTCATCTCTAGCTGTAGGGGAGAAAGACAAAGTGTTCGACTCTTGAGAATATAAACCCCGACCTGTTCACTGTGTTGGTCTGCTGTTTATTTGAGAGAGAGAGAGAGAGAGAGAGAGAGAGAGACTATATACTTTCATGTCAGATTGCCTTTGAGTGTGTACCCGCGGGTGTCCACCTGTGCGCTCGTGATCAGATATGGTTTGTGACACGTGTGTGTGTGTGTGTGTGTGAGGAAGGAATGAGGAGTAAGTAGGTGGTGGAGAGACTAGGACAAAGGAGGTTACCCAGATGTTCACTCAGAAAAGCAAAAAGAGAGAAAGAGAGAGAGAGAGATCCGCCTAAACCCAAATCTTCGTCTAAAAAGAGTTTTTGATAGGGCTTCTGTCATTCCCGAGAGAGAAGACAGACGAGGGTGTATTTTCACGTCGCTTCACCAGCAGTTGTCGCGTTTTGGCAGAGTCTCCCATCCCTGACAACACGACTACGAAGACCAGCAAATTGAAGGAATGTACCAGCAGTCTTGGCGAGCGAATTGATATTTTTAGCGCGCGAAGTATCCAGCGTATAGAGAAGAAACACTATTGAACGATTTATTTACCTTTAGTAAGAAATATACAGTTTTTGTGAGCGAATTATCAATTTTAACTTGAAAAAAAATCCAATTTACAGCATATTTTGTGAATTATTGTATAATTATAAGTATTGAACTATTGTGTCGTTACTTCGTGTGGATACCTGACAATAGCAATGATTCGTGTTTACCACCTTGACGTCTTGTGCTCTCTGGGTGCTGCTGCTGTGATAGGAGGCGGGGGGTGGGTGGGGCTATGGGTCCAGATGGCCCCATAGAAGGTGACTGAAGTAATGAGTAAGGTTTAATTGGTGAATGATGAGTATTGAAAGGCTGGTATAAACATAGGGATGAGTAATGAACATGTGGTGATAGACTTAGTAGTTGTGATAGACCCATGAAGGTAGACTGAAGTAATAGGTTGAAATGGGTAGGTACTGTACGTATAGAAAGTAGTGAGTGACAGAACTTATAGATGAATATTGTGGTTGTAATGAGTGTGAGGGGGAGGGTAAGGACAGTCGTAGCAATAATATAATAGTGATAAAAGCAGGAGTATACAGTATATGCAATAAGTACAGGGTAGGGTAGGGTAGGTTAGGTTTAGGTTAGGTTAGGTTAGGTGAATATATTATTTACTATTTCTTTTACTGTTCCTCATGTCTCGAGTTATGACTTCTCTTCTCTTATGACTCGTGGCTGGAGAACAATAAACTCAGGTTGGTGAAGGTGTGGAGGCCGGTGTAAGGGAGGGTGTAATTATTATGCAGGGATGAGTTTCCTTGTCGGGACGAACAATCGCGGGAGATTCATCCGTCTCATCGATTTTCAACACTAGCCGTAGTAGGGAGGGGGACCCGGCCCACCTCCAGTCTTGGCTGTGTCCAAGAGGCGGGTGGTGCTGCCTGCCGCTGCTGCTGCTATTAAATTAGGAGTGGCTATCAATGGGTGAAGGAGGCGGGTGGTGCAGCGATGGCTCGAGGGTTAAATAGGGTGTTACAGATAAGATAATGGTGGGCGTGGCTCTTCGTTGACGTAAACACGAGGGGGCGTGACTCCCCGTGACGTAAACACTATGGGCGTGGCTCTTCGTTGACGTAAACACGAGTGGGCGTGATTCCCCATGACGTAAACACTATGGGCGTGGCTACCCTGGTGTAAGATATGGGGGCGTGGCTCCTGACCTAAACACAAGGGGGCGTTGAATGGCAGTAAATCGCCTTTTATTAATGGACGTTCATACTATATCGACAAGTGACACCCGTTCGTTTATTATGATTGACTGACTCGAGACATTGTTTACACACTGTCAACACCTGTGACTGTGAGGTGGTCAAGAATAACCAAACTGGCAACTTTACAGCAGGAAGAACAGATTGTGAGGTCATCTTGTTACAGTAACTTCTAGAATATGTGATTACATTTCACTGGATTATAAAGCCACTGCGCATTAGACACTTCTTAGTATAATTTATTTAGTTGTATTAATTTCTGCGCATCTATACTTATTACAAAATTGCGCATATTAATACTTTACACCTGACTATTGTATTCTCTTCAATAGGATGACTAAAACTTTAAATTATATACTTAGGTTGCAGTTTTTAATTTGATTTATTTGTTGATAATTGATTTTTTTCACTAAATCACAGTTACAAATTCCGTCATTATTTTTTGTTCATTATTATCTGAGATCGTAATTATTATGGTGATAAAAATCCAAATTCTCGGTAATAAATATTAATTAACGTATTTGTTATTACTGTGTTTTACTTCATGTCACGAGTTGCTTAATTATGGTGAGGCAGAGTGCGTGTGTTTACGAGGCAGTGTTTGAGGGTGCGCGTGTGAAGAAGTGGGTGTGGGTAATGTTACCACCCTCGAGGTACAACTTGACACAATGATAGGTCTACTTAATGGCGTGGGAGAGGGCGTGAGGTTGACTCCAGGTTGTCGTGTGGGTGTGAGAGGTGGCTGGGTGAGTTTCGGTGGTAGTGGTTGGTTGAGTTTTGTTTATGGTGGTGGGGAAGGGGTGGTTGGGTGAGTGGTAGTTGTGATGGTGGTAGGTGGCAACAACAACCACTACCACAACCAATTACTGTGGTGGGGTAGTTGGTGGGGGAGGAGAGGTAAGTAAGACACATTGGTTGTTGCTGTTGTGAACTTTCAATTTGCCGTCTCATCTCCCATCAATCTTGGCCTGAATGATATGTATTGGTGATTATATCTGTGAAATTATCTCCTGTTAGTGAGTTGTGTGGTCAGGAATGTCTTTGTTTTGTGTCTTTGTTATACACGCGTTAAAAGATAATCTGTAGTTGATCCTTTACGTAGTTTTTGACGTATTTGGGTGCGTTGTTGTGGAGAGGTTATTGAGGAGAGGTAAACGAGGAGTGTTTATGCCAGTCTGTGCTTCTGAGCCTCGAATATGTTGTGTGTTTATATATATTGATGTGATATATTCCACACAGGTAAGAGTTACAGGTGTTCCGAGCCAATGTCAACACAGGAAATATGCCACAATATTTCATTACTATTTATTTAGTGTTTCCTTGAGTTTGTTTCTGGACAACAACATCGTGCTAGGAAGTGGTTGAAGGGGTCGCTGACTGCCTGTATGGCGTTTTAGTTTATGTAGTAGAAAAAGTAGTAATGCACGGGGCTTTCACATGGGGCCGATACTTGCCAGGACTGGTCACTGGCCCCGGGTGAAATGCGATATCTTGACCCACACACCTTCAGGTAAGCTTGAGCAGTACCTCTTGATTACCACCAAGGACAGGTACAGTCGCCTTCACATCTACCTGGTACAGTGACTGGCGCGTTTTGTGAAATGTGGCACCTCTGTGGAAGGCTTCTCTAGCATCATTAGTCGGGCTATTATTGTGAGGTTCCTTAGGGCCATTCCGGGAATCTTAATACGATGTAAACAAACACAGAGTTGCCACATATCACAAAACGCACCAGCCACTGTACCAGGTGTAAATGCAAGGGACTGTACCTGCTAAAAAAAATACAAAGATTGTAAACATGAGGTATAAGGTAGCTGGGTACACAAGTTGGCATTGGTGCAAAGATGAAGTCGTCTGGTGTGAGGTCAGGTCCAGGCGTGTTGGCTCGATAAACCAAGTGTCTTTCTCCTCTAAACCTTATTTGGCCCGGTTTTTTATTTATCTCTGATGGTCAATTATAGTGCCAGTTGAGAGGTGGTTTATTAATTGTGTGTTAGTTTCTCAATAATAGTTTCAACTTGTATAACAACCGGGAAAATGGTTGTTTGATGTATGGAATCAGTTGTTGTCTTGGCGAGAAGTTTAAATTATGCTTCAACGTGATAAACTATTGCTGGAGTATTATTTGATATATCAATAGGTTAAGTGAAAGACAACGTGGCTGCCTTCCTCAAATAAGAGTTATTTTTTAGTCCATCCAGTTGTAGCCATGTTAGTGTACCCCTGTGCGGACGGTAGCAACACACACACACAGGTAGGACTGTACAGAGGAGAACAGCGTTATGCCGGGAAATACTCGACTGAGAATTTTCCCCTTGATAATGTAGAGATAAGATAAGCCCTCAGGAATGTTATCTCTCTCACCAGTTGTGCAGGACGTCTGGTAATACTTGATAAAGTTATAAAGATTAAAGTATAAATAATGTGTCCGATATATAGACAAGTATTCTAATTGCAATAAAAATATAATTGCGCTTCAACTTTAATAGAATATATTGTGTAGTGATATAAGTGATGTGACCGTAAGTGGGAGATGGTAGTACAGTACTTGTAACCAACTGTAATGTACTCTACTGTAAGCGCGTGGTGGTAGTGTTCGAGCAGCAGACAGGCAGTATTCCCAGGACTGGCCACAAAATAGCTGGGTGGAGCTGGCCACTTTTTTATGAGTTTTTCCACAGTTCAGCCGTCAGCCGGTGACAGACTGATGGTCGTGTTGACTTTTTTGTGGTGGTGGCTGGAGGCTGATCTGTTAGCCCGCCCAGGGAAGGAGATGACAGATGCTGGCTAGAATTCTTATCATTAACATTTATTTTATATATATGTGTGTATTTTCTTCATATATTGAGTTGTATATTCATATTTCAGTCGGCTGCAGTAAATTATAGCTTAACCTGTATTGTGACCATTAGTGTTATACTCTTGAGGTAAAACTTACACTTGTTCGTCTCATAGTGGACAGTGTTGCTTTACCATAGTACGTAATAACCCTGGTGTTGTTTTCAGTTAGTTAAGGGATAGCCACCGGGGATATGGTTGGTTGGTTGGTGTAGAACAGATACTTAGCATAACTCTGTGATTTGTATGTTAGGTGGGTGGTGGTTGGTGGGTGGTGGTTGATGGGGGGGTGGTGGTTGGTGGGTGGGGTGGTGGTTGATGGGTAGGGTGGTGGTTGGTGGGTGGGGTGGTGGTTGATGGGGGGTGGTTGATGGGTGGGTGGGGTGGTGGTTGATGGGTGGGTGGGGTGATGATGGATGGGTGGGGTGGTGAAGGATGGGTGGTGGTTGATGGGTGAGGTGGTGGAAGATACGTGGGTGGTGGAGTGGAAGGTGGAGATAGGTGAGTGGGACGATAGGGGATGGGTGGGTGGGGGTGTAATAACTGGGTAAGGCGGGGATGGGTGGGAGGAGCGGCACTGTCAGGGTATCTCTGGTATTTCCCTGCGTGTCTGAGTGGCTCTGCAAGGGTCAGCCAGGTGGTGCTTCACTATCCAGTTGTGGCTCTGTTAGGGTCAGCCAGATGGTGCTTCACTATCCAGGTGTGGCTCTGTTAGGGTCAGCCAGGTGGTGCTTCACTATCCAGGTGTGGCTCTGTTAGGGTCAGCCAGGTGGTGCTTCACTATCCAGGTGTGGCTCTGTTAGGGTCAGCCAGGTGGTGCTTCACTATCCAGGTGTGGCTCTGTTAGGGTCAGCCAGGTGGTGCTTCACTATCCAGGTGTGGCTCTGTTAGGGTCAGCCAGATGGTGCTTCACTATCCAGGTGTGGCTCTGTTAGGGTCAGCCAGATGGTGCTTCACTATCCAGGTGTGGCTCTGTTAGGATACTTCTTTCTAATTCCCATCAGTGGTCAGGCTGGTTATGAAGAGAGAGAGAGAGAGAGAGAGAGAGAGAGAGAGAGAGAGAGAGAGAGTAAAATATTCTCAGAATTATGAAAGTGAGAATGAAAAATAAATTAAGGTGGACGACAGAGTAACATGGAATTGAAAGACCAAATGGAGCAGATAGATAAGTAAAAATAATAAAAGATACGATTATCAGTATTTTTGTATTTTTTCCCGGTAGTGTATTTTGCCTATAGCTTCCCTCGGAGAATGTGTCGGGGGCTGGATACTCTTCCTTGGCCTCATCTTTTTTTTTTTCCCTTTCCTTTCCACCCCCCCCCCCCCCTACATCCTTGCGTAAGGTGAAGCACAGAAGCGTTTATAGCGCCCAACAGGGAAGCATGCTAAGTTCATGCTTGCCGTTGTGTAGATAATAAAATAGGTTATTCTGTCTTATCGGGACCAAAAGGGCTGGCATGGTATCCGTTTTCGGGAGGACGCAAAAACATGTCAGGCTATTTATAGTGTTATCTGGAGAGGGGGTGGGGGCGTGGCCTGTAGGACGTGACGCAACCGCTCAGCTGACTTGTGACGTCACTTCCCACCGCCGCCGCCACTTACCAAAACATATTTAATGCTCTTTGCTATCGGAGGTGAGGGAAATGTTGCACCAGTGTTGCTCTCTCGTGAATCTGCGCCTTTAGAGAGAGTAACTAGAGGGGAATACGTTTACATACATGGCTTACTGGTTCACCTGAATATTAAACACCCTGGTTATTTTTTCTTGTGATAGATTAAACCTAACCTAACCTAACCCAGCCTATCCCCCCCCACTAAGTAGCTTTATTGTGTTAAATCATCATGTGCATTAAGCTGGGGTGTCTAATGTTCAGCTGATCCAGATTATTGTTAAATGAAGGAACTTGACACCCGCCACAGCCCCTCACCCACCACAGTCCTTCACCCACCACAGCCCCTTACCCACCACAGGCACCACAGCCCCTTACCCACCACAATCCTTCACCCGCCACAGCCCCTCACCCACCACAGCCCCTCACCCACCACAGCCCCTCACCCACCACAGCCCCTCACCCACCACTGCCCCTCACCCACCACTGCCCCTTACCCACTCCTGCATCTGAACTGATATACCTGAATAAACCTTTTGGAGCTGACTGTGTGTATGACGTTCTGACTCTGATTTAGTATATTAGATTGTGGTTGAGACACCGTCCGACCTTGTGTGTTGGCTCTTATTGCCTGGTCTCGCGGGGACGGTCCACCAAACTTGATTGATATCTAATAATCTTCACGATGAATTCTCGGAGAAATTTTAGTCTTTAGAACGTAACCCGAGTGTACTGGGAACACCCAGACCAGTATTGTCTCTGTTGGGTGAAGGTGCTGGTGACTGTCAGGGGGAGGTGTTCTGAACAGGTGGCAATACTGCACCTGCCCCAACATTCCTGTCACACCAGTGCTGGTAACACTGAACCTGCGCCAACATACCACCTCCTCCTGCGGTGCTGGTAACACTGAACCTGGTCCTACGTGCCTCCTCCTCCAGCGCTGGTAACACTGCTCCACCATACCTCCCCATCCAGCATTAATATCATTCATGTCTTGGTGTGTCGAAACAAGACGTATATAAATGTTTAACAGTGTTAGTGGCTGGTCCCCAAGTGTTAGTGTCTGGTCCCCAAGTGTTAGTGGCTGGTCCCCAAGTGTTAGTGGCTGGTCCCCAAGTCCTTGTATAGTTCAGCTCTCGGTGACCACCAAGCCGAACCTACCTGCCTTCTACCTGGAGGTCAATTACCTTCCATTTTACCACAGTTGATGTATGTTGACGGGGACTTGGGCAGTGTGGCTGTAGAGATGTGTGGGTCCTGTCATGTGTGGGTCCTGTCATGTATGGGTCCTGTCATGTGTGGGTCCTGTCTTGTATGGGTCCTGTCATGTATGGGTCCTGTCATGTGTGGGTCCTGTCATGTGTGGGTCCTGTCATGTGTGGGTCCTGTCATGTATGGGTCCTGTCATGTATGGGTCCTGTCATGTGTGGGTCCTGTCATGTATGGGTCCTGTCATATGTGGGTCCTACCATGTGTGGGTCCTGCCATGTGTGGGTCCTGCCATGTATGGGTCCTGCCATGTATGTGTCCTACAATGTATGGGTCCTGTCTTATGTGGGTCCTACCATGTATGGGTCCTGCCATGTATGTGTCCTACCATGTATGGGTCCTGTCTTATGTGGGTCCTACCATGTGTGGGTCCTGCCATGTACTGTATGTGTCCTGCCTTGTGTGGGTCCTACCATGTGTTGGCCCTACCATGTGTAGGTCCTACCATGTGTGGTTCCTACCAAATACAGATGTTACCGAAATGTTCCGAAAACCTAGTGATCGTCGCCACACAGAAGTTGTCAAGGAATTACATCGTGTTTTATGGTAATCTGGAGCACAAAGAATACACAATGCTCACGTGATCTCCCCCAAGAGCTGTGGTGTTGAGGGGTAGTGGGGCTTATAGATGTGGTGACAGCGCCCTTTGGTTAACCACAGTCTTGTAGTCGAGAGGATACTTCGTGGTCTATGGGATCAGCAGGTGTCGGGCGTCGGTGGCTGGGAGGAATGAGACTGGGTAGATGTAAAGGTTAAAGGAATGAACATAAATGCCTAGCAGATGGAAGAAGCGAATGCGGGGGTGACGATAGGTGGGCAGTGGGTGGCTGCTGATGGAGGGGAAGAGGGAGGTAAGGTGACACGTGTGGTTAAGGTGACCCTCTACCTGCTCCACCACAGTGTTTACCTGCTCCTGCCTTCGTCCCTCTCTCCCTCATCTATACTCCTCTCTTCCTCACCCATATTCCTCTCTCTCTCATCCATTTTCCTCTCTCCCTCACCCATATTCCTCTCTCCCTCACCCATATTCCTCTCTCCCTCATCCATACTCCTCTCTCCCTCACCCATATCCCTCTCTCCCTCATCCATACTCCTCTCCCTCATCCCTAGTTAGCTCGTCTCTACTCCCGGTTATACTTTAGTTAGTTAAGAAGTTCACTGTGTGTGATAGGGATCCTTCATATCTCATATAGCTATTAATTTTATGTATTTTAAATTGACGACACATTGAGTTTTACACACACACACACACACACACACACACACACACACACACACACACACACACACAAAGTTCCCTCCTTTAATGCACTTCAAAGTTAATCTGCCATTTTCAGTATTCTTTTAACTGTTATCTCAAGCAGCAGAAACATCACCATGTGCATTATAATGGTCAGAGAAGCTTCCTGTGTGTGTGTGTGTGTGTGTGTGTGTGTAATAATAATAATAATAATAATAATAATAATAATAATAATAATAATAATAAACGGTTTATTGAAAGAGCTTGGCAGCCAGAAGGCTGAAAATATACAGTTACATATTTGGGGAATGGGTTACGAATTACAAATAATATACAAGTAACATAAGTGACACAAATAAGACATATAATAACTTAGATGGGGAAAAGCTCAAACTACAGTTCATTTCAACATAGTGACAGTGTTACAGTATTACAAGTTATTGATAATTTTTACAATGGTTGGGACTGGGCTGTTCTTATAGCAATCAGTTCGTGCACGTATGGGCTGGATGCGGTTGTGTGTGTGTGTGTGTGTGTGTGTGTAAAGAGTTAAGGTTATCACACACATTAATATTCTCAGCCTCACCCCCTCGCACTCTCCCATTTATTAACCTCTGTATACACCCCTTGTGCACCCTCACCGTGTATTCTCTACCTGTCACTCATAACACCCAACACTAAGTTATGTATACTGTACGTGAAGAAAGCTGATGAATATTATAGTCTTGTGGGGATATTAAAAAGAAACGGGCAGGGTGGTGATTCCCTTCCCTATTGATATTACTGGAGAACATTGGACCAGTCACCCAGGGTAAGCATTTAGGTGAGGGGGACTTTGATGTGTGTATCGCCTTCACCTCGACACAGAGACGCACAGTTAGCGCTGTTACGGGTGTGAACACAAGAGGTACTCCGGATTGTTTATTTATGCTAACACACACACACCCAACATAGGCACGCCCACTCACCTACCTACCTGCATGCTGCCTCTCACACCCCCACATGCTATATTATGTTTCCTCACGCCCGGGAACCCTGATCTACGGAGCTCAAATATTCGGTGCAGGTGAAAGCAAGGGGAAAGGTAAAGGGTGAGGGGGGGGGGGGGGAGACCCATGGGCGTGCCCCTATTAGAATGCGGGAGAGGTGGGGCGTGGGTAGGTTATGGGCATGTTATAGGCATCAATAGGTTATGAAGGTGGGTAGGGTACAGTTGTGTAGGTTGAGGTGAAAGCTGTAGACTGGGGTATGCGTAAAGGCGGCAAAGTGAAGTGTGTGGAAGGTGTACGTACGCGTAGGTTTTTACGGACAACAATCACGTGAGGTTATGTTAAGGTGAAGATTATTTATCACAGGTATGGAAGAGTATAAATTGATTTAGTATGAAATAAGTGAATTGAAGTAGCGGTTCGTATAGGAAGACGAGAAGCACCGCCACACGAAACCACTGGAGTAGTCTTGCTTAATTACTTCTTACCTGGAACATGAAGGACAACAGGTGTGTGTGTGTGTGTGTGTGTGTGTGTGTGTGTGTGTGTGTGTGTGTGTGTGTGTGTGTGTGTGTGTGTGTTTTACGTAATTTATGTGGTTAAAAACGTTTCCTATATAATTATTGAGTTTAAATCGGAATTTCTTGTGTGGATATTTTTTAGCCTTGGTGGAAATAAATAAAAAGAGTCGATGGCGTGGAACTTTTTTGGTTTAATGATGTGCCGTGAAACTTTGAGGTTGATGGCGTGAACCTTAGGAGTTTATGGCGTCACATTTCGGGGTCGATAACATAAAACTTTAGGGATTAATGACACGAAACTTGAAAGAGTCGGTGGGTGGCATGGAACTTTGGGGTTTTGGGCGTGAAACTTGCGGCAGATAATGTAAAAGTTCAGGAGTTGGTTGATGTATTACTCTGGGTTTATGGTGTGGCGATGAGCGAGGGTGGGGAGGGAGAAGAGGTGGAGGGGAGGTATGGTGAGGTGGGGAGGAGAGGGGGAGGGGAGGTATGGTGAGGTGGGGAGGGAGAAGAGGTGGAGGGGAGGTATGGTGAGGTGGGGAGGGAGAAGAGGTGGAGGGGAGGTATGGTGAGGGTGGGGAGGAGAGGGGAGGGGAGGTATGGTGAGGTGGGGAGGGAGAAGAGGTGGAGGGGAGGTATGGTGAGGGTGGGGAGGAGAGGGGAGGGGAGGTATGGTGAGGTGGGGAGGGAGAAGAGGTGGAGGGGAGGTGTGGGGAGGGAGAAGAGGTGGAGGGGAGGTATGGTGAGGTGGGGAGGGAGAAGAGGTGGAGGGGAGGTATGGTGAGGTGGGGAGGAGATGTGGGAGGGGAGGGTAGGGTAGGGGGGGGGGAATTAACGAGCCTGAGCAAAGATATGAAGCGGCTGGGTGTCCTTATTAGGTGACCATAACCTGGGTTCCTTCAAGGCTAAGAGTTGGTGGGGGTCCTCCAAGCCTCCTCTACCCCCCTCCTCCCTCCCTTCACACCCCTCCCCTCTCCCTCCCTTCACCCCTACCTCCTCCCTTCTCCCCTGTGGTCCTTCGTCATCATTCACACGACCACTACTTCCTGGACCTTTCATTAACTCCTGGACCACCGCAAGACCATAATAACGTGGTCCAGCTCTAGTTCATTATCTCCTAGACCAATCTAAACACCACCACCATGTTTTGGATCGTAGCAAAACACTATTTATTATACCATTACCTCCTAGGCCATATCATGACCATTAATCCAAGACTCTTCTAACCCAAACCACCTCAAGTTCATTACATCTGAGACCATTATCATCTAGACTACCCCAAGACCACTATACCTTAATCACCCCCAAGACCACAATGAACTCAATCCACCTTAAGACCATTTCGTAATCCAGCACCCCAAAGACCACCCTACCTTGTGCCTCGGTCAGCTAGGTGGGTGAGGACTGGTGGATCCTGGGCTGTCCCCGAGGCGCCCTGTGCTCCCTCAAAGGTCACCTAGTCACCGCTCTCTTGTTTGATACGCTGTGTTAGTGGTCACGTTAACACAGCGGCAGCCATCCACTGTGTTGAGATTAAGAGATCAAACCCTGCCATTATTAGGACTGTTTTGTGTGTGTGTGTGTGTGTGTGTGTGTGTGTGTGGTCTACACGGTTGTACTGAGCTGGAGAAAATTAGGTCATATGCTCTGAATAATTTCCTCTGCATCACATATCTAACTTAAGGAATCACACGATATTGTTTATGAATTACAGTAAATAATCGACTTTATGAAACATTATTAAACACTCGACATCTTGAGGATATTTACACGACGTCTTGGCTGTGTATTCGAGTAAGTGTCGTCCATTAAACCCCCTCTCTTAGCCTGTGTCTCTATTATCAGGTGTATCTGTATATTTAATAAATCGTCCCTTATAAAGTGTTGTGATTAGACGACGTGCAGACAGTGAGGCGGCGCTTTGGTGGTGGGGGGGGGGGGGATGAGAGATGAGGAAAGAGAAGAAGAAAGAAAAAGGATTTGGAGGAGAATGGAAGGGAAGAGGTGTAAAAAAAAATGAAAGTTTTTGATGAAGAAGATAGGGGGAAGAGAGGGAAGGTGAATGACAAGAGAGTGTTAAAAGACTCGGGAATAGAAGAAGAAGACAGTGAGATGGAGAAGTTTTTAGGTCTGAAGTTAGGTTTCTTTCTTTGTATGAGTATCCAGTTCCTAGGGAAGTTTTCGTAAGTGTGTGGGAGGAGGAATAGAGACCGGGGCTTTGTGGCGGTGTCAGACAGTACACAGCGGATGTCTCGTGTGTGAGAGTGTGTGTTAATCTCTTCCTGTCGCAGCTGTGATATTTAGCTGTGACATTTTGCAAAGATTGACAATAGAATATAACTTTTATTATTATTATCATTATCATTAGTATTATGGCAGGGTTATGACCTTGGGGTGTTGGAGCTGTTTTGCCATAGTAAACTCGTAATGAAACTTATTATGATAGTAATTAGTGATATATAATATTGTTGTGTGATTAATAACGTTATTCGAGCTGCTGGTGTTGGGTTCTTTGTGGGTCTTCTCCCGGGTGGTAATGCTGTATATGTTTCTTGTTATATAAATACTGTTGTTAAGTTTGTATTGTGTTTGTGAGTTTCTTCAATAGACAATAAAGTAAAACGACTCGTAATCAGCGTCAGACTTGTCGTAGTAACCTCACCTAACCTAACCTCACCAAACCTAACCTAACCTCACCTAACCTAACCTAACCTAACCTAACCTAACCTAACCTAACCTCACCTCAACCCAACTTTTATTTCTAACTATTTCGAGGTTGGTGGTGATGGCATTTTTACTGTATATTATTTTTTTTCCATACGTGTGGTGTTATGTCTCGGGCTTAAGGCAGAAGTCTCGACGGTATTAAACTTGGAATGTTGATGTGGGTGACTGTGGCGTATAGTGTGTGTGTGTGTGTGTGTGTGTGTGCTTATACCTTTATTTTATGTTATATCGGGTAGTTAGTAATTGTGGTATATCGTGTTCTGACCGGTGTGTCGTGTCCTGATTGGTGTATCGTGTTCTGATCAATGTGCCGTGTTCTGATCGGTGTGTCGTGTCCTGATTGGTGTACCATGTTCTGATTGGTGTACCATGTTCTGATTGGTGTACCATGTTCTGATTGGTGTACCATGTTCTGATTACCCGGTCAAGGAAGAAAACATTACCTTCCCAGAACCTATTGAAGAAACCACTTAATAACAGTACCGTACATAAGAGATATATATTGAAAGTCTCTCTCCATCAGTTCTTGTTTCACTTTGTGTACTTATTATGATACTGTGTGACTTAATGTACTGATATGGGGGTTAACTTTGACGGGGGGGGGGGGGGGGGGGTGTTTTACGTGTTGAAATGACGACTCCAGTTCAAGCGGTATGGAACAGTCAAGGAGGGTAGGGTGGAGGTAGGGATGGAGGAGGGGTCAGGGTGGGGGGGATGGAGGAGGGTAGGGTGGAGGTAGGGATGAAGGAGGGGTCAGGGTGGGGGGATGGAGATCAGGGAGGGTAGGGTGGAGGTAGGGATGAAGGAGGGGTCAGGGTGGGGGGATGGAGATCAGGGAGGGTAGGGTGGAGGTAGGGATGAAGGAGGGGTCAGGGTGGGGGGGATGGAGGAGGGTAGGGTGGAGGTAGGGATGAAGGAGGGGTCAGGGTGGGGGGATGGAGATCAGGGAGGGTAGGGTGGAGGTAGGGATGAAGGAGGGGTCAAGGTTGGGGGGATGGAGATCAGGGAGGGTAGGGTGGAGGTAGGGATGAAGGAGGGGTCAGGGTTGGGGGGATGGAGGAGGTCAGGGAGGGTAGGGTGGAGGTAGGGATGAAGGAGGGGTCAGGGTTGGGGGGATGGAGGAGGTCAGGGAGGGTAGGGTGGAGGTAGGGATGGAGGAGGTCAGGGTGGGGGGGGATGGAGGAGGTCAGGGAGGGTAGGGCGGAGATAGGGATGGAGGAGGTCAGGGTGGAGATAGGGATGGAGGAGGTCAGGGTGGGGGGATGGAGGAGGTCAGGGAGGGTAGGGTGGAGGTAGGGATGGAGGAGGTCAGGGTGGGGGGGGATGGAGGAGGTCAGGGAGGGTAGGGTGGAGGTAGGGATGAAGGAGGGGTCAGGGTGGGGGGGGGAGGGATGGGTGTGAGGGAGGGAGAGGGGGGAGGGGGGAACACCAGAGAAGCACTCACTGCCTTCTTAACAATGGCATTAGCCGCTATTGACATGCCTGTAAGATGGTCGACACGGATCCTGGTGCCGTGTGAATAGTAATCCTGGTGCTGTCAACACGGTGTCCGGCGGGGAGATATAGAGGGTGGCGGCGAGCTGAATGTGTGTGTCAGAGAGTACTAATGTGAGGGTAAGGGAGGCTTATAAGTGTCCATATATATATATATATATTTATCGTTATTTGACTTAACTATGTTTTAGTGGCTACTGAGCATGAATCAGGGTAAATTACCATTAAGGGTCGCTTGCGGCCTGGCAGCTGCGGCAGGGGGTCGAGGTAACCGCAGAATCTGCCACTGCACTGTAATTGCGTAACCGCAGGATACACCACTTCTCACGTCTTGTCTTACCGCAGTAACCAAGCTGCATATTTAAAAAAAAATTATATCTCATTAAGCGAAGACAACCGCATTTTAAAGAAGTTTTGCTTCAGTACACATGAACAAGAAACATTTAATTATGTTTATAAAATTTAACGCACACGAGGAAAACTTTATGTCAAAAGAAACCGAGGCGAAAAATGTAATGATATTTTGATATTTATACAAGACAGCATTATAGTGACCGACAACACATGGCCTGCTCTACAGTACACTACCAGTGGGAGTTTCGCTTCTCTAGCTCTCATAATATTTTATTTATCTTGCGTCGTTTTCCGTTAATTGCATTTTTTTCTTTCTTTTCATTATTTTTCATAAAAGTTCTTTCTTTCTGACATTGTTATAATAATTCTCAGTTTCCGTGGATTTTTTCACAGTCACCTCTGAGTCTGTGATGATTGTGTATATATTTTCCTGCATCGTGAGGAGAGATAACACTGGTACAACCCGCGCTGGACTCTGTCGTTATAACCCGGGGCTCAGTTGTGTATCAGGGAGGAATTATCTGTCCGTAGTGATTACCACCTGTCTAACACGTCGTTTGTATTTCTGTCCAAAACTACAAGACCGTCAGCTGGGTTACTTAAAGAAGTCTCTCTCTCTCTCTCTCTCTCTCTCTCTCTCTCTCTCTCTCTCTCTCTCTCTCTCTCTCCTGGCCTAGTTGAACGCCTCGCCTTGTTGAAATTAAATATTTTTTTTTTATTAGCCATTAAAAACATCCTTTAACCAGATAATTAACTTTTTTTTTGCTCTAATAACATGTAACGTGAAAAAATATTTGTTATTTAAGGTTAACTTGATGGTGAAATAATCTCCGCCCTCAGTCGCAAACAAACGACTTTCAGGAGACGCGCGGAGCTGATCCCCTGGCCAGCGATGCTTTGTAAGCCTGTGTATACAATGCTTTAATGTGTGTGTGTGTGCTCTGTGTATGTTTACATGTGCACGGATCTATGTGTGTGTGTATTTGTATGAGTATGGTGTTTACGTATGCAAATTTGTGCTTATGTCTGTCTGTGTGTGAGGAATGTAAGTCAGCCAGTTTAGCACATTTCCAAAAGGAGGATTTGAGAACAGTACTTACTCTACCGTGTATTTTATTGCATTATTATTATTATTATTATTATTATTATTATTATTATTATTATTACATGTAGTTGTTCCTCTATTCCTTGTAATGCTCAGGATCACACAAGAGAGTTTGAAAACACTCCTCTTGACCACTACAACTCATCAAGCACTGGGCTGGAAGTTAAAATATATGCCTTTGTGATATATCTGAAATATGTTGTAATTATATTGTCGGATAAAACTATTGTAAGTATATGTATGTTTATGTATCCCCTGGGGTGCTAGTAGATAGGTCCTGGGGTGCTGGTAGGTAGGTCCTGGGGTGCTAGTAGGTAGGTCCTGGGGTGCTGGTAGGTAGGTCCTGGGGTGCTAGTAGGTAGGTCCTGGGGTGATAGTAGGTAGGTCCTGGGGTGCTAGTAGGTAGGTCCTGGGGTGATAGTAGGTAGGTCCTGGGGTGATAGTAGGTAGGTCCTGGGGTGCTGGTAGATAGGCCCTGGGGTGATAGTAGGTAGGTCCTGGGGTGCTAGTAGGTAGGTCCTGGGGTACTGGTAGGTAGGTCCTGGGGTGATAGTAGGTAGGTCCTGGGGTGATAGTAGGTAGGTCCTGGGGTGATAGTAGGTAGGTCCTGGGGTGCTGGTAGATAGGCCCTGGGGTGATAGTAGGTAGGTCCTGGGGTGCTGGTAGGTAGGTCCTGGGGTGCTGGTAGGTAGGTCCTGGGGTGATTGTAGATGGGTTCTGGGGTGCTGGTAGGTAGGTCCTGGGGTGCTAGTAGATGGGACAGGCTGTAACTATTTTATACAGGATTTAATAAGACAGTGGTTGGTAGCTTTGTCTGGTTATCAAGCTGGTGGAAGGCCGGGGGGGGGGGACTGGTTGGGGGGAAGGGACTTTGTAGACTGAACAGTAAACCGGAAGGGAACAGAGGTAGATGGATCGGGAAGACAACTAGACGGGAAGACAATAAGTAATTGAGTGGGTAAAACGGGTAGACTTGTGGTAAGACAGGTTGACGGGAAGGCAGCTAAACATGAGAAGACAGGTAGACAGGGGAGACAGAGACAGGTAGAAGGGTGCAGCGTAGGTGTTAGCCAGGGCAGGAGTCAGGGCGGGAGTGGAGCGAGTGGCTGCTGGTTCAGGATTCTGGCGCCGCGCCGAGCTAATATTATTGTGTCATTTTTAGCCGGGTGGCGTTGGCAGCGGTGCCAGGGAGAGGGAGTTGGGAGCAGGAGGAGGCGCAGCAGCGGCCGCCAGACGTGCCCAGTAGTGTGGTGTCCGGAGTCAAGCGTGTGCTTCCTGAGCAGTGATCCTCGCCCCGCAGCCTGGGATGTGCTGGTGCAAGTGTAGTGTTAGTAAGAGCACTGAGAGCACCCGTGAGCAGTGGTGGGCCACAGTGAAGAGTGGTACCAGTAGTGTGTGCTAGTGTAGTGGTGTGTGAGAGGTGCCCTCACACCAGGCACCGGTGATGGCGCGCCCGTGGCGCCCCGGCTATTATGGTTGAGAATGTGCGCGGCCAGTGCGGGCGTGCGGCGGTGACCAGGGTCGCCAGTAGTCGTGTGGAGTTGCGTGCGTGCCGTGTGCGTGCGTGCCGCGGCGTACACGTGGTGGGCGTAAATTCGTGCGCCGCGCCCGCGCCCTGTCCCGCACACTATGGACTGTGTGTCCCTGTGGTAGTCAATATTACGGATCCAGCAAATGGACTAGGAACTGTCCAGCCTGATAAAGAGGCCATTTTGAAAATAGTGGAAGCCAACCGTAAGAAGTTTGCAGCCAAGAGAAGCGCAGAGTCAGGAGGGGAGGAAGTAAAGAAACAGTCGGTACAGGTGCAGCACCTGTCCTCATCGCCGGCAGCCACCCCCTCGCCCCCGCCTGGTCAGCAGCGGCAGCACCAGCAAAAGGAGGCCCAACCCCTAGGGGTTCATGTAGAACGTATAGCGCGTGCCGTACAGCGGTGGGCGCAAGGCTTAGATAAAGAGGAGAAGGAAGATCATTTCCAGAAGGAAGATCGCCAATACGAGAAGTTAGTGGGCACGCTGGCCGAGCTGGCTGCAGAGAAGCGGGCAGGGCGCGTGGCCCCTGGCCCGGAGCCGCCCAAGGGCGCGCCACGTCATCATGAGGCAGTTCAACTGTTTTCTGAACTCATGCAGACCGACGACGTCTCCACTATAGCGGCACAGATCGCTAATCAAGCCGAACTTATCTACCAGACGTGGAAGACAACCGGCCTGAACCCCAGCGAGCTTATCCGGTACCACAGCGTTACCTCAGAGGGCAGCCTGTTCGACAGGGGCGAGCAGGCTGCTGTGGGAGAGCCAAGCTCCGCCGGGTCGCTTTCAGTCACAGTCAAGCCACGCACACCCGCCAGGAGCATCAGTCCCGCCCCGCCCGGCTCCTCACCAGCAGTACCTAGGAAGCTGTTGGAACCCTCACTCCACAACGGCAGGCCCCACGCCGCCTCTCCTGTCCGTACCCTCAACACCTCCCCGCGTCCCTACGTCCCCCCGGGCTCCTCACCCCAGTTGCCCGGTGTCCAGCAACAGCAGCCTCTGTATCCCAACAATAACGTTGCTCAGTCATCCCCACAGTCTCCCCGTCAGGCTTACTCCTCGCCTACATCTCCCTTGCTGACACAAGTTAGCCCACGACCCTACATAGCCCCCGCGGCTCCCCAGTCTCCTCGGGGTACTCTTACCCAGCCACCGCCGCCCCCGGAGAGGTCCTCTTCTTACTCTGGGGTTGATCCTTCTCAGCAGCAGCAGGATAGTTCCCTTGAATTCCTAGCAGATCCTGATTTAGAAGCGTCTCTGCAAGAACTGGTCAACTCTTTTGTGCTAGAGGATAAGGCGCGTCACCACGCCGCAGCGGTCGCCGCCCTGGCTTCGCAACGTCCAAAAAGCGCGCCCTCGTCCATCCAGGAGGCGCTCCAAAGGTTTGAGCGACAAATGGCCATAACTTCTCGTGCGGCCGCTCACGCTGCTGATCACCTCACCGGCCCCCCGTCTACAGTGTCTTCACCCAACACTATGGGCACCATGGGACGGTTTACTCAACAGCAGATGGTCAATATGGCCAGCAGTGGTATGAGTATGAGCAATGCCAATGTAAGTAGCCCAAGCAGTAACGCTAATGTCAGCCCAGCTGGCAGACGTTATGGTGGAGCGAGAAGCGACTCCTCAGTGTCGACGGAGTGGTCGCGAATGCAGACTGAACACGAAAACCGAAGCCGTCGTTCCGCTTCTCCCAACCCACCGGTGTCTCAGCCAGGCTGGAACGAAGGACCTGCACCTAACACCTCTACCTGGCCACTGAAAAATAAACAACCAACTATCGTTGAGAGAAAATCAAAACAAAGTCATGCTTCTTCCTCACACGTCTCCTCGTCTACTTCAACATCCTCCTCATACTCGTCCTCTACCAGTAGTACTTCAACTTCCACCAATTACATCACGACCCTGGAGGCGCGAGTGGAAAGCTCTGGGAGCCAAAAGTACTCGGGAGTGCCGCTTCGCCATAAAGTTGTGACCATGGCTGCCGTCGACCAGGAAGAAGAACGCCTCATGCACGCCCTGCGAACCGGCACACTTATTGATGACGGCGACCACTTAAGACCCATTGGTCAGGTGCGGCCCATGTCTGCACCTTCCCTCCCCGCTTCGCTCCCTGTTAACAACACTATCATCACCAGCGGCACCAACAATAGTACCGCACCACACTCTGAGACCACCGAGCTGCCTGCTCAGAGCAGGAGACCTAAGTATTCCATCAGTGTAACCGTGGATGTTGACAAGCCGACAGAAGTCCACCAACAGCGGGTCCAACAACAACAACAACAACAACAACAACAGGGACAACAACAAAAGATGCAGCTCCAGCCACAGATGCAGCAGCAGCAACAGTCACAACAAAATATACAACACCAAATACAGCAGCAACAAGCACAACAGAATATCTTAAGGCAACAAATGCAACACCAAGAAATGCAACAGACCATCATCAGGCAGGCATCAGGCGGAGGCAGTCCACGAGATTCTCCTGGACGTGTGGTGGGCAAGGCAGTAGAAGGAGACATGTCGGTGGTGGACTTTGCTAAGGTGCGATACCAGGAGTCTCAGCAACACCCACACTCCTCGCAGCGGCTGGACGACTACCGCAACATCTCCTGTAAACAGATCGTTAACGGGGACGGCCGCGTCATGATGGCACGGACCCGTTTTGAGAACGGCAGCACTTCATTATCAGACTCCATGTGGAGGGGGACTCATGGTATCCACGCGGATGAAGTGGGTTCCACTTTGCCTGAGTTTTACCGACGTAAGTTGCGTAAGATGAGGAAAGCAGGGTCACCGGAGCCGTTGGTAGCGGGCAGTATTTCGACTCTGCCTCACCCCGAGCTGACCGACCAACAAAAGGCTCACATCAGAGAGAGGTCTCAGTCTCCTACCACCGGGTATAACAGCGCCGGGGTGGCCATCAGACCCTTCCTCACTCAGGGCAGCGTGGCTGAGCGGGTCCTCATCTTCGAGCGCGCCCCAGCAGAGATGAAGCCCAAGCCTGGAGCGCCCACTACAGCCATCCAGGAGAAGCGCCGTCCAGCTATCTCCACCTGGCGTGACCCTGATGAGGTTCGCTCCCTTGCCCAGGTGAGTTTTCATCACCAGGTGTGTTACACAGGTGCACGCACATCCTCACCACACACTCCCCAACCCATTATCATACGTGTCCCCCATACAAACTTTACCCATTACCTGCCCGTCATGTCCACCACAGCAGCTCTTTAATACAAGTTATTAAGAGACATATATCCTGACTTGACCGCCATAGATATTAGTCGAATTTTGTCCATCACAGACTCGTGGTTACGCTCCCTAGTACATATCTGCCACAGAAAGTTCCCAGCACACACACACACACACACATTGCCTACGCGAGAGTGACATCCTCTGCAAACTTTGAGAGCATGATTCACTCAGAAGCAACAAACACGACTCACGCTTGCATACAAAAACAGGAATGAATTACACCAGGATAATTGTCAGAAAAAAGTAACACTCGTTGGATAAAACAGGAAACAACATCTGAGATATTTCACTCGTAAAAATCACTGGAGTTGCAACTACCACTTAGAAACACACCCGGGCTACAATTAGACGAGTATTTATGATGGGAAGTTTGTATTGACACACACACACACACACACACACACACACACACACACACACATATATTGATGCCATTGGTAGAGAGAGAGAGAGGTCATATGGCCACACACACACTAGGTCAGGGTCATGGCTTGTACTAACACCACCTGAATCACTGACCATAGGATGATTCACTCCACCCAGAGGTTAACAGAGAGAGAGAGTGTTGTTGTGTCGCTCATGATGTGTCTTAAAATAATTCTTCTATTCATATCTGACTAAATAATAACCCCTTCTAATTACTTTCATTTAACTAAAGAATATCACCTCTTGTCATATATAACACCTTCAGGGTAACTCGTGGGGCAGGTAGTCATTCAAACAGGTGTATTGTTGTGGGGCTCAGAGATGCCCATGTGAGGAGAGAGAGTGACCAGGTCTTCTCCTTAGTTTAATGTCAAGTAGGTTTAGTCGACCTTGTTGTGGGCCCCTCCTTCCCAGGTGACACACAACACCCCCCTCCCCCTTCCTCCCAGACACTGCCAGAATTCCCAATGACACACGACACCTGGCTGGCTGGCTGGAGTGAGTGTCTAGTCTACCTGTTGATGACCGGACCATTCGTGAGTGTTACAGGTGAGCTGGAAAGGTTAGGTGGGTGTAAATTGTAAATATGCTTTGGAGGAGGATTATCATTTTTTGTGGTGTAAGACTCTAGGTGTAAATTGTAAAAAGAAAAATCGTGAGTAATATTTATTGTTAGTGATGTAAGGCTTTTTGTAAAATATTAAACACGCATACGATAATTATTTCCTTTGTGATGTAACACTGTGGTTGTAAATTGTAAACAACATTTGTGGTAAATAGCAAATTGTTCCGTGTTGTAGGTGGTACTTAAGAAACTTGTACAATGAGAGCAGCTGTTAATGGATAGTTATTACTTAAGCTAATTACGTATATAATAGTCTGAATGATGGTGTGGAGGGGGGGGGGGGGGGGGTTATTGGCACAAATGAGTTGGGCCGCAGAAAACGAACATATCCTCTGCGCCAAGTTAATACGATTTGAATTAAATTATGTAATTAAAAATAATGATATAATTACTAAAATTAAAAACAAAATAGAAACTAACGAGAGATGCAGAAGATGTTGTAAGTTGAACACATCCGGGGGTCGTGAAATTACCTCGGCAGAAATCACTTAGAAGGTGCGTTAATTACTCTTTTGCAGGTGGAGTAACGTGTAGTTGTGTCTCGCCAACTACATAACTCGGCCGGTACAAATTAGTATAACTGTGTAATGGCTTAAGTGTGAAATTAGATGAGAGGAAAACCTTGAGACAGTTGAAACAATCACAAGAAGGAAGAGTGAGTGAGAGAGGGGGTAGTCTGGCGTAGATCAAGGAGGACTGACACACGACCTCTTCTGCTTCTCCTTCTCTCCTCTTCTTCCTCTCCCTTGTGTGACATAACTTACAAATTACATCATACTTTCTGGAGATATTTTCGTAGGTGCACTAACAAGGCAGAAACACCCCCCCCCCCCCTCTTCCCCAGACTTATAAAGCAGCTGCAAAATGTTGAACTTTTTTCGGCTTATTGTTTTCCTTCCAACACCATATGACTTAAGCACTATAGAGTTGAAGTGGGAGGAACAGAGAGTGATTGACTAGAGCTGGGTGGTGGTAATGGTGGTAGTGGTGGTAGTAGTTTTGAAGTGTAAACATGTCATTGGTGTGGAAATATAAGTTGTGTATTGCTTTTTGGGGGAAGTAATGGTCGGCAAAGATTAATATGTTGTGAGGTCAATATGACAGTGAATCTACCTTGGGAATTATTGTTTCAGTTATCGGGGTTCTGGTCTTGTGTGAAAATAAGGAAGATGGTGATGGAGGGAGACCTTGGTGAGTCGTGAGTGTGGGTGCTGCTGGATACTCTTCAGTTTGTGATACAAGTTGAACAGAAAACCTGTTAAGTATTTCTGGAATTACTATGATTGACAAGCAAGTGAATTGTGATGTATGGAAAATATATAAGATGGAAGAGTTGGTAGAAAGTCGAAAGTTGATTGGGTGAAAGTATATTGAGATGCTGTGGACTCGTAGGTGGTATGATGAATGGCGGGGGCTGATTCATAATGCTGTAGAGGTAGTGTCCAGGTGATGGGCATAGTGAGAAGTGAAAGTGGGCCCCATAGGCATGACTGTCCGTTAGGGACAGTGTGGATACAGCACACTGTATACCAAGCCTTCGGTGCACACGGATGCAGCATGGCCGGTACTGCACTCGACTGTATTCACTTCCCGAAGCTGTGAACTTGGGTACCCATTTACAGCTGGGTGAACTGGGGGTGTTGTATTTAGTCAAGGGAACAAAGATGGGAGACCGTAAGACAATATAAGAGGAAATGGTGAGGCGGCTCTCATAGTCGACTCATTATTATTTAGGAACAGTTCAGGTCCTGTTGACGCTTATTGATTAACTGTTCACTGTTCTGAGTCGAGGAAGTAAACATAAACTTCTAAATTATTGTTGTGTTGTTTGGCTCTCAGTTGTTCTGTTGCAGTTTATTTTGTGCACCTGATTCGCCCAGTGTAGACGAGGGAGGAGTACGGTGGATTTAGACAGTAAATAAATTCCGTGATCAGTGCGTGGGCAGGTGTGATGGCGGAGTTAGACCCGGGGGTGTTGGGGGTGGCAGGGACTGAGCGACGCATATGGAGGAGTGGACGCGTGCCAACTGTTGCTGCCGCTGCTGCAACCTCTGATGTGTAGCTGCCAGGTTGGTGGCCAGCTGCCTCGTCTCCTCTACTCTGTAGCCATGTGGTTCCTCTTGCCTCTACGACCAGTACCTCAGATGGATATTTTAGGGCCTACAGCCAGTGTAGCTATCGTGGTGGTAATGTAAATTTGTCAGTTACCTTTTGTCTCCCCCAGCTGCTGCTGCTTCTGTTAGAGCTTCTAGTAGCCATAAGCGTGTGTTGTCGAGGCGGTGAGGGAAACTGAAATAGGTTGCCTCCTGTACGTCACCCGGGGAGTTTGTAATGGCTATTTTGCTTTTGGTGTGGGCTCAAGGTGAGTTGGTTGAGGGTCTGGATGGGTGAAGAGTCAAGCTAGTGTCTGTTAGAGTGAGCCAAGTGTCTTCTGGTGCGGGGGTGGGAAGCCTCTGTACTTGTGGCACTGTCTGGCTCTGTGTATTGGCACTCTTGCTTCTGTCAGTGTCGCAAGCGACCTCATGCACTCACTTTCCTGTTTACATCCATCGTCTTGGTGTCTGACGTGTCACGCTCACTCCTCTCGTCCTCCGTGTTGACTTGTCCTCACTCCTTTCCTTCCTGTTTCCGGTATCAGTATCGTTTATTACATTAATATTACATCATATTTATTTGTTTACTTTGTTTACTTATATTTATTTTTGATTAAACGTTTTGGATCTTTCATAATGTAGAGTGAAAGGTGACAACAACTATGGTATGTTGACTACAAGGTGTAACACTGGGGGTACCGACACTCAAGATGTACACTACCCCTCACACACACACACTCACATGATTTATTCGCTCACTCGCGGCAGCATTTTCTGTCCTGCCCTTCAACAGATGATGATTTATTTGACGTAACATAAGACAGTGTGACATGGTCTTGTCATGCGCTAGTTAACTGCTGCATTACCAGCCACCACTCGGATTCTTATAAAAATTCGTGCCATGATATTTTCCCCATAACTTGAATGCATGAACACGTCTTACGCTATACCACACAAAAAAACCAGTATTAAAGATGGAGTCAGAACCACTCCGAGACTCTACCATAATAATTACGCGTCACTGAGGAAGTTGCAAACATCTCACTAATAAATAATATTCCACGTACGATTCTTATCACAAACTACACACTGGATGTTAAATTTCACTTACATAAAAAGTTTCAAGGCTTAGAAACTTAATTTTTAAACTTACGAAGCTTATGAAAACTAGCCCCTGGATGATAAATTTACCATCAGCTTCCAGGATCTCGGGAGTACCTAAGCTTACTTATGGAGTATTAAAAACAGAAAGGGAAATTGGGTGCAAGGTTATGGGTTTATTTAGAGAGAGAGAGAGAGAGAGAGAGAGAGAGAGAGAGAGAGAGAGAGAGAGAGAGAGAGATTCCCCTGTCAGGACCATTTGGCTGTGACAAAGAGTGGCTTGATGTATGGTGCTCTTGCTTATCCCCCCCCCCCCCCCTCTCTCTCTCTCTCTCTCTCTCTCTCTCTCTGTCTGATGCTTAATTAACTAGCCTTTAATCGCGTTGGTGTACTCATTAGACTTGAGAACTAGCAGTGACAGTTGTTCCTCCTCTAACACGGTCATGCACTCTAACGATGGCCTGGATACTAATAGTTCCTTACTTTAAATTGTCCCAGAACTGTAAAGAACGATGTTAAATCCAGTTCACCCCCCATACTAACCCCCTCTATCCCCATACTACCCCCCACTATCCCCCACTATCCCCATACTACCCCCCACTATCCCCATACTACCCCCCACTATACCCATACTACCCCCCACTATACCCATACTACCCCCCACTATACCCATACTACCCCCCCACTATACCCATACTACCCCCCACTATACCCATACTACCCCCCCACTATCTCCCCACTGTCCCCCACTATACCCATACCACCCCCCATCATCCCCATACTACCCCCTACTATACCCATACTACCCCCACTATACCCATACTACCCCCCACTATCTCCCCACTGTCCCCCACTATACCCATACCACCCCCCATCATCCCCATACTACCCCCCACTATCCCCATACTACCCCCCACTATACCCATACTACCCCCCACTATCCCCATACTACCCCCCACTATCCCCCACTACCCCCATACTACCCCCCACTATCCCCATACTACCCCCACTATACCCATACTACCCCCACTATCCCCATACTACCCCCCACTATCCCCATACTACCCCCCACTACCCCCCCCCATGGACCGGACGCTTGTATATAACGACACGTACAGATGTTTGTAAATGTGAGGATATGAACACTCACTTGTGCTGGTATTTCTGGGAAGTTGTGGCTTGTTGTCCTGTTGCCCTCACCAGTCTTTGTCTTACTCTAACCAAACCTAACCTAACCAAACCTAACCTAACCTAACCTCACCTCACCAAACCAAACCAAACCTAACCAAACCTAACCTAACCAAACCTAACCTAACCAAACCTAACCAAACCTAACCTAACCTCACCTAACCAAACCTAACCTCACCTAACCTAACCAAACCTAACCAAACCAAACCAAACCTAACCTAACCTAACCTAACCTAACCTAACCTCACCTAACCAAACCAAACCTAACCTAACCTAACCTAACCTCACCAAACCTAACCTAACCTAACCTAACCTAACCACGTGTGAGTGCCTCTTGTTCTACGTCTGTCTCTTAACTCCGTCTTCTCGTGTGTTTTCTTGGACTCATGGTAGGGTTCATGCTGTCACTTCATGGTAGTTGTTAGAGCTGTCACTTCATGGTAGTTGTTAGAGCTGTCACTTCATGGTAGTTGTTAGAGCTGTCACTTCATGGTAGTTGTTAGAGCTGTCACTTCATGGTAGTTGTTAGAGCTGTCACTTCATGGTAGTTTAAGGTCTCTCACTTCATGGTAGTTGTTAGAGCTGTCACTTCATGGTAGTTGTTAGAGCTGTCACTTCATGGTAGTTGTTAGAGCTGTCACTTCATGGTAGTTTAAGGTCTCTCACTTCATGGTAGTTGTTAGAGCTGTCACTTCATGGTAGTTGTTAGAGCTGTCACTTCATGGTAGTTTAAGGTCTCTCTCACTTCATGGTAGTTGTTAGAGCTGTCACTTCATGGTAGTTGTTAGAGCTGTCACTTCATGGTAGTTTAAGGTCTCTCTCACTTCATGGTAGTTGTTAGAGCTGTCACTTCATGGTAGTTGTTAGAGCTGTCACTTCATGGTAGTTTAAGGTCTCTCTCACTTCATGGTAGTTGTTAGAGCTGTCACTTCATGGTAGTTGTTAGAGCTGTCACTTCATGGTAGTTGGTAGAGCTGTCACTTCATGGTAGTTGTTAGAGCTGTCACTTCATGGTAGTTGTTAGAGCTGTCACTTCATGGTAGTTTAAGGTCTCTCACTTCATGGTAGTTGTTAGAGCTGTCACTTCATGGTAGTTGTTAGAGCTGTCACTTCATGGTAGTTTAAGGTCTCTCTCACTTCATGGTAGTTGTTAGAGCTGTCACTTCATGGTAGTTGTTAGAGCTGTCACTTCATGGTAGTTTAAGGTCTCTCTCACTTCATGGTAGTTGTTAGAGCTGTCACTTCATGGTAGTTGTTAGAGCTGTCACTTCATGGTAGTTTAAGGTCTCTCTCACTTCATGGTAGTTGTTAGAGCTGTCACTTCATGGTAGTTGGTAGAGCTGTCACTTCATGGTAGTTGTTAGAGCTGTCACTTCATGGTAGTTTAAGGTCTCTCTCACTTCATGGTAGTTGTTAGAGCTGTCACTTCATGGTAGTTGTTAGAGCTGTCACTTCATGGTAGTTGTTAGAGCTGTCACTTCATGGTAGTTTAAGGTCTCTCTCACTTCATGGTAGTTGTTAGAGCTGTCACTTCATGGTAGTTGTTAGAGCTGTCACTTCATGGTAGTTGTTAGAGCTGTCACTTCATGGTAGTTGTTAGAGCTGTCACTTCATGGTAGTTGTTAGAGCTGTCACTTCATGGTAGTTGTTAGAGCTGTCACTTCATGGTAGTTTAAGGTCTCTCTCACTTCATGGTAGTTGTTAGAGCTGTCACTTCATGGTAGTTGTTAGAGCTGTCACTTCATGGTAGTTTAAGGTCTCTCTCACTTCATGGTAGTTCTGTTAGAGCTCTTTCACTTAGTATACCCATCTCAGTTCTCACCCATGGTAACTATGATAGAGCTCTCGCCCATCATGGTAGTTCTTCGGCTCCTACTTCATGGTAGTCAACGTCACATCAGTCACTCGTGTGTGGCTCCTTGATGACTCGCTCTGTGGGAAGTAGAGCAGAGAGAGAGAGAGAGAGAGAGAGAGAGAGAGAGAGAGTTTGTGTATGTGTAAACGCCTTCGTGTGTGTGTGTGTGTGTGTGTGTGCTCGTAACTGGAGGACTAAATTTCTTTCGGTACAGTACAGGGTGATCCAAAAGTCTCTGTACAACTTGTATTATTTATTATTACAGAAGTGCTACAACTTCTCGGTCACCCTGTATCACACCACTTTCACCCCGGTACTGTATCATGATGACCCGGTAGCACCATCACTGTATATCAACACCACACCACTATCACCCCGGTACTGTATCATGATGACCCGGTAGCACCATCATTGTATATCAACACCACACCACTATCACCCCGGTACTGTATCATGATGACCCGGTAGCACCATCATTGTATATCAACACCACACCACTATCACCCCGGTACTGTATTATGATGACCCGGTAGCACCATCATTGTATATCAACACCACACCACTATCACTCCGGTACTGTATCATGATGACCCGGTAGCACCATCACTGTATATCAACACCACACCACTATCACCCCGGTACTGTATTATGATGACCCGGTAGCACCATCACTGTATATCAACACCACACCACTATCACCCCGGTACTGTATCATGATGACCCGGTAGCACCATCACTGTATATCAACACCACACCACTATCACCCCGGTACTGTATCATGATGACCCGGTAGCACCATCACTGTATATCAACACCACACCACTATCACCCCGGTACTGTATCATGATGACCCGGTAGCACCATCACTGTATATCAACACCACACCACTATCACCCCGGTACTGTATAATGATGACCCGGTAGCACCATCACTGTATATCAACACCACTATCACCCCGGTACTGTATAATGATGACCCGGTAGCACCATCACTCTATATCAACACCACACCACTATCACCCCGGTACTGTATCATGATGACCCGGTAGCACCATCACTGTATATCAACACCACACCACTATCACCCCGGTACTGTATCATGATGACCCGGTAGCACCATCACTGTACTTCACCTTTACCCAGTACCACCACCCGTTTACACACCAGTCTCGTGTTATTGTCCCCCCGGTAGCTTGGTTGTTCTAGATAGTTCGTTAGATGGAAGCTTCAAGTCTAATATTATACCCTCGATATAGCGGAATTTCCTCTCCTTGTGGTCCGGTAAATAGAGGTTTCACTGTAGTTCCTGTTGTGTAATGACCATGTAATTTAATAACAAGGAGAAGATTGATATTTCACTGTGTTAATTTGTTCTAGTATTATTGAACAAGAGGGATCACTTGAACAATCTCCACCCCAGCTTAATTTAACTTAAAGATTAACGACCCTGATGCTATTCGGAGGGATGAGGTTAGGTTATCTTAGGTCAGGTTAGGTTACATAGGTTAGATTAGGTCCTTTTAGTGTGTTTCAAAAAGGTTCCTGGGGCTTTGTGGAGCATTGGTCGTCCCGGAGATGTGTTCAGGTGATCTCAGGCAGGTGATCTCAGGCAGGTGATCTCAGGTGTTTAGGTGATTTCAGGTGATCTCAGGTATTCAGGTGATCTCAGGTGTTTAGGTGATCTCAGGCAGGTGTCCAGGTGATCTCAGGTGATTCGCAAAATCTCACCTGAAAGATTGAATGACTTAAACACTGTGACGTTTTTATTTTCTCTAATCGGTCTTGACAATACACGTCTCTCCTCCTTCCTCCAACACACCACACGTCTCTCCTTCCTCCAACACACCACACGTCTCTCCTCCTTCCTCCAACACACCACACGTCTCTCCTCCTTCCTCCAACACACCACACGTCTCTCCTCCTTCCTCCAACACACCACACGTCTCTCCTCCTTCCTCCAACACACCACACGTCTCTCCTCCCTCCAACACACCACACGTCTCTCCTCCTTCCTCCAACACACCCTCTCCTCCTCCCTCCAACACACCCTCTCTCTCCTCCCTCCAACACACCCTCTCTCTCCTCCCTCCAACACACCCTCTCTCTCCTCCCTCCAACACACCCTCTCTCTCCTCCCTCCAACACACCCTCTCTCCTCCTCCCTCCAACACACCCTCTCTCCTCCTCCCTCCAACACACCCTCTCTCCTCCTCCCTCCAACACACCCTCTCTCCTCCTCCCTCCAACACACCCTCTCCTCCTCCCTCCAACACACCCTCTCTCCTCCTCCCTCCAACACACCCTCTCTCCTCCTCCCTCCAACACACCCTCTCTCCTCCCTCCAACACACCCTCTCCTCCTCCCTCCAGCACACCCTCTCTCTCCTCCCTCCAACACACCCTCTCCTCCTCCCTCCAACACACCCTCTCCTCCTCCCTCCAACACACCCTCTCCTCCCTCCAACACACCCTCTCCTCCCTCCAACACACCCTCTCTCCTCCTCCCTCCAACACACCCTCTCTTCTCCTCCCTCCAACACACCCTCTCTCTCCTCCCTCCAACACACCCTCTCTCCTCCTCCCTCCAACACACCCTCTCTCCTCCTCCCTCCAACACACCCTCTCTCTCCTCCCTTCAACACACCCTCTCTCCTCCTCCCTCCAACACACCCTCTCTCTCCTCCTCCCTTTCTTCCCACCTTCTACATATCTCGTCATACGTGGCTGCTGCTGCTCCTTCTACTGATACAATACCCAGGCGACATCACCACATACCATAGACCGCTGACCTTCTCCTGTCTGCCATACCCACAAATAGGTTGGGCACCATTCACTCTTGGCGGTGATTCTTTTAGCCAGTTTTTATATGTTGTTCTAGCGCGATAGTGATAGTAGAGAGTTGAATAGAATTGACAATTAAGTGGTGTAACGATGGTTTAGGGGAGGCAGATCAAAGGGGGTAGAAGGATGTATTGTATACGATGGCTGACTGTGTTATTGGCCGAGACGTGTGTGTGTGGGGTGGTGGTATTGCAGCTACAGTTTGGGCCGCCTTGACTCCTCCATCACGACACACCTACTCCTTTCGAGGTCAAAATCAAAATATGGACCAGGACTTTCTCAACCTACTGCTGTCTTAAGAACCCTTGGGAGAATACTGCACAGATATGAGCCATTAAGCAATATTGTGAGGCAACGAGGAACAAAGGCGGTGGTCCTCTCCTACGGCTTCTAGGTAGGAAACAGGTAGAGAATAGACAATATAATCACTAACTCGAGTTCTCACTAACGACTGACAGTAATGAACCTATCGTACATATTAGGAAAAGTTGTACAGTAAAAAAAAAAAAAGAAAATCGCTCGTTCTCAGATTATTCCTTAAGATGTTAACTCGAGTAGGGGTTTATGCACCTTTATTTAACATGTCAGTAATATACACACATCTTTTTTATAATTCCTTATGTTTGTTTAAGACACCGAGGGTTATTCTTCCGTATCTATGCTATAGATTTTTTTTTTACCCATAACAAAAACGTTCTTCCTCCATCGTGTTTGGTTACTTCAACATAAGGAATCTGTTATCAGTCTTTTCTGTTGTTTTATGAAGTACAAAGTAAAGTAATCTTCTTGTCTGCCTCTCTGTGTTCACTATTCTTTGTCTTAGTTCTGTTATTAATGTTAAGTGAAACGTTTCCTGTAACCCTCATCGTTTTTGTTCATTTGTTCACTAAACGTTTCTGGTTCATTTGGTGGAAGTCGAGACCGGAGTCATACGTTTACTGTTTAGGGTTTGGGGTAGGGTAGGTTAGGTTTGGTTAGGTTAGGGTAGGTTAGGGTAGGTTAGGTTAGGTTAGGTTGGCTTGGCTTGGCTTGGGTTAGGTTGGCTTGGCTTGGCTTGTGTTGGGTTGGTTAGGTTGGGTTGGCTTGGTTAGGTTGGGTTGGGTTGGGTTAGGGGTTTGTAAAGTATGTAGACTATACTTATATCATGTAAAAACAGCAATGCTACTCCATCTCCCAGAATAATAACAATAGTGGCGGCGGTTCATATGTACAGAATTATGGCGTTTCAGAGACCTCTAATTGGCAGAAGGAGAGAGAATTTCAAGTAAAGAAGCGTGGTATATATTATGGTTCTTCTCGTGACCAGTGACGCGTGAACTCTTCCTGAAATATCTGCTACACTCTCTCTCTCTCTCTCTCTCTCTCTCTCTCTCTCTCTCTCTCTCTCTCTCTCTCTCTCTCTCTCTCTGGACTAGACACGATCAGGACACGTACTATTTCACTACAGTAATATCTGCCTTGGACTGTACACATCAGGCCTTTTGTATTTTCTTGTAATTTATCGTGTACAGTATTATACACACCTTGCTGGTAACATGTTTCGGTAAAACTTATTGTACTTGAATAGTCTGGAAAAATTCGACATTAGGTATATTCGTCTGACTCATGTATATTCAGCAATGTATGTATGTATGTATGTATGTATGTATGTATGTATGTATGTATTCTCGCTTACACCAACTGTAGGAGCATCGAGGCTACCATTATCCATGAACAATTACACTGGACTAGCCATGTGACCCGCATGGACGACAGTAGACTGCCAAAGCAGCTACTTTACAGTCACCTAACGAATAGTAAGCGTAACGCTGGCGGGCAACTGAAAAGGTATAAGGATAGTCTTAAGACAAACCTGAAAAAGTTTCAAATCGACCCCCCCACCTGGGAGACGATTACTCCACACCGTAACGCTTGGAGAGCACCTCACGAGGTGTCAATACTTTCGAGTTAGCCCGACTGCACAACGAGGCAGACAAACGCCAACGCCGGAAAGACGCTGCCGCCGCTCCTCCCGCAGTAGATGTAGCCCTCCACACGTGCTACATTTGTGGACGACTCTGCCGGACCCGTATCGGCCTCTCTAGTCACCTCAGAACTCACCAACGAAGGTGACATCCCTAATAACTCATATCATTGTATCATAGCTGAATGATCGTCATTCTCGATTCCGAGTGACAGCAAAGTAGTAGTTATGTATGTATGTATGTCTCTGGGTCTAGGAAAAGACGTGTGTGTAACCTCCTGTATATATTGTATTGGCATTATGTCATTGTATATTCCAGTAACGTGTCAGGAATATGTGTCTCTAGTTCATGGAAATACACTGTACTCGTGTTGTGATTATTTAAATACCCTACTGAAGAATAAACACTGTCAGGTCGTATATTGTTAACCTAGAATAAAATATACATTTTCAGGCCATGTATATTCTGCTATCCTACCGTGAAATATACGCTACTAGGCTTAAGTATATCCTGCTATCTTACCATGGAATATACGCTACTAGGCTTAAGTATATCCTGCTATCTTACCATGGAATATACGCTACATATCATAAGTATATTATGGTGAGGGCTTTAAACACCAACACATCCTTATAAATAACGTGGTAGTTCTTCCTTCGTATTATCAATATGACATAGGCTTGTGTGTGTGTGTGTGTGTGTGTGTGTGTGCAGGCACTACAGGTATCAAGTACACAGGAGGTGAGAGGTACTGTGGCAGGTAGAGGACACGCAGGCACAGTAATTAAGGTGACAGGAGCGTCTAAGGTGTGCCAAGAGGGGAGCGTGGCACTGACTGGGTGAGCGCCAGAGCTATATGGGGCACCACCACCTCAAGTACACTCGGGCCATCTCCTCTCTCAGTATTTACTCCCCGCCATTATGTCTACACTCCCAGGCTAAGAGGAACTACACAGGGGCACGGTACACCTAGCCAGCGGAGAGAATACAGTGCTGCAAGGTTGTGTGCCCAAGAAGGTTGTGTATGTACGCATTGAACCTGTGTACCTGAGCAGAATAAATACTCTTAAAAGCCCAAATGAAGTCAATGAATTATTTTTTTTTTGAAGATCGAGTATATATTTTCTCAGGTCAAGGAGAGAACCTCGTAAACTCATCGTCATCTTCATTTATAGTTTGAAATTGGGTGTATGTCAGGGTTAACCACGAGCAGGCGTTGTCTAGAGAATGTTCAAGTATGATAGCTGGTATTAGTGATGGTGGGAGTAGTATGTGATGATGTTGGTGGTGATGAGGATGATGACTATGGTGTCCTCTGCTATGTCTTATTATAGGATATGTCTAATAATGTGAGCTTTTAAGTGCGCCTTACACAGCCATCTTCAAGAAATAATGCGTGGCGGTGATGGTACATGGCCGTCCGTCTCAGTCCAGCCCGAGTACTCCACCATATGGGTTTGCTTACCTCCTGCCGGGACACCATGTGGGGCAAAACACACACACATACCTGCGCCAGCCCCTTACCATCGTGTCATTTAGGCGTTGATTAAAAGAGGATAGAATGGCATGACTTTTGATGCCATTTAAGAACCATCACAATAACACTCACAGGTTCATGGTTATTCCCGATGTCGTAATTAACTTTCATGGACTTCTTCTGATGGGGTTTATATTTATTCTGTAGCTCCTGTAATGTTTAATCCTTTTATGAGTCATAGCCATTGTCCCTTGTGTGTTTATTGCATTGTTCTGATTATGTAGTGCAGGTGTATTTTAAGATAGGCGCCGCGCGGAGGAAATAATATAATCATAACATATCTTTGTGCGGTCGACGGGTTGTGCGGGAAGGGGTCGTTGGTTGGGTTCATCAAGACGGGCTTCAGCTGAGAATCGCTCCACCTTACATTATACCTCTTTTTATTATGTTATCCTCCAGTCCTGTCTTATACCCATAGTACATTGTATTTAGGTAATCTCATCATACAATTTTGGTACCTTTTTGTTATTTTTTATGCCTATATTAGTTAAGTTAGGGACGTTTATTTGACTCCTGTGGTAGAGCCGGCGACTACCAGGCCAGGAGTCAGGACATATAAACAGGACATTTGCTCTCCACTCGTCTAGGTGTCTGGCGGTCACTGTTGGCAATGTTAGACTTTTCATTCTTAGGAAAGTTGTAGAGGTGGGAGAGTTGAGGCTTTATTAGTTCTCCAACGTAGGCAGGAGTGTTGAAATTTTTTTAATTAACTAATGTATACAGTATAAGTACATAACTTAACCTTGTTTGTGTCAAGTTTTTCCTCGTGGCCCATTCAGTCTTTAAAATATTTAAAATAGTTTTAACGTGTTTACTCTAAGGTGTTTCCTGTCTGGCCATTTAATTAGGGAATGCTCCGGTGATTAAATGGTAAGGAGGAGAAGACCAATTAGGGCGGAGGAGCGTCATGTAGGTTATAACTGGCCGTGGCAATAACAGCTGGCCATGTGTGCGTGTGGAGGAGAGGTGATACCTGCTCTTACTGTTAAGAGAGCGCCACTGTTGGCAGTAGGCTGGCCAGCGTTCTTTTGAAGTTGCATCCGTAAGTGTGTCATCGTGAGGTAGAGGAAGACCAGGTGCCGCTGCCTGCTTGTACTAGCGCTGTGTTTATTGTCAGGCCCTAGTGACTTTAATCAAGGTTCCACTCTACCTAGTACCATCTCCCTGCCATTTTCCCGTTTTACCTTACCTTACCTTACCGTAGAGTGAAGGGAAAAGGAACAATACATTAAGGAGAGAATAAATGTGGTGATATGAGGACTGGGGAGGGTTGGTGTTGAGATAGAGGGTTGGTTATCTGTTGGTGTTTTCATGAGTAGTGCTGCTTCGGTCATCCTGGGATAAGAGAACCAGGTCACGGGTTATTTTGGCTGCTGTACCCGTTGTGTCATCTGGCGACCTGGTCATTAGCCTCCCCTGCCTCCGTGTCAACCTGCGCTATGCCTCTCATCCACTGATTGACACGAGCTGACCAGTGTGTCATTTATTGATGATAATGTTTACTTACAACTTTGTGGAACTGTATCTGTTAGCGGGGGGGGGGGGGGGGCGGCACAGACTGAGGGTTGATTATAGTTCTTAAGTACGTGGGCTGTCTCACCTACTGCACACACACCCCACACACACACACACACACACACAATATAGGTATGAAGGCGTAACCTAGGAGCTGGATCTGAATACTAATGAGACTGGTCGTTTGTAAGATATTATGCAAACGTACGTACGTGTGTGTGTGTGTGTGTGTGTGTGTGCAAACGATACCTTGTTCTGGGATGTTTCTCAAAGATTCGTAGGTCAAACTCGCCTGCTAGAAGGATATATGAGAACAGTTAAAGTACCTCAGTTTATCTAGTGCGAAAAAATGGAAGACTTTTTTTTTTTTATAGGATTGCCGTAAGTAGATATATTTGTTCCAGTTAGGAGAAAAAAATTAGCTTCAGACCCCAATAGATAAAAGAGGTTAATAGCTCTGTTACGTCAACTTAAGGCGTAACTGTTCTTTGTATTCGTACACTGTTTACTTACTAGACCACTGTGAACTTGTATGACGAATATCTCTGTCTGTCTGTCTGTCTGTCTGGGGAATGATAATATTTAATTCTCAAGTGTTGTATCGCTGATGGAATGTCTCGAGTCGATAATTACCCCTCCCCCCCCTCAACACACACGCACCGATTATAATGTTATCGTTTACTGGGCAACACATTTCTTGTCCAGATCGTGGGACCTTGCATCTGTTGTTGTGATGTGTCGTCTTATCTATAATTTTTTTTGAGGTGTTTTGAACGATAAACTAAATTTTAAATTTCCCTTACATTTTTCATTTGCTGATTGAGTCAGGAGTCTGTATTCTTTGTTCCATTCGCCGCATGACTAACAAGGTGGCTAGGAAGGAACGTAAAAACCTCTTCTTCTTTTTTTGTCACTTTTTGATTGCAGTAACTTTCTGGGAGTCAATAATTGGGGCAAGTTAAGTATCCAGCTTGTCTAATGTTGATAATTACTGGGACCAATTAAGTCATCCAATTAGTGAAGGTGAGATGATTACGGGTACCCTTTTAGGGGAGGGAGTGGAAGAAGCACCCCTGAGGACGTAGTATAAATAAGAGAGCTTCATTTACCCTCTTGTGTTCAGGCGTTTAACTTGTACCTGTTGAAAGCCTCCGGCGTGTGCTGTCATTGGTAAGACTGGGATGGACTCATGAATATATATGTATATTGTGCTGGTACTGATGATGAGGAAGCTTCCTGTCTGGTTACTCGTGACGGCATGGTGATGATACGTATTTACTGATAGTGTGTGTGGTGACAGAAGGGGTGTGGTGACAGAAGGGATGTAGTGACGGTAAAGGGGTGTGGTGACAAGGGGTGCGGCGATTGTGTGTGGTGACAGAAGGTTGTAGTGATTGTGAAGGGGTGTGATGATTGTGTGTGGTGACAGAAGGGGTGTGGTGACAAGGGGTGTGGTGATTGTGTGTGGTGACAAGGGGTGTGGTGAATGTGTGTGGTGACGGTATGACTCTGTATTAGTTCGACCTTTCTTCATAGGTGGGTGATGTGACGGCCAGATTGGTGGGCTGGTCAGGTTGGTGGGCTGGCTAGGTTGGTGGGCTGGCCAGGTTGGTGAGCTGGCCAGATTGGTGATGATGTGATAGAGTTGGCGTAGTGGCCGGGTTGGTGGGCTGGCCAGGCTGGTGGTGAAGTGGGTGACAGTAATACCGCCAGTTTTTGTTGTTTGTATTGGAAGGAGAGTGGGCGATGGTGTGGGCAGGTGGACAGGATGTTAGATGGCAGTAGTCCAGTAGTGTGACGGCAGATCCACCCTCGTGACGGTAACTACCAGGGTAATGTCCTCCACGATCACATGTTCTAGCCACAGAGGACAAACTGTAAAACTAATACCTACCCTAACTCATCGTGTGTGTGTGTGTGTGTGTGTGTGTGTAAGTAACACTACACCCTTGTGGTTGACGCCGTTGGTGGACTCGTAAATATTCACAGTTGGGATCCAGATGTAGTCTTGGGACGCCTCTTCCAATTTAGTCCTTCATACAAATAAAATTTATATGGAAATCGAATTAATGCAATGGCGTCACTAGATATAAATTAGACAAACGTTAATCATCTTAGTCACCATACACACATGACCGTGGGCAAGACAGTGTTACAGACGCTGGTGATCACTCGCTGTTTTTATAACTACATTATTAACCTCACCAAACACAACCGGTCTTTAAAACCTGCACAGGTTCTTAAAGTTATTAAATATAAGAAATAATAGTTTTATTATAAAGATTGTGGACTTAATTGAGTTAATAATATGGTTGTGTGGGCTTCAGGGGTACAGCGCTCAAGAGGCAGTTTGGTCATGTTGTCTGGGTACAGTTGGTCTCGTGGTACAGTACTTCGTCAGGGTTCTCCTCTCCTGGGTGCTGGCTGATGTTTACCCTCATTCAGCTATGTCGAAAAAAAAAAATACATGGACTCCAACCCTTTATTTCTCTTGGTTTTTCTTTCCATTTTTGTACTCTACTACATGCAACACACAGTACAGTCGGTGGTGGTGTTGAAATGTGTTTGTGGTTTTGTGTTTTTCGTTCAGGACAAATATCTCCCGTAGAGTAAAATACGTCAAGTAACTCAGGCGCACTATTCCAGTTAATTGTTTGCCATTGTTCTGCTGCAAGACGATGATGATTTGTTTTTGCTATAGAGGACGAGTTACATGCAATTATAGATGACGAGGTACTTGTAATTATAGATGACGAGGTACATGCAATTATACGAGTTATATGCAGTTATAGAGGACGAAGGACACGTAGTTATAGAGAACGAGTTACCCGTAATAATCGATATGTTCTCAAAGGCTTGTGTATAAAGTTGTCATGGGAGCTCATGACTCCTGGCCAAATACTGTGAAATAAACATCATTGGGGATGGAAATGTAACGCGCAGATGAGTGTGGATGGCTGCAGGCTGGTGGTAGTGTGAGGAGGACCCCCCCTGCCCTTCCCTGCCCTGCCCACCTGCACTGCGCCTTACATAGATGACCAGGTTGTTTGTAGTCAGCTGGTGCTCTCCTCTACTGTCCTTCCACCCACTGACCGCAGCCTATCGTTCGTTCGTGTGTGTGTGTGTGTGTGTGTGTGTGTGTGTGTCAAGTTATCCCTCCCTTCACTAGGTACACACAGACTCTGCTCTCTCTCCCTCCCTCCATAGTTCCTCACCTGTATGTCATAGACTGCTGGTGAGAGCCTCGGTTGATATCAGACTGGTTATACCTACAGGAGTGTTATTGAGTTTTTATTTACCGAATTAATGTTTCCTGTTTCAAGATTCAGTTGATGTATTTAGTCTTGAACGAATAGAAATCACGCATTTGAACAAAGGAGTCTATAAGTGATTAAGTATTGATTATACATAAAAATAGAAGACAATAATACTGGTTAATAATAAAGTCCTGTTGTTAATTTAGTATTACATGGATAATTTAGATTTTCTTTTTGATTAATTGGATACATATTAAGTGTCGGTCAACCTTCACTACGTTATCATTCTCGTGAGCATCCTTAATGAACGTGATCTGGTTGAGTGTGGCTGCGGAAATACCTGGGTGGTGGGGAGGGGCAGGTCGCTCCTGGGTATTGACAGGGACGCTTTGGCTTCTTGTCTTGCTTGTGGGTGCTGGTGTTGACAGGGGAGGAAGTGCTTTGTTACGTGAAATGAAGCTGTTTTTCTTGCTTGTGAAGGAAGTGCGTTGTGTCTTTGAATAAATTGTGTTTGTTGATTGTGAAGGAAACGTTGGATTAAGATGTGTTTGTTTGTATCCATAGATAATTATACATAATGTACTCCTAACATTACACTGTTCTATTGGTATATATTTGAATGCCACAAGATTCATAAAAATCACATCCCAACCTAAGCACCATTTAGCCACCACCACCACCAACAACAGGTCAGGGTAGTGAAACAGACGTCAGGAGGTCACCAAAACATCACCCTTACACGAGAAAGAGTTGAGAGACTTCCATACGTTGACAGAAACTTGACTTCATGTTGACGTCACTCACACCACCTCCCATCACCATTTACCTTTAAGATGTATTATTTTTTTCAGGATTTTATTAGTGTCAGTTACAGTTCATAACATTACTTACTGGTTGGTGCATGAGAAATTTTCTCTTGGCCGTAGTTAAAGAGTTTTCCTTATCCATAACGTGTTCACGGTGAGCTGATTTGTGATTGGTCGACGCTGGACCATCGACTGCCTGCAGGGAGGTCAGTGAAGTCTACATTTTAGATCAGCTGTCGGCAAGGTTCTTTCCCCTATTTAATACGTAGGGAGATTGAGTCTTGGTTATGGCTGCATCTGAACTCCGTGTTGTCTGAACTTGGGCGAGAGGCGCCAATCATAACCCAGCATATCGTGTTTGCTGATGAGTAGCCTATATGAGTTACACCTTCTCAAAGCCTTCAGTAGAGGAGAACTCATCATTATTTATTTGGCTTGAGTTAGCATTTATTTAGTTATTGATCCAAAATAATAATAATAAAAAAATATATCCTCTTTTTCTATTATTTTGCCAACATTTTCTCTAATATCTGGAATAATTTGTTTTTTAACGTCACATTATAGTTTAATAATTGTGTTAAATATCCCCTCGTTTTTTTTTCTTTGGCTAACCTTTTTTGTAGATGTTGTAGGTGTCTCCACTTACCTGTCCAGAGGGAAGAAGATACTAGCTTCAGGAGAACACTTATTGACAGCCAGTTTATATAAGTTCGCTATTGCACAGGTAGAACGGGCTCTCTCAGTCACCCAGTTGATGTAATTGTAATGGATAATGTTAGTTCCCTCACATGATGAATTAGGATAATGTTAGTTCCCTCAGATGATGAGTTAGGATAATGTTAGTTCCCTCAGATGATGAGTTAGGATAATGTTAGTTCCCTCAGATGATGAGTTAGGATAATGTTAGTTCCCTCAGATGATGAGTTAGGATAATGTTAGTTCCTTCAGATGATGAATTAGGATAATGTTAGTTCCCTCAGATGATGAGTTAGGATAATGTTAGTTCCTTCAGATGATGAGTTAGGATAATGTTAGTTCCCTCAGATGATGAGTGAGGATAATGTTAGTTCCCTCAGATGATGAGTTAGGATAATGTTAGTTCCCTCAGATGATGAGTGAGGATAATGTTAGTTCCCTCAGATGATGAGTTAGGATAATGTTAGTTCCTTCAGATGATGAATTAGGATAATGTTAGTTCCCTCAGATGATGAGTTAGGATAATGTTAGTTCCCTCAGATGATGAGTTAGGATAATGTTAGTTCCTTCAGATGATGAGTGAGGATAATGTTAGTTCCCTCAGATGATGAGCGAGGATAATGTTAGTTCCCTCAGATGATGAGTTAGGATAATGTTAGTTCCCTCAGATGATGAGTTAGGATAATGTTAGTTCCCTCACATGATGAGTGAGGATAATGTTAGTTCCCTCAGATGATGATTTACGATAATGTTAGTTCCCTCAGATGATGAGTGAGGATAATGTTAGTTCCCTCAGATGATGAGTGAGGATAATGTTAGTTCCCTCAGATGATGATTTACGATAATGTTAGTTCCCTCAGATGATGAGTGAGGATAATGTTAGTTCCCTCACATGATGAGTGAGGATAATGTTAGTTCCCTCAGATGATGAGTTAGGATAATGTTAGTTCCCTCACATGATGAGTGAGGATAATGTTAGTTCCCTCACATGATGATTTACGATAATGTTAGTTCCCTCAGTTGATAAATTAGGATAATGTTAGTTCCCTCAGATGATGAGTGAGGATAATGTTAGTTCCCTCAGATGATGAGTGAGGATAATGTTAGTTCCCTCAGATGATGAGTGAGGCTAATGTTAGTTCCCTCAGATGATGAGTGAGGATAATGTTAGTTCCCTCAGATGATGAGTGAGGATAATGTTAGTTCCTCAGTGTTAAAAAGTTGACCCCAGAAATATCGTCAAAGGTTTAATCTGACATTGGTTGAGGTAGTTAACTAGTGGGCAATAGCGTTAGTAGTTTACATAATGTCTAGTTTGATTATATGAAGGAGTTTGTTGAAGAAATGTGTCTCTTTTATATAAACTGAGAGTGTGTAGTGATAGGTTAATGTCGGAGAGAGTTGTGGGAATGGGTGTGGATGTGGTAGTGGGTGTGGATGTGGTAGTGGTAGTGGGTGTGGTAGTGGATGTGGTAGTGGGTGTGGATGTGGTAGTGGGTGTGGTAGTGGGTGTGGATGTGGTAGTGGGTGTGGATGTGGTAGTGGCTGTGGATGTGGTAGTGGCTGTGGTAGTGGCTGTGGTAGTGGGTGTGGTAGTGGATGTGGTAGTGGGTGTGGATGTGGTAGTAGGTGTGGTAGTGGGTGTGGTAGTGGTAGTGGGTGTGGATGTGGTAGTGGGTGTGGATGTGGTAGTGGATGTGGTAGTGGGTGTCGATGTGGTAGTAGGTGTGGTAGTGGGTGTGGTAGTGGTAGTGGTAGTGGGTGTGGGTGTGGTAGTGGGTGTGGGTGTTGAGTCACGGACATACAAGAGATAGGAGAGTTCTTGAGGGGAAAACATCCAGGCGGAAACACTTATGAAAACATGAACAGGGAAAGTTACTACATAGTTTGAAGTTGGTTCATAGTTTCTGTAAGTCAGGAAATTTAGTTAGAATAAAATTGTAGTCTTCAGAGGAGGGGGGGAGGGGGAGGGGGGGTTCTCTGTAAGTATTATTGCTTAGTGTTGAAAACTGCTTCTGTTATCCAAGCTGTTATTGGTTCATTAGTCCCACTGTATATGATATTTGATTTAGGGACGATAGTGATGGTATGAGATAGGAGTAACCTTGTTCTACAGTACAGTAGGTTAGCTCCAGTTGGCCCAGCAGTGTCAGGGGCCTTTGAGACGATTTGAAAGCTTATTCATTACTCATTTTTTTCTCTTTTAGTTTTGGAACATCCTGAGCTTTTTGGGGGCGTTAGACGATTTCACGGTAAATATACCTAGTAATCTCTCTGGCTTCGTGACAACCATATCTAAATCTCCATGTTGGTTGCCTATGTCACCGGATAGATTTCTCTCCCCTCCCCCGTCGCCCGCACAGCGGTTGTACCAACACAACACTCCCTCACCTGCTCTTTTGACTTGACTCTCAAAACGAAGACAAGGTGGCTAATTTTGAAGACGTAAATTGTTCCATTTAGGAACTAACATGTTCTCTTGTCGCAGTCCTCCCTTGGTTGGCATGTATTCGTGTTGTGTTGCGAGAGCCGCTGTGTTGGTGACGTCATAACCTGGCTTGACCGACCCTCCCTGTGTTGCCTCCTTGATGACGGAAGATTATGTTTGCATTTTGTACCTGAAGGTGGCAGAGGAAAAGATCGTCCACGTCGGACACACATTCACCATAGTAATATATTCACTGATTTTAATCATTCTATTTGTAAAGACTTTAATTTGATCTTGATGTATGTAGCTGCTAAAGTACTGAAGGTGGCAGAGCAGTCGGAAATTTTAATTTGTACACGACTGTTTTATTAGCAAGGCTGCTACTCTGTTTGTGTGAGATTTTATTGTTATTAAAGTTTCAAGTAAGATGATTGGCCTTTTCCCTACCACGTATGTTAGCGAGACAACTAACACGTAACGAGGTGTGTGTGTCCCTGTTGTGATAGTGGGAGATACTGAGACTGTACTGTAAGTACTTGCAACTTTACTCCAATTTATAGTTTACTGAACGGAATGCATGGTTTAGGATGCTTAATTTGCCTTCATATCTTTCTTTAATTGACAGGTTGCTACCACCGATTACTTGTATGTAAATTTAACATTACTCTTAGTTTATTTAATAACCTTCTCAACCGACGCATCTCAAGTCAGTTATGTACCAAGGTGACGGTGAGTTAGTACTTGACTTTTAACACAATAATATATGATAATGATGCAGTGTAACCATGTAAACGCACAACACTACTGTCCACACTAGGGCGGCCAAGACAGTGTGAGAGAGAGAGGTTGGTCGCCTTGGGGGTGTTGGCAGTAGCGTTGTGATGCTCCGTGTAGAGTGGTGAGGTGTGTTGTTGCTTCTGCTAATACTACTGCTGCTGTGTGTGTGTGTGTGCTGCTTATCTGGCTGTTTATGCTGTTATTGCTGCTGCTGCTGTTATTACATATGTGCAGACTTGTAGTATTAAGTTGTGGCCAGACTGATATCGTTCAACCATCCACCAAATGTAAAATTTAGTTCCTTGTCTTACTCTTTGCAGTACATTGACATACAAGAATTGGAAAACCCTTTTAACGCAGTAAGTTTTACCCCTTGTGGTGACGATTCAGCCGGCCTTGCCACAGGTCCACGTGTGGTAGTAGTGGTGAAGGAGGAGTAGTAGGAGGAAGAGGAGGAGGAGGAGAAAGGAAGGGAAGGAAGAGGAGAAAGGAAGGGAAGGAGGAGGGAGAGTTATTCAGACTCACAACTCACACGGTCATTGTTGTGTTTTTGCACCTCGGCGTACGTGTGAGGTGCGCCAAGTAGAGCCAGGCGGTGCAAATTGGCGGCACTTTACTATACCGCGTGCAACAATTTTTCATCGTTTGCAGTACGTGATCAATGTGCGGCTGTGCGTGATGTTCAATGTGCCGCTGTACTTGAGAATTACACTATTGTTTTGTCTCACTGCTAAATTGTTCATAAGATCATCAGGCACCTTCACTCACCTTGCAAAAAAAAAATATATATATATAAGAAGAGTGTCCTTTATATACCCAAGAACTAGTATGCAGTCAAATACTTGTACATTAAATTGTTGCTATAGTTTTAATGTAGTTTACGCTATGATAAACAAGACTGAAGTACCGTAGCGTTGTGTTGGACGTGGTGCATCATTAGTTGCGAACCTCAGCCCGGATCCTCAAAGGATTATACCATGAATATTTCCCGTAGCTGAAGATAAAGGATGTACTCAACTACACAGACTCGTAGCAACAAAAAGGCGATAAATTTTAGGTAGAACGTTTTTGTTGGAAACGTTCCCTTAACTTATTTTATCTCTTAACATTCGCTTATGAGGTTTCTAGTTCAAGTAATCTCAGTATAATTGTGATATATTGAGTTGCTTTAAATTAACTATTTAGACGTGTTCATGTATATGTACTTGAGTAAGACAATTGAACATCAGGATCTTTGAGAATCAGGACCATGGAGAAGGGGGGGGGGTGATACCTGAGCCACGACTACCACCTTGACGCCTCTCTGTAATATGAAACAAGGAACGTGGTGTGAGGGTGTCAGAGGAGCAGTCTTCCTCAGATGGTGTACCTCGCTGGCTGTTAACATTACTTCACAGTGACTCATGTGTTGTAGCTTGCGTTAAGATGACAACAATATCATATGTCATTATACCTGGGAAGACGTGTTGCGTTCCCTCCTCACACCACAGGAAAAGTTTGATATTATACGCGGCGTCGTAGAAGAGGTGTGCGTCATGATAGTGTTACACCTGACGTACAGCCTCAGTAGACACTGTGTAGCTCTGAGTAAAACATTCAGTTTACATTAATTAGTTGAGTTAAAGGTAGCTATGATGTAACGAGATACAGTTTAGTTATTATCGGTATTAGAGACTTAAGTTTCTTTATTTGTCCATTAATGAAGTTTGTGTTTATTGAAGCCAGACAGACAGTCGATCAATTCTGTACTTAGATGCTAATTAATTTGCTTTATTATATTGATTCTGCCGTTTGTAATGGTTGACTCTGGCACATTATTATTTACCGGTAATATAAGAAGCAGACTAAAGATAAAAGTATACTGATACAATATTATAAAGTGAACAACATAATTGCATTTTGTCGCTTTTATATAACAAAAGTAAAGTTTTGAATCTACTCTATTAATCCTAAAGCCAATCCCACCTTCCTAAATACACACCTTGTGTTTACAGTACTTGGAAACAGTCATTCAGGTGCAGACTGGTTGTAACAAGTAGGCCGTGCTAGCCACACCTGGCCACATTGTGTGAGCCTCACCTCTTAGTAGGAGAGGGGGTGGTGTAGCTGTCTCTTTGAGGAAGGGTAGAGGCAGCGGCTTGGCCGGGAAGGGTGGAGGCAGGATGGTGTACGGGTGAAGGTAGGGTGTTAGGAGGGTGGAGTCAGGATGAAGGGATTTATGAGGCCAGGTGGTGCAACTTGCTAATCTCTTGCTTCTCCCTGCTGCAGGATGGCCTCCAGTCGACCCCGTCACCGATCTCGCCGCCCTCACCGGGACGACAGATAGAGGCGCCTCCGCCGGCCACGCAGGAAACGAAAGCTCTGGTAAGTCTTTATGCCTCTCTTCAGGATGGTGTTGTGTTGACAGAATCCCGTGTCCTCTTGCCATAGGGATAGCGCCATTGTAGCTTCCATTGTCATTATGGATTGGAAGGGAACGTCAGTCGCTCTTGACTACTATATTGGCGCTGTTCTTATGACACGAACCAGACATCTTATTTTTTAACACTAGTCGTCAGGATGCATTACCCAAGTGATGATGACATTATTTATGATGAACACTGTTTATATCAAGCCAAGCGGTACAGAAGAACCAAGACTGGCGGCCTCACTCACTGACTTGGGGCCGAGTGTAATTTTAGATATCCGGGGGTCGTCTGGCTAATAGATTTGTATATTTATGTTCCCAGTCGGTATATGACCGGTGGATATGTGGTGTTAAACTAAGCGACCTGCTTCTGAAAGAGGAGGAAAATCCCTCATCCGAGTCGCAGTTTGTGGCAGCAGGGTTCATCACCGCCCTACCCAGCACCACTCACCATAGGACGGTCACCTTAACCAAGGACGATAAGCTCTAGATTACTGTCAGATCAAATGACTGTCTTGTGAAGGAGTGAATCCATTCATCTGGCAGGACATTACCCGGGACTTGTGAAAATGGTGGAATGATCTCGCCGTCAGGAGGGAGGAACTCACTAACTGGGTCATGATATTAAACAGCCCCCTTGCACGCAGGGGGCAGATGGTGTAGTGTCCTCCCGACGTAGTGAGACTGAGACGCTGTTCATTGCTCGTGTTGGCGTTGTTTTAATGTTGTGGGTCTATAGTCATTTACTGTCTGGGATAACTTGCTGGGGAAACCTTCATCCCAAATAGGAAACAGCTGATGTAAATGACAGGTGTTGTATAATAGTGATGCTGGAATTCATCTGGACAGGATCAAGGAATTCCTAACAACATTTTAGTGGTGATGAAGTGGCCACGCTCTCAATTTGAAGAGTAATGGAACTAGATGATGATGATTCTTGACCTAACGTGACGTCAGCGCCGGCAGAAGTATGTAGTGTTATCAAAAATTTAATGATAGTCATTTGTTTCCAGCCTTTATGGCCGGCTTTGCTTATTGCCAGGGTTTATTCCTACTAGTTTTTCGTTATTTTTCCTGCCTTAAATACAATACTCACATCTTTTCCGGCTAAAAATGTAAACATAGTACAGTAGATGATAGTGAAAGAGGGCGAGGAGAATTTTTTAAGTTTGTCAAATGAGGCTCTCAAGACCAGCGCCTAATAAGCCGCTGGGAGGTGAGGTGCCAGTAGGTTGATCATCAGTGGTTGTAAAGTGCAGTTCATTGGATCATTTTAGTGAGAGGTGATGTCGTTCACCTCTCGCGGTCACCGTTGTAATAACCTGTGAGGTACTAGACGAGGTTACACCTTTATCATGGTAGAGTAAGTACTTCATCACCTGCCTCGCTGCTGCCACAACCCGTCTACTTCCGTCTACTGTCACAACCCATGTACTGCCACTGCCGTCGTACACTCCCCCCCCCCCCTCATTTCAGCACTCTTTTATCGCTAACGTGCGCCAAGTGGCAACGACCTACAGCCTCCGTCACTACCTTCCTCTCTCTTCCCCACGACCCCGACCACTGCCCACGACCTTGATGGTGAACTATCATCTGCGTCCATCGCGAGAACCAGTTGTAATATACCACTGCACCACCCAGCATCATCCACCACTGCACCACCCAGCATCATCCACCACTGCACCACCCCGCATCATCCACCACTGCACCACCCAGCATCATCCACCACTGCACCACCCAGCATCATCCACCACTGCACCACCCAGCATCATCCACCACTGCACCACCCAGCATCATCCACCACTGCTCCACCTAGCATCATCCACCACTGCACCACCCAGCATCATCCACCACTGCACCACCCCGCATCATCCACCACTGCTCCACCCAGCATCATCCACCACTGCACCACCCCGCATCATCCACCACTGCACCACCTAGCATCATCCACCACTGCACCACCCAGCATCATCCAACACTGCACCACCCCGCATCATCCACCACTGCTCCACCCAGCATCATCCACCACTGCACCACCCAGCATCATCCACCACTGCTCCACCTAGCATCATCCACCACTGCACCACCCAGCATCATCCACCACTGCACCACCCAGCATCATCCACCACTGCTCCACCTAGCATCATCCACCACTGCTCCACCTAGCATCATCCACCACTGCACCACCCCGCATCATCCACCACTGCACCACCTAGCATCATCCACCACTGCTCCACCTAGCATCATCCACCACTGCACCACCTAGCATCATCCACCACTGCTCCACCCCGCATCATCCACCACTGCTCCACCTAGCATCATCCACCACTGCACCACCTAGCATCATCCACCACTGCTCCACCTAGCATCATCCACCACTGCACCACCTAGCATCTGACCCAAGTGAGGCACAGATCATGATGGTGTGAGTGAGGGAGGGGTGAGGTAGTGGCTGACACTCCTCGCCATCGTGCCTCGTGTCATTAAGAGGAGGGGCGTGCTAGGGGAGACGGGTCGCAGCGGGCCATGATTCAGTGGTGAAGGAGGCAGGGAGAGCAAACAAGGTACGGTGGGGGACGGGGCGGGGCGGGGTAGGGTAGGGTAGGGTATACTTGAGCCAAAAGTCCTCGACCCTCCACCCAGCTGATGACCATCTGTACCACGCCGTACCATATATGTAAAGCTGTCCGTTCTGAGGAGTATTTAGTGCCTGGCTGTGCTGGGTCCTTTGAGTTCCCTGTGGCGACGCCTTACGAAACACACTGGTGCAGAGGTGAGAAGCGGGCCTTAAGATTTAGCCGAGATATAATTTATGAACTGATCATTTGTGTTAAGTATCTACCACTGCCTTCCTTCATGACTTAAAAAATGTAATAATGCTTGACCTAATTTAACGTGTTGAGTAGTTAATTTTCTCAGTAGAGTGAACCATAACAATTGGAACAGTAACCACCACCTGGACACAGTTAGTTAATACATTACTGTTCACTTACCAGAATTTCATGCTGATCATGTGAGTGTAAAGGTAATATGTACTGCACAAAACTTATCACTTAACCTTACTACTGAAGTATATTGTTTATTCCCGTCTTTGTGCTTCAGTTTACACGATATATTTGTATGAGTCAGGTCCTATGATATTAGTGTCTGTGTTTCTTAAAGCCAGCTGTCGAAAGTAGTTCGGTAATGAGTTGGTTTCTTTCGTCCCCTCTTGTACCTTGTGGAGAGAGAGAGAGAGAGAGAGAGGTGTGTGTGTTTGAAGAGACTAACTAAAGGCTCACCTAGTCTGTCCACCAACTAATACTTAATATAACTTCATACATAACCTTGGAGGGCACAATCACTCCTCACTCCCAGGTGTATGATAAAGGTTAATTAGCGACTGTTGTGGCAGGATGGTGGCATTCGTCTTCAGAGGTTCTAGTGATTGCTGATGACCGACTAATGAAGAGCCTGAAATTTTACAGCTGTTTACCGGAATGTGGTGATGAGTAACAATAGCTTTTTTAAATTGTTTTGGCCTCATGTTACGTAAAACAAAAGTTAATAAACAAATAATGGTCAAAATACGTTATATTTTTCATTGTGTCTCTTTAAACCATGAAAGTATATCATAAAAACTGAAAATCTATCAATCTCTTCAATTTTACTTCAGCTCTTTATTATTACTGTTCGGTATTTCCCTCTCCATCAAGTTTACGTCAGTGTAGATAGTGAACTTTTGTCTTGTTCTAAAACACACGTCGATCATTCGTCTTTTATTTGATCGCTGAACCGCTACCTCAGTGTGTAAACTTGTGGTGGAGGTACGGGCTTAACCACCTTTTGACAGCTTTCTCTTATGGACCCTGGCAATACAGTGCGTACACTTTCTATGTGTTGACGAGGAGCTCTAACTGTATGGGAAATTGTAGACTTGGTTAAAAGGTATTTCTCATGGTACCTGTGTAACGTAAGTTGTCTCACCCTTTAATACTTACTGTATTCAGGTTGGGGTGTACTGTACGTCATACTATAGAGGTGTATAACGTGTATAGTTGTTTATGAAGGAGTATATAATGTAATTGATAATAAATGAGGTGTTTATGATACAGTGGAGGTGTATTTAATTTGTGTAAACGGGAGGTGTATAAAACGCCAGTAGAGGAATAAGTAGGATGTGGTATCATTAGTGTTTACCCTGAAGAGTGTGAGTTAGGGCGAGATGGTGACGTGATAGCCTCCTGGTATGTTGATTCGTGTAGATGGTGTTGACTCAGGCCAGGTGGTGTGAGGTCATGGTGTTTACCCTCTTGGTTCTTTGACTCAGCTGTACTCGTGGTGTTGATGGCAGCAGTCTCTCTCTCTCTCTCTCTCATTAGTGATCGTCACAAGCTTTACAAACTCCTATTTCATCCCCCACACCTGCTGGCACCACTCACATCATGCAACACAGTCCCTCCCTCTTGTCTAACTGTTAAAGAACCTCTGTTTACTCTCTGAGATTTGTGGCAATTAACGTGAGGCAGCAATGTGTGTGTGTGTTTTTTTTTTTCGTAAGTCTTTCATATTAATATTCATATGTATTTATTCATATTGTATTATTTATTTGTTAATTTTTTAGTCGGATTGCTTTGACGCCTTAGAGAGAGAGAGAGAGAGTGAGAGTAGGTAGGTGCAGGTAGTTAGGATAGCGCGACTGATTCATCGTCCTGGGTGGGCACCTTTCGACTGACTGGGGTGGTGGATGGACTTAAAGTAGTATTTAGGGGAGATCATCTTTGGTTTTCATGACCGATTAAAATGGTGGCTGTGGTGACGTATTATTGTTATTACTATTATTATTATTATAGCTGTTGTGTATATTTTTTAAGTGCTTTTTGATATATTTGATTATTATTTTAGTCCTATACTAATGCATCTCTCACATAGAAAGTAGATACATTATTACTGTATTGTTGTCAATTGTATTACATGCGGACAGAGGTGGGAGAGACAGCGAGAATGGGGGGGAGAGAGAGAGAGGGGGGGGGAGAAAGAGAGAGGGGGGAGAGAGAGAGGGGGGGAGAAAGAGAGAGGGGGGGAGAAAGAAAGAGAGAGAGAGAGAGAGAGAGGGGGGGAGATAGATAATCATATCAATTTGCTCAAAACCATTGGGAGATGAGAGCGCATGTGGCGGTGCGAGATCCTCATTTAGCGATAGTTAAAAGATCGTCACTCCGGATATCCTGACATGCGTGCAGCCCGCCTCTTGCTCTCAGATAACAGACGCCGATGAGTCTCTTACCGGTCACGCGAACTCTCTAGTCCTCAATAGTTGTGACTCAAACCCCAAGGTCTACCAGCCATGACGGTCGGGCTGGAAAAGATGATGTAGGTGTGTGTTCCATTTTTATATAGATGTTTATTGTGGAGTTTGTGTGTTTTTGCGGATGTTCTCTATAGTCTATTATTAAGTTTGTGTTATTATCCCTAAGGTGGATATGCTTCTCCGTTGTGGCTAACCTTTGACACACACTGTAGTTGTATCCATGGTGTGTTTTTTTCCTGTGTTGTATTTGTCTTCATTTTGTCTCATTCCAAGAACCTTAGAAGGGATAAAGGGGCGGGGGGGGGGGGGCGCTTGGATCAATAGGTTTATGCTTATAGTCACGGATTTGTTAAACCGATTCGTCCTCTAAATTTTCAAAGAAATTTCACATCATTTTGGTGTAAAATTAGTGATTAATGGTAGAGTCGCCCTCACAAGTCTAGCCATCTCCTGAATCACGAACCTCAGACTCGTGAACCCGAAGCATTTATGGACGGAATAATGCACTAGTGTCTGCTGCTTCGGGTTCACGAGTCTGAATCACGGGGATCGTGGAACATCAGGAGAGTCGACAGGACTTGGTGGGTGACTACAAGGCCAGGTGATGCATACAGACGGTCAGCTTCGACGATCGATGGGAGATTTTTCTGCCCTACAGTAACACAGAGTATCAAATCGTACAGTTGTTTAAATCAGTGAAAATCTGTCGTCTTCTCACCTTACTGTACATTATGATTCATGTGTGCTGATGCTTCCAGTGTTGTAGACATCATGATACACCACTAGATTTCCTGTTTATGATGCTCTTGTTATCCGAGTCCTCCCCAACATTGACACCTGCTTCCTTATCCCATTATGGGGGAATATGAGTCTCTGTTGATTATTAAGACACTGTCGGGGATACGCTGTCTTCATGTGGCTAATGTTATCACGACAAAGACACCGCACGTAGCGAACTGGATACAAACGCGTTCGGACCTAAACGAAATACAAGAAAATTATCTATTGGGCTGCAGAAAACTAAGACTAACCATCGAATTGGCCATTAGCTGATTTGGTTGTTGGATCATCTCGTGTGGGGGGGGGGGGGGGGTGAGTCTTTCATTGGGCTGACTAACGCAGACGAAAGAGTAGTTGAGGTTTATTGATTTAGTGGCTTTTGATGTTGCTTTTGGCCTGACAACTGTATTGTTAAGGCCCGTCCACAAGATCGAGCAGTGCCCGGCGGGCACGCGCTAAATGCCCGTTATCGGGCAAAATTGGTGGGCAAACCAGCGTAGTGTCCGTGCCCGTCGTTGAGCGAAATCATGGTCAGCCTGCCTGGTGGTTTGCTGCCGGATATGGAGCGACGACTCTGCCAGAGAAACGAGTTGACCCTGGGACCCCTTCACAAATATTAATGTTTTAATATCATTTTCATTATTAATAATCGATAAAACCGGAAAACCGACATTCCTATAATATTGTCATTAATATTCAACATTACACAAGCCTGCAATACAAGACATGTGTTATTATTGGAACCTCACGTGACTGTCAAAAACAGCTGATCACTACGCCACCGCTGACCTCGGGGTCCTCAAGTCGGTGAGGTATGAACAGAGATACTGACAGAACGTATGCTAACACTTTGTAAAACCTGAGTTAAGTACTGCAAATGTGATATGTATATGTTCCCAGCTCGGTCCAGATGTCCAGTGTATAACCAAATAAGCTTATGCAATGTACATTATTGGCGTGACAATTAACGGGAGATTGTTTATGTATTATGTAATGAGGACATTCGTGTGTGTTCTTCGTTCCTGCCGCTCTCCTCACTCTAGTCCCATAGCTTCCTGTCTATGCATATCATAATTCTAACATTATTCAATGAATTTTTATGTACTACAAAACTCACCTGCAAGTAATCTTCCTTGAGTACTTCATACATGGCTTGACAAGTTGCAGTATTATGGGAGACAAACTTTGTTTTGATATCCTCGTTCTATACTGAAGTGACGTGTAGGTGCACCCAGTTGAAAGATATATGAGCGTTGCCTCTAGACGAGCCTCTGAAGATGTACTCTCCCTCATATTGGTATCCTGTTTTTTTATATATGGTTCCACTTTCGCTAGAAGTTTGTCAAAGGTGTTGGGTCCATTCTCATGTAATTGGTGAAGTCTTGCTCATGTCCGTCTTGTCCATCTTGCAGTTCACGTAAAATCGTGGCATGACTTCAATATTTTTCTTCGACCTAATCACTCTTTGCACCATTCCCTTTTCTGCATTTTCTTCTTTTTGCACATAGCAGCAATTATTATAGTACACAACGCTATGCTCTTCGCCTTAACTGTTCGGCGATTATTCCTGCGATACCATGGTGATCGTACCGCACCCGCCACTGCCAACCACCTACGAGCTACCGGCGCCCGACTATGACTGTCGCCAACCACCCCCGTGTGTACAACAACACACAGGCTTTGCCCGGTAAACGGGCAAGGCCCGCCGGGCACTGCTCGATCGTGTGGACGGGGCTTTAGGTAGTTCTGTTGTTAGGGTCCCTGGGTGGTTGTGGTGCGGGGTTTCACTTGATTGTTACGAAGGTATTGAGAAATATCTTAGCAGGCGTTCATTCAGCGTCATATTTCTGTATCGAGTTTCTGCCGTGTAACCAGACGATAGTTATACCGTGAGAAAATCGTGTACTAGAAATTATATTTATTTTGGATTAGATATAAAGCGTATTAATGTGTGTGTTGTTCAGTATTTTCCTCTCTCTCTCTCTCTCTCTCTCTCTCTCTCTCTCTCTCTCTCTCTCTCTCTCCTTGGCAGCCGTCGTACGATTGAGGGCCAAACCACCTTGAAATGGTCACATGGAAGGTTGCCCAACTGTACCTGACGATTAACAAGAAAATACCTTTATTCTCTCAGGTGTGGTGTGACCTCAGCGGGAAAGCTCTTGTATACTCCAATATCGACTTCGTACTAAAAACAATCGGTTCATATTTTCTTTTTCAATTACAACAGTTAGATACAGTGAAAAATTGTCCTTGTTAAGAAGTAATAAGGACAAAGACAACTAAATCATTTATTTTATTGTATTTTGCCAAACTACCTGAACTACGTTATGGTCGTTAGGTAATATTTAATAAAGTTACATTAGATTTAAATACACCATGTTTGTCTTACGTAAAATTACCTACTTTTCCGTCGGGCTTGATAAACACAAAGTAGGAGTAGAGGGTTAAAATATAGGAATACCTTGTAGTAGTAATTTAAGTAGTTCTCCGTCAGCGTTCGACCGTTTTCTCTAGTTGTGGCTCCCGCGCGAGGATGGGTTCAGCGCTAACTCTAACGCTGGCAAATGGTCGACATACATTTACAAAAACTCCAAATTATTTAAATATATATATGTGTGTGATGGGTAGGTTTCTATGTATATAAAATAATACTTAAACTACAATCATGAATTACTAGTGTTTTTATAGCTGGAGAATATCGCTGATTATGGGATAGAGATTAAGTTAAACGGTAAATTATGAAATATATTTGGTTTTTATGGTAATATTCTTAACCCACAGATATTTGTGATAATTTGGAATAAATATTGTGTCATTGATGGAATTTCCATTATTATTGTTGAAGGAAAGGGAAGCAGCATTTAGTACTTTTAATTTCGCTATGTGACTTTGCATTTGCAGTATATTAATAATTCTATCGTTTATAATACTAGTCAGGTCGCGGGAGATTACTTATAACGAGTAATATCTGTATTACATCAGCTTGTATTGGTTGTGGCGGTAATAACAGGTAAAGGCTGTTAGTACGTGATGTTATGAGGTTAGGTTAAGTTGGGTTAGCGTTTGGGTGGTTAGGTTCGTGTTAGGGTGGTTAGGTTAGGTTATCCTTAGGGTGGTTGTTAGTCTTGAGGTGAAATAGACTGGGGTTGACCCTCTTCAGGTGATCCCAAATGTCTACCTTCGTCACCGTAATAATTAACACCAGTTTAAAACCAGTCCTGCGATAAAGTTGTTTACTTAATGTATTTCCCGGGTAACAGTTGACCTTTTATTGAATTTTATGAGGCAGTTAGTGGCTGGTGTTATCCAATACAGCAGTTAGGGCGGTCAGGGGGACAAATTCCACGAGATAACGTTGCCTTTTTACCACCTAACGAGCTGGACGCCGCGACTCGTTGAAAGAAAATGGGAAAACGATGTACATATTTGGGGGGGAAACTGTTGAGAATGGCGGGCGATAGGCGAGGGTCGTGTTTAGGTCGACAAGGCAGACGGGAGGCAAGTTTTAGCCATTAGTGTGTCCAGGGCGAGGAGGAGTCGACTGCGGGGCGTATTATGTTCCGGGTTTTGTATCCTCGTGTCCCGTGATTTTAGGATGTGTTGGGGTTTGTTTATTTCCCTAAGTCTTTGTATTTTTCCTCCCAGTAGTTATGGAAATATTTATATTGACTGGCATATATAAACTTGATTTTTAATTCCATATTATATTTTTCCCGCAAATCCGTCACTTGTTATGATTCCCATTTTAGACTCGAGGAAAGAAAACAATTAGGTACTGTACCTTACACTTTACTACACAGGAGACCAACACCTGCCTGGAATAACATTAACCTGAAGATGAGGCACTCCAGCTTATTTAACTTGAGGAACCACTCTAACTATATCTGAAGGGGTTTAGGTTAAGTTAGGTTAGGTTAGCGTCTGGAAACACCTGAAGAATCTCTACCCCCAGCTTATTTCACCTGAAGATTAATCACCCTAACACTATTTGGGGGAGGGGGTTAGCATTAGGTTGGTTAGGTTAGGTAAGCATGGGGGTGGTGTGTCTTATCTTGAGGTGAACCAAACCAAATATTACCACCTCGTGTTGTGTCTCCGGGTGTGGCGCCGTGAAGAAGGGGGAGGGGGGCAGGGTGGTGGTGGTCGTGTGCTTGGTGCTTAAAGAGAAAACTGCTGAGGTTAGGAAATAGTGATGGGCAGCTAGTGGTGCCTTGGTGACGGGGAGGGAGACGGGTTAAGGAGACGGGTAATGAGAGAGAGAGAGAGAGAGAGAGAGAGAGAGAGAGAGAGAGAGCATGGTGGTGACGGAAAGTGTGTTTGGTGTGTGTGTGTGTGTGTGTGTTTGCAAAAGAAGAAAACCCATAAAAGTATAAATCAGAGATAAATCTTGACTGTATTTTCTTCTGAATAAACAATAAATTCTCTCCGTCAATCAAATCACTTTAAAAATAATCCCAACATAAATAAATATCAAGAGCAAAAAAAGAAGATACTAAAATTATTAGAAAAATCTAAATTATCTCAATACATTTCGATATGTTAATGAATATAGCCCGCCAGTGTGTATGGCATAAGAGCCCACAGAGAAGAGACAACGAAATGAGACTTATTATTTAACACGGAAGAGAAGCAAAGGTCAATTTACCCGCTGGATTGAGTCGTCTTGAGAGGATTTACTATACATAAAAAAAAATGTTTCTTGAGTCACTGTTAAATAGATCTGAAGACGCTTTGAGTTTTTCTATTGGATTTTGTGCTATGGGTTTCTTTCGTGTTTATGTGGTGGACTTGAGAAATATCTAACCTAACCTAACCAAGGTTTTGAAAAGTAAGAGAATGGTAAGTTGAGAGAGTAACAGTGGAGGTAAAACATGGAGTAAATTGAGAGAGAAACAGAGAGGAGACAGTAAATTGAGAGAGAAACAGAGAAGAGACAGTAAATTGAGAGAGAGACAGAGAGGAGACAGTAAATTGAGAGAGAAACAGAGAAGAGACAGTAAATTGAGAGAGAAACAGAGAAGAGACAGTAAATTGAGAGAGAGACAGAGAGGAGACAGTAAATTGAGAGAGAAACAGAGAAGAGACAGTAAATTGAGAGAGAAACAGAGAAGAGACAGTAAATTGAGAGAGAAACAGAGAAGAGACAGTAAATTGAGAGAGAAACAATAGATAGGTGAAACAGAGTCACTGGGGGTGGAGGTAACCTGGGAGAGTAGGGAGACGAGTGGACACGAGTGGCAGGTAAATATTGGGGAGACCAGGTGAGTGTCGGCTACCTGCCTTACCTCAGCGGGCCGACACATACCAGAATTACTCGAATGGATATAACAAACAGAAGCTTTACTGGTGACCCCCCAAAAATTCCATTAGAATGTATCAGGTTTATAATATCTGACGAGGGAATGTTTATGGCAGTTGGTATGAGTGATCATTCCCCAATTGGGTGTTAGTTATATTGAGCATTGTATTCATTTGACCCTCCAGCCGGAAGTTTCATCCGTTCTTACTGTAACTAGACAACAGTTTCAGCAAGAGCACCAGGTAGTAGTTCCTGTATAGCACCTTCAGTAGCTCTAGTGGTATTGTACCAGACAGTATCCCCCGTCACCAGACCACCTTCAGAAGCACCAGCTTACATCTCCTGTGGCAGCAGACACCTCTAAGACTGAGACCTTGTGACGGCGACACTTGGTGAGCACCCCATGACCCTGTCGCCTCCTGGCCGTGTCGGTGCCGGTGGGCGGACGTCTCCCAGGGGTCGTAACTGTCGTGTGACCCAACTGGCCGCCACCGTGATGGTCCCCCACGGCGGCAGGGGGGCGCCACGCTCACATCCCGCCTACCTCATTACCCTGCTGTCTTACCACTCCCCGTTATCAGTCTGGTGCTGTGCCTCTGTCGGGGCTCAAGATGTAACGTTAGGGGTGATATTGGGAGGTGTTCCAGGAGACTAGATATAATTTTCTGAATAAAATCATTTGTCGTTAATCAAATGAAATATTATAAATGGCGTCCCAGTAGTGAAGGCGTTAAAACAATGACAGTGATTCTTAAGGACCCGTCACACAGATTTTAGGGGGACTGACGTTGGGATTTTTTCGAGGGATGATACCGACTCTCCTGAGGTCCACACACTACTCTGTTATTTAACATTGTGACCCTCTGGGGGACTGACACTTCACTCTCTGTGGGCGAGACACTGTGGTGGTTAACCAAGAAGCTGACACTGATCTCGGAGCTGAGATTATTGTTCTCTTGGGACTGACATTAATGCCTTGAGAGACTGGCTCGGTTATTCTCTCTCGGGACTGTGGCTGACATTCAGTTGTTCGGAAGGCTTGACTGTCTATTTGTTACCCGAGTTGAAGAAGCCTTATTGGTCATCTGGAGAGCCTGGCATTATGGCACTGGCACTCTGGCAATAAAAAGTCAATACCAATACAGTAGTCCATTCCTTTGTGTAGTTGGTCAGACATAAACACGTTGAGGACCTGTGTACACGACTCAACAAAGTATTTACACCTATTAGCGCAAGTATCAGAAGTCTGTCATTTAACTGAGGAAAACTTTACGTGGATGTTGTGGTTATGAGTGACAGTAGAGGGAGAGTTGACGTGGATGTGTAGTTAGGAGTGACCGTAGAGGGAGAGTTGACGTGGATGTGTAGTTAGGAGTGACCGTAGAGGGAGAGTTGACGTGGATGTGTAGTTAGGAGTGACCGTAGAGGGAGAGTTGACGTGGATGTGTAGTTAGGAGTGACCGTAGAGGGAGAGTTGACGTGGATGTGTAGTTAGGAGTGACAGTTGAGGGAGAGTTGACGTGGATGTATAGTTAGGAGTGACAGTTGAGGGAGAGTTGACGTGGATGTGTAGTTAGGAGTGACAGTAGAGGGAGAGTTGACGTGGATGTGTAGTTAGGAGTGACAGTTGAGGGAGAGTTGACGTGGATGTGTAGTTAGGAGTGACAGTTGAGGGAGAGGTACTGACCTAACGTAGTCTGGAGCAGAAAGTACACACAGTAACGATACAGAGTTCCAGTACTGATTTGGTGTACAGTCTTAGTAGGTAAATACAGTTAGAGTAATAGGGAAGTACAGAGTAATAGGGAAGTACAGAGTAATAGGGAAGTACAGAGTTGAGAGTAATAGGGAAGTACACAGAGTAATAGGGAAGTACAGAGTTAAGAGTAATAGGGAAGTACACAGAATAATAGGGAAGTACACAGAGTAATAGGGAAGTACAGAGTTAAGAGTAATGGGGAAGTACACAGTAATAGGGAAGTACAGAGTTAGAGACTTAGAGTATACCTATAATAGAGAGGTGGTGAGCTAGCGTGGGTCAAATAGGGATGTTGTGTAGTGTAGTGTGTTGTAGTGTAGTGTGTTGTAGTGTAGTGTGTTGTAGTGTAGTGTGTTGTAGTGTGGTGTGTTGTAGTGTAGTGTGGTGTAGTGTAGTGTGTTGTAGTGTAGTGTAGTGTGTTGTAGTGTAGTGTGTTGTAGTGTAGTGTGTTGTAGTGTAGTGTGTTGTAGTGTAGTGTAGTGTGGTGTAGTGTGGTGTAGTGTAGTGTGTTGTAGTGTAGTGTGTTGTAGTGTAGTGTGTTGTAGTGTAGTGTAGTGTAGTGTGGTGTAGTGTGGTGTAGTGTAGTGTGTTGTAGTGTAGTGTGTTGTAGTGTAGTGTGTTGTAGTGTAGTGTGTTGTAGTGTAGTGTGTTGTAGTGTGGTGTGTTGTAGTGTAGTGTGGTGTAGTGTAGTGTGTTGTAGTGTAGTGTAGTGTAGTGTGGTGTAGTGTGGTGTGTTGTAGTGTAGTGTGTTGTAGTGTAGTGTAGTGTGGTGTAGTGTGGTGTAGTGTAGTGTGTTGTAGTGTAGTGTGTTGTAGTGTAGTGTGTTGTAGTGTAGTGTGTTGTAGTGTAGTGTGTTGTAGTGTGGTGTGTTGTAGTGTAGTGTGTTGTAGTGTGGTGTGTTGTAGTGTAGTGTGGTGTAGTGTAGTGTGTTGTAGTGTAGTGTGTTGTAGTGTAGTGTGTTGTAGTGTAGTGTGTTGTAGTGTAGTGTAGTGTGGTGTAGTGTGTTGTAGTGTGGTGTGTTGTAGTGTAGTGTAGTGTAGTGTGGTGTAGTGTGGTGTAGTGTAGTGTAGTGTGTTGTAGTGTAGTGTGTTGTAGTGTAGTGTGTTGTAGTGTAGTGTGTTGTAGTGTGGTGTGTTGTAGTGTAGTGTGGTGTAGTGTAGTGTGTTGTAGTGTAGTGTAGTGTAGTGTGGTGTAGTGTAGTGTAGTGTGTTGTAGTGTGGTGTGTTGTAGTGTAGTGTGGTGTAGTGTAGTGTGTTGTAGTGTAGTGTAGTGTGGTGTAGTGTGGTGTAGTGTAGTGTGTTGTAGTGTAGTGTGTTGTAGTGTAGTGTGTTGTAGTGTAGTGTAGTGTGGTGTGTTGTAGTGTAGTGTGTTGTAGTGTGGTGTGTTGTAGTGTGTTGTAGTGTGTTGTAGTGTAGTGTGTTGTAGTGTAGATTAGGGGGTTGCCAAAGGTCGGGGTGGATGAGCGCCCTTGTGGAGATGCCAGTCATGTGTGTGTGTGGGGGGGGGGGGGGGTGAACTGTGAGGGCGCCCTGACAAACAACCTTGATGTTCCCGACTTCCTTCCTTCCTTCCTTCCTTCCTTCCTTCCTCGTCTCTCTCTCTCTCTCTCTCTCTCTCTCTCTCTCTCTCTCTCTCTCTCTCTCTCTCTCTCTCTCTCTCTCCTCTCTCTCTCTCTCTCCCCTCACACCTCTCCTTACCTGCCTGTGTATTACTACCTGGTATCACCCGTCATATCATTTCAGTACATAATACCCCTCTGTGTGGCTTGACTCGTTTCCGCCATCCTACCTTATCAATACACCTCTCTCTCTCTCTCTCTACATTCTCTTGACGTGGTTTTATTTTAGTTCTCTCTACCGCCATGCCTTCTCCACCTTGCATCATCTTCCATTCTTCCTGGTTCTCCTCTCTCCCTCCCTCACCCCTCTCTCTTCCTCCATCCCGCACCCCTCCCCCTCATCTCTCCCTCCGTTACTACCTGTTTACTGCTTCCTTATCACGTTTATTTCCCTCGTCCCAGCGTCACACCAGCATCTGTGCTACTCTCCCTCACCATTGTCATTCTTCAATTCTTCATTTACTCTGTCGTTTTTATCTCCCTCCCTCCTCTGCTTCTCTTCCTTCCCCCCCCCCCCCTTTCTCTCTTTCTCCCTCTCCCTGTCTTTCCCTCCCTGCCTCCCTCTCGCCTCGGTGTTAGCACTAGCAATGGCGTCTATTTGTAGAGGAAGTGTGTTGGTGCCGCCTCCTCGCTCGTGCTATCCGGTTGTCGCAGTCAGTCAGTGCACCTGGGTGGGGTCATGATGCTCAAGTGCTCGTAAGATTATTATTTTTACTCTTGACTGAATATGAGAGACGCCATTATAAGTAGAGTCTTAATGCTGTTTCGATGCCTTGGGTGCCATCTCTACGTTATAGCTTATAAGAGACAGTTGAATGTGTTGTTGAATCGTAAATATCACAAAGCTTTGAAAATCGTCATCTTGTTGTTGAAGTCGAGGAGAGAACTTACTCATTGTTATTATCTTGTAAACACCATAATTAAGTTAGGTCTCTACACACCACGTACCGGAAGAGGCGTAGATTGACCCTACGGCCTGCGGGGACCCTCGTGACCTGACCTCGTAGCGGAAGTGCGGAAGTTAGGTCGGCGGTGGCCAGGGTCACGGACCAGATGGCGTCTTACTGGTTGGGTTATAGGCTTAATTATACACCCAGTAGGAGGGAAGGTCGATGGGGGTCATGAGGGTGTAATATATCTCCCCTCACCTCTGACCTTCACCTGGCTTCACCCTGACCTCACTCTGACCTCACCCTGACCTCCCCTTGACCTTCCCCTGATCTCACCCTGACCTTCACCTAACCTACTCCTTATCTCACCCTGACCTCACCCGTTATGACCCCAGAAGGTTAATTACTTGTTTTGTAATTTATGTTAGTGTAGGGGGGGGGGGGGAGAAGGGGCATAGGGGGGTGCAGTGTGGGAGACGAGGCGCGGGGGTGAGGAGGGGGGAAGTAAGTTTGGAGGTTTCCGGAAGATATTATTGTCCCTTGGAGTCACCACCCATGACCCTTGTCCACCACTCACCATCATCACCATCATAATCACCACACACTATCACCACACACTATCATCACCACACACCTTCACCATCACACCACCTAAGCCACCATGTCGATCACCACAACCACACTATCATCACCACAACACCTTTTCATCTCGTTCTAGCACTGTCTTTCATCACCCTCTCCTTCACCTCACGACACTACTGAACAAACACAGTTGAGACTACCCCCCCGCTACGGCAGACAGTCGATATTATACCCGAAGAAGGAGACAAGTCACTCCCTTGGCAGTAACGAGTCGAGGCGAAGTTCGAGCAAAACACCAGACTTGACAACTCTCACGTTCTCAACCTCCCCAGCAGGTTCTGTAGTCTTCATCTCTCCCCGTGTTACTGGAGACCAACACGGAGGAACCTGGTACCTTGAGACCAACACGGAGGAACTTGGTACCTTGAGACCAACACGGAGGAACCTGGTATCTTGAGACCAACACGGAGGAACCTGGTACCTTGAGACCAACACGGAGGAACCTGGTACCTTGAGACCAACATGGAGGAACCTGGTACCTTGAGACCAACACGGAGGAACCTGGTACCTTGAGACCAACACGGAGGAACCTGGTACCTTGAGACCAACACGGAGGAACCTGGTACCTTGAGATCAACACGGAGGAACCTGGTACCTTGAGACCAACACGGAGGAACCTGGTACCTTGAGACCAACATACTGTGAGGCACCGTTCTCCTGGGAGTGATGGAGGGGGGGTTAGAGGGGGGGACCAAAAGCCAAGGTTGAGAATTCACAATAGAAAGCATTCTTTTGGTCGTCTTTGTATAATAATTCCTTGGTTAGGTTAGGTTTAGTTAGACTGGGGTAGGGGCAGAACAAGAAGCACTCTTAAACGATATTAGGAACCGGATTTTCAGGTTTGAATTGACGTGTGATGAAAACTTGGATATGGGAGGACAAGTGTTTCAACGTGAGGGCAAAAGTGACGTGTGTTTGGCGCCAGTGTGATAAATCAGCTGCTAAGGTTAGGGGGAAGACGATGACTGTGTTGGTGTGAGGAGTCAGGAGGTGAGAGTGAGAGGTTATGTACGGAACAGGTGGTGCAAGAGTCAGGTGGTGGGAGGTGATGTAAGGAACAGATGGTGGGAGAGTGAGAGTGGGATGTTATGTACGGAACAGGTGGTGGGAGGTGATGTAAGGAACAGATGGTGGGAGGGTGAGAGTGGGATTTTATGTAAGGAACAGGTGATGGGAGGGTGAGAGTGGGGTGTTATGTACGGAACAGGTGGTGCAAGACTCAGATGGTGGTGTTAGGGAAGGATAGATGATACACGTCAAATAATGGTGTGAATGGGGGAGAAGGAGATATACTAGATAGAGGTGGTGGTGGTGTTAGAGGAGGAGAGATGGTGATGGTGCAAGAGATAGGTTGTGGGGTGGGGCGGAGGTGAGGCCCCGGGGCAGGGTCACACACCTGGCACCGGAGTGAGGAAGTGGGGACCCTCCTGGTGGGGTGTGGAGGCTGCTGTCTCACGCTGGATCATGACGCCTCGCACACGACACCTCACGTTCCTCAGTCCACGTTCATCACATGCCACGTTCCTCACAGGCCACGTTCCATACAGCCCACGTTCCTCACAGCCCACGTTCATCACAAGCCACGTTCCTCACAGCCCACGTTCCTCACAGGCCACGTTCCTCAGCCCACGTTCCTCAGTTCACGTTCATCACATGCCACGTTCCTCACAGCCCACGTTCCTCACAGGCCACGTTCCTCACAGCCCACGTTCCTCACAGCCCACGTTCCTCAGTTCACGTTCATCACATGCCACGTTCCTCACAGGCCTCGTTGCTCACAGGCCTCGTTGCTCACAGGCCACGTTCCTCACAGGCCACGTTCCTCACAGGCCTCGTTCCTCACAGGCCACGTTCCTCACAGCCCACGTTCCTCACTCGCAAAGACCAGTGTGTGTAAGGGGGCCCTTCTCTGCTGAATAAAATCGTCGACTTTAGCCAAATAAAAGTGGCGTCCCCGTATCGATGGCGTTTCATTAGTGTATGGAGAACCAATGCAAGGACTTGATCATTTTGGCAATTATGATTTGTTTTAACTTATGTGGTAATTAAATGTATCACCTGTATGGGAAATTTAGTTTTACGTGCCTATTTTGTTCAACTGTTGTAGTTTGTTCAGTGTACGTGTGAATGGATGTCTTAGACGCCATTACAAGAGGAAAATAATAAAACAAATTATGGTTTTAGTTTGAAGAAAAAACAAACTTAATGAAAGTAAAATGAAATGTTTTCGTTGAATGTTTTTTTTTTTGTGAAGGTTATCTGTTATCTTGAGTAAGGCAACAAGGGTCACCAAGAACAGGCCATTGGCTGGCTTAAACTGCTCTTGAAGACACGTATCTCACTCACTGGCGAAAAACATCCATTAGTCAGGTCAGGACAGGTGCACATCCAGATTAATGAACTCGGACAAAATTTATGAACCTGGTGATATGGCAAACCTGGAACGAAAGACATAAGGCATATTTTACAGTTGAGCGATGGAGCATGAGCAGGTGTGTGTGAAGTGAGAGTGGTGAAGTAACAGGTGTGTGTGAAGTGAGAGTGGTGAAGTAACAGGTGTGTGTGAAGTGAGAGTGGTGAAGTAACAGGTGTGTGTGAAGTGAGAGTGGTGAAGTAACAGGTGTGTGTGAAGTGAGAGTGGTGAAGTAACAGGTGTGTGAAGTGAGAGTGGTGAAGTAACAGGTGTGTGTGAAGTGAGAGTGGTGAAGTAAAAGGTGTGTGAAGTGAGAGTGGTGAAGTAACAGGTGTGTGAAGTGAGAGTGGTGAAGTAACAGGTGTGTGTGAAGTGAGTGGTGAAGTAACAAGTGTGTGAAGTGAGAGTGGTGAAGTAACAGGTGTGTGTGAAGTAAGAGTGAAGGTAATTCAGAAGCAACAGGTGTGTGTGTGAAGCAAGAGTGAAGTAACAAGTATGGAAGGCTGGAGGTGACAAGAGGCCAAGTGAGGAGATATGTGTGAAGTGAGAGTGGATTGACAGGTATGAGTGAAGTAAGAGTGAAGTGACAGGTATGGAAGGCTGCAGGTGACAGTGGCCGGGTGAGACAGGAGGAATGTAAGGTCACGCAGCTGTCAAGAGTAAGACCCGCGTGACCTGCTCCAGGAAAAAGGATTCAAGGCTTCCTGGTGGCGGGGAGGGGAGGGGGGGGGGGGTTGCGGCGAGGTCACCTGCGTAGGGTTCAATACTGACCTCTCAACACTGTGACCTCCTGAGAGACATCCTACTCAACCCTCCCTTTCCTCCATCCTCAATCTACCCATCTATCCTCCCACCTTTCCACCCCCCCCTATCCTCCACTTCACCACCACCTAGCCCTCCTCGTTCCGCCCTTGAAGATAGATATGAGCTTTGGTGGTTTCCAATATGTGGTCTTGAGTCTTACTGCATAGTGTTCAATAGGGCCTTTAGTCCATACCTGAACTTTGTCTCATACAGTTACTTTTTGGGGCGAGTGTACATTCTTTATCTATATGTTCACTATATCAACCGCTGGAACTTCTTTGATTTAGAGGGATCAAAATATTTAAGATCAATGTCACTTAGCATCAGTATAACCTATTTTTATTCATATGTTCATTTAGTTATTATGAAGTTTACACTGACTCAGGGACGCCACTTTTATGATATTTTATTTGGTTAACTTTATACGATTTTATTCAACAGAGAGGAGACCCTGTACACAAGGGGGTTAAGAAAAAATATTGTACAAATTTAAGTGTTAGTGAGTGGAGAAGAGGTGAGGCATTATGGGTGATGACAGAACCTGGAGACGTGAACGTGTTAACTCATCTCGGCCTGTCTGTGACGCTCTCCTATTTGTTTATGCGTGTATGCATGTATATATTAACTGAATGTTGATCCTCTGATGTAGATAAATCGACGAATGAGATACCAGGATATGTGTTTGTTGTTTACATTCCTTCTAAACACTGTTGGCCAAATATAGCATCTCTACCAAACATTTAAACCAGTGATATTCTCCGGTCTGAAGTAACTCTTGAAACATATATCGGTTAGGTTATATCGTGGAGAGGTGATAGTTGTTTCTTTGTGTGCTGAGAAGGGGTGAGGGTTGTATAAGACGTGGGTACAGGTGGCGGGAGAGAGATTATTACATTGCTTCATGGTGTAGCTATTCAGTGTTTCCCAAAACCAATGTAGGAAAGAGAACCAGAAAAAATTAGTTAACTTACAATTTTTTTTTTTATGGCCAAAGAAAACATTCAAAACCAAATTTCTGCCTTGAATATGAGGAACAATCATTATTATTATTATAGTGGGTGGGAAGAAAGGTAGGATGGTGGTAGTGCTGGGTAGATGGGTCAAGTTATTAGTGGGTGGGGTGGAAGGAAGGGAGGTGATACTGGTAGGTGGGTGTTGTCACAGGAAAGGATGGAAGTAGGCAGGTGAGTGGTGACACTGGCTGGGAAGGAAGAAAGGAAAGAGGGAAGGGGAGGGAGGCAGATGGGTGGGTGGTGGAGGGGCAGCATGTGGGCGCCTTGACCCCCACTGCGTCATCTTAGATAGGAAGTGTGGGCGGCGAGGTGACCACCAAGGTCCTGCAGCTGTTACGGGGGGAGACGAAGGGAGACACGTGAGGGATTGAAGGGGGGGGGGGGCAGTTATGCAGGTGGTGGTGGAGAGGGGAATCATGGAGATAGGTTGTAGGGGAAAGGGTATTGTGGGGTGGGGGTAGGTAATCTTGTCATGTCATACAGTGTGGCCAGTAATGTATCTGTCAGTCAAGGCTGTCATGAACCACGAGTTGTATGTTTACTTACACTTGACATACATTCATCTCCTCCATTATAAGTCAACATGGCCATGTGGCGACTCTCAATACACAAGGGAACCAATAGGTGTCATGTTATTGATGGCCATATTGTATACGGTGTCCACTATGTCATCTTACCCCCTCTGGTTTGTCTTCGGTACACTAACCATTAACCGAGCTGCTGTATGTATGTATGTATGTAGGTATGTATGTGTGTTAGTCCTCACACCCATCGTCTCTAAACGCATTAATGTGTTTAACTTTTATCGTTTATGAACAGGTAAATTAATGGACTATTTTTGTCATGAATATAATTATTTCTGCTTTTGGTTAGCGTATGGAAAAAGAAGAAGAGGCTGATAATTAGCACGTATTATGGACACACTGTAGGCACCATGTAGCAGCCAGTTAGAGTGAGGAGCAGTGTGTGTGGGGGGGGGGGGGGGTAGTAGGGGTCCTCTCACTGGCACCACTCAACACCTCTCACTCCTCTCTTGCTTCACTCATCACATCACTCGTATATTTATCCTCAGAAAACTTTTAAGCAGGGCGCGTGTGTGTGTGTGTGTGTAAAACATGGATCTGTGTCTGTGTGTGTGTCTTCATGAAGCAGTTGACGTAACTTCATCAAGTGAACACGGCGGCTCCACCTAATCGACTCACCTGACGAGTTTGAAGATAATTTTCCTTGACCTACTTTTCAAGGTCATGTAGCTATTTATTGATGAAATAGCCTGAAGGATGTTCCACCATTCTAAGACACTTCTTTACTTACCTAAATTGGGTTAGGGTGGTTAATCTTTAGGTGAAATGAGCTTGGGTGGAGATTCTTCACGTGATCCGAGATCTTGAACATAACATTATACAAGTATTTACAAAGTATCAGAATCTTAGACGGGTACGGGACATCGTGTGGATATGTGTGGATATGTGTGTAGTGTGGGAGGCGTATATCTGTCTGTACGTGGAAACAGTAGTGAGCAAACACTTGACACGGGAGATGTATGATGGAGGAGGAGTAGAGTCAGTCTTGCACCGTTGACTTGGGTAAGGTCATTTGTGTGTGCCACCTGTAAACAACCGAGGCAAACAGTGTGTTGTGTGTGTACTGTTTACTCAGGACATGACCCCCTGTGTACTGGACTGTGTGTACCCGGGCGTGTATGTGCGTATGGCAGGTTCATTAGTGTTTACATAGACCGTAGAAGCAGCGTCGTGTTTAACACTGCACAGACAACAACAATACCAGGTTCTGTGCCGTGCCCACCACCCACCCACCCACCCACCCACTGGGTATCTGGGTCAAGGTTGGCTGCCCACCACCACCCCCAACACCTGTTCATGTGGTATTGTTCTTACAGCTGTTCTACTTGTTCTCGACACTATATTAACTTGATAACTGTTAATGGACATGTCAACATTCATTTACCAGTCACCTCCACTCACTTCATTTGTCCTAATCAGTGTTAATTGATCATGTTAACACCCCCACATCACCTCTTCCTCGTCGGTGTGTTGAGGAGGTTCTGTTAAAACATGAGTCTCACCTCACTCATGTCTCTGTGTTGTTGATAGTTTCCCCATGAGTTGATAATGTCAGTCCATTAATGATACTTTTTCATTGTCATGTTTTTTAATTATACATGATAATGTTCCTTACTGTGATGTTCCTTGATGCTACTGTTCCTTAAAGATACATGATATTTTTTCTCACTCATGTTTTTTAAATGCTACTTTTTCTCACCGCCATGTTCCTTAATGCTACTGTTCCTCAGTGTCATGTTCCTTACTGCTACTGTTCCTCACTGCCATGTTCCTTAATGCTACTGTTCCTCACTGCCATGTTCCTTAATGCTACTGTTCCTCACTGCCATGTTCCTTAATGCTGCTGTTCCTCACTCTCATGTTCCTTAATGCTACTGTTCCTCACTGCCATGTTCCTTAATGCTACTGTTCCTCACTGCCATGTTCCTTAATGCTACTGTTCCTCAGTGTCATGTTCCTTACTGCTACTGTTCCTCACTGCCATGTTCCTTAATGCTGCTGTTCCTCACTGATGCTCCTTAATGGTTCGTGACCCCGGCCTTTTAAGCATGTAAATCGAATCAATAAGAAGCATTCAGTGACGACTTGGTTTTTCTTCCTCGCGTTGGTGTTGACGGGAAGCTGCCTTAGCGTCGAGCAGGTTAACAGAAAAGCCCTTTGTCTCACCTCCTCAAAGACGGCACCTTCCAGCACACCTTTGATATGGGGGGGGGGGTTGTTATGTACCTAATTCCAAGTTTGATGTTTTTTGGCCATTCGATGAACCAGAGGGGCGCTACCAGGCATGTGGGCGTTGGTGTTTGAAGAGTATGTCGTCAGCTTGGTGGTAATGTGGATGTGTTGGTTCTTGTGGGGATTGTGTGGGTGTGGTGTGGATGTGATGAGTAGAGATGATAGTGGTGTAAATATGTGGTGGTGGTGGTATAGATGCGGGTATGGCTGTCCTGTTGGTAGGGAAATAGTGATGATGGCTATTAATTTTTATAGGTATGGTGTAATTGGTGTGGGTGGTGGGTGTAGGAGCGAGGGCAGGTATACCATGAAGGTGCTGGTCGCCAGATGGTCAAAGACAAGACCTTGCTTCCCACAATAGGGATTATGGCATGACCTTTGTTACAGGTTTTTGTCATCAGTTGCTCTCTCTCTCCCCTTTATGTAAACGCCATGTCTCCTATTTCATCTTTTCTTACAAATCTGTTGAAATCTTAGAGTAAATCATTATATTAATATGAAAGTGATCTTCCAACTTGTTTCATCAACTTTCAACTTTCGCTGGACCGCCTCTGGTGAACATTATGTCAACAATGCCCACCATTTTTAACATGGTAGCGGCCGGTTGTGTGGCAGTACTGAAGTGATCTTTAACACCCCCGGCTACGTGTTGTTATTCTTACCTGGATAATTTATTGTATTTTCCTTACTTTCATATTGCGTCCACTGTCTCCAAGTGCTAAGTGAGAATATTGCAGGACTTGTGGTGCGTTTCTGCGAGGCGCATTAGAGAGTTTTTAATATGTTAATGTTTTATTATTAGTAGTTTACCTTTAGGTTAAGTGAAGGGTGAGGTAGACGTCATTAGCAGGGCCAGGTGTGAGGTAGCGGGGGCACAGTCTCGCCTCTGAGGGAATGTAAACTTTCGCTAGTGGCTCACTCCCTGTTGTGTCATCATCCCCCTGCACCTGTCGGAGACACCTTGACTGCGTGTGTGACGTACATGATGTGTGGTGTTCTCAATTATGAAGGGTGTTGGAGTCTTGTCACAACTACGTCTCTGTGTTGTTCACCACGCGGTCCCCTTCTTGTGTATTGGTGACAGGATTACCGGAGAATTGTTAGTCCTTGAGAGCCGTGGCACACACACACACACACGTACGTTTCGATGACATTTAACTGCGGTAGTGCTGAATGACCATGCGGGAGGTTGTGTGTGTGTGTGGGCAGGTGACCTGGGCCAGATGATCAGCGTGATGACATAGTGCCTCCTCGGCCAGTACTTAACTGGGTGGACCTCATCACGCACCGTCATCACGTTCTGCCTCACGTTCCCCTACGCCGACCCACCATACCAGACCCACCTTGCCTACCTTACTCCTCCACCCTCTTGATCTCTCCCTATTCCTTCTTTGTTCTTACCTCTTCTGTACCCATTCTGAAAGTCACTCTTCGTATTACTTGAAGATCAGGCACCCAACCCACCCCACCCCACCCCACCCGGTATCGCTAGGGTGCTTAATCATTAGGTGAAATAAATTGGGGTGCCTAATCTTCAGGTGATCCCACTCGGCTTCTATCCACCTTCCCTACCTGATATCCGCTTCACCTTGTTCTATCCTGAGGCTGCTTCTACCCGCTTCATCCTACGGGTATTGTCCTTCTCCGACACTCCTATTCCCCCCCCCCCCCCTACTCTTTTCTGAAACCACGAAGTTCCTATCCATCTCTCCTATTCACGTCTACTAGCCTTCCATTTAGCCGAGGAAGACTTTACCTCCGCTGTACCTGTGTTGATGGCGTCACCTCCATCAACACACCTGCTGTTCCTTCTATCCCTCATTGTGATGTCTGGTTTTTATTTTCATATTTTCCTTGAAATTTTATGAATCATTAAACTGTTTATAGTTTTTAGTTCTGTTTTCTATGGGTTTTATTTTTGTACATTATTTTGTATTTTTTCAATCTGGGCAGCACCTGTCGCCTCACCTGCCTCTTCAGGAACCCAGTGATTCAGAAACACGTGAAACCGAAACAGGTCTCTGAATCAATGGGTTCATGAAGAGGCAGATGAGGCGATAGGTCTAAAGTTGTCGAGTGTATAGTCAGTCACCCAGAAAAGTCATGTCACTTGTCTTCCTGAAAACCACGAACCCCAAGATTCAGACTCGTGAACCCGAAGTAGGAGTCATTGACGAATTATTATGTCCATAAATGCTTCGAATTCACTAGTCTGAATCTCGGGGTTCGATAATGACTATTTCAAGCGTTTCCTGTGAGAACATCGGTGTCAGTGACCAGGAGAGTGACGGCGGCAAGAGTCAACAATGAAATCAAAGAGGTACTGGACACTTTGTTAAATCCCGCGACGTTTACTGGTGCACAATGACCACCTGAGAATTTATAGAAAACGGTCTGAGTGTTGACATTCCCGCTGGCACGGAGTGTCGGGGTGAGGACTGAGGTGGGGGGAGTGAGGGCTGGTCAGGGGGTAAGGGGATGTTTCAGGCCAAGGAAATACAGAGATTTCAACACCTTCTAATTGGCAGCTGAGTTTTTGGTGCAAGAAACGTGAGGTGGAGTTGACCTGTATTGTGAAAAGTCGAAAGTTGGTAATGACAATAGTGGTGGAGATGGTGGTGGTGGTGGTGATAGAGGGATGGTGGTAATGGTGACGTTGTTGAAGATGACGATGAATGTGTTGGTGATGGTGAAAGCGGTGGTGATAATGGCATTGATTTATTACGGTGAATATATTTTAACTGGTTTTGATAATGTATGGCTGAGAACACTATATATGACTCCTTAATAAATGGAAACAATAGTCGATTAAGATGATTTAAATAATTAGGTTTGTAAAAATGGTATAGTATGATGTTAGTTGTCTCTGATGTGTTGTAGAGGGAGAATGATATAGTAGTTAGACATTAATAGTAGCGATGAGAAAGGACTCCAAGAGATACTCAAGCATGACTTTCTGGTTTGTTGAAGTGGGTTGTGAGGCTAGGCCGGGAACACTCGTGGAGAGGGAAGTGAAGGTGAGGGGCGGCCTAGGCAGGTGGGCGTTGACTTTCTCATACAGGGAAGTGCTTTAATCTCTCTCCTGATTAAGTTATAATGGTAAGGAAATCGACTCACCAGGAAGACGACAGAGCAGGAAGTAATGAAGAAAGTCTCGTATGTAAATATGGCTAGCGTGGCCTGGTGCAGGGATGAGTTATATACAGACAACACCTTTTTTTTTTAGGATCAGGAAACAAACATTGAGGAAAACAGAGAGGTGGGTGGTGTAGGTGATGGATGGCGGGGGGGGGGGGGGGATTGATTTTCATGTAACGGTGGGTGGTAATGTTCTGATGTAAGATTACAATTGTGTTTACCTGCTTGGGGGGGGGCACTCTACAGGTAAGGTAATGGCAGAGGTGAGGAACGGGTGGAGGCGTGTGTGATATACCTACCTGTTGTTATGATTTAGGAACAGAAGCCTTAATGGGAGACAGGCAGGAGAAGAAGCTACAAGTCTCCGAAACAATGTATGGAGAGAGAGAGAGACAAGTACTGTGACTCGATGAAACTTTGGGTCAGATGAGTTAAGATCCAAGTCCAACTAAAATTACAAGGATAAAAGACTAAAGGAACGAAAAGAAAAACAAAATACAGTATACCTGAAGACGACCCCCTTACATTTTGTGGAGGTGGAGCAGAAGGGGTGACTTGTGACCTTGAATTTCCTTCCTCCACACGTGCCAAGCAGCTTCACTCCACCCATATTACCATCTCCTCTCCACCACACACCACACAATAATCAGCACTGACATAAATTGCATTCCTCTATGTATTTCTCCTTGTTCCTCTCTGCCACGCACTACTCTGTCCACTCTACTGAGCCCACCTTCTACAGGTTGTTCCTCCGTCAGTATCATCCGTCCTTCGTGTTTATTTTCCTGTGCCAATCCATATTCTTCAACCGTCTCTCCTGTTCCCCATCCTCACCAGTCTCTTCTCCACCTCGCCAGCCACTCATACCACATTCGCTAAACTACCACCATCGTCTACAACACACTCTCATAAGTGTTCAGTCACTCCCAAAGCCGGTGGATGGTTGGGTGTTGTTCCAATTTTTTTTTATCAGTACCTTTGTTGTGGATTACATAAGCTGTGTGTGTGTGTAAACTACTAATCATTCCAGCCGCTCTAACATTCGTGATATAACTGAGGTGTTGAGATTTTCCACCTGTTGGGAGGGTGGGTGGTTATGTGAGTAAGTACCATAACACCAACTGTAGATTTTTTTACCATTGGTCCTCTAGTAAATAAATATCCCTGATGTGACGGTGATGGTGGTTTCCAGGGGCTGAGAATAGTGGAGGAAAACAACGAGAGTATTTCAGTAACAATAAGGCGGAAGTGTTGAGATGCGTGCTGACCCCTGCGAAGCTTCCCTCCTCCTCGAACCACCGCCGCCTCAGCAACTAACACCCGCTGTGACAACCTTCCACGCTCCTTAGGCTAAATTTCCCCTTTGTCCTAGTTAAGCAACAACCTTGGCCATCTAGTTATTTAATGGCTGAAAAGAAACAACCAGTTAAAAAGGGATGTTTGAATGTGGTAGAAAGAGAATGACTGAAAGATTGACAAATGAAAGGTACGTGAATGTTCTTGTATTTGAATGTAACAAAGTCGAAGGGCAAAGACGAGGTGGGGACAGGTGAAGGGAGTAAAGTCAGCAGTGTGTTAGAGAAAATAGATGTGACGTTGCTCTTGGGAAATGAAATGGATAAGTCTTAGAATAATATGGATCAGATTAAACATAGGGAGAGAACGTTGGCTAGTGTGAGAATAGTTACACCAGGGAATGAGGATGAGAGAGATATGCTAGTAAGACCTAAATTGAAAAGATTAATATGAGAGATTGATTGCGAGTTGTGGAGGAATTGAAATAAAATAATTGATGATAGGGAAGTGGACGGGATAGTGTTGAAATATAGGGTGCCAGTGATGGAAAGAAGATGCGAGAAGTATGAATTGAAAGGGGGGAATTATTTGTCCAAAGTGAAATGAAATAAATTTACATTAACATATAATATTTCTTGTTTTAATACAAATTTGTCTTTTGCTGTGAGTTTCATGACCAAGATATGACACTAGGTGGAATAAGTAATGGAGGTGTCTTGAATGCCCATAGTGTTAACAACGATGAAGTTTCCAGGTGATTGGAGAAGTGAAGGAGCCATGTGAGGTGTTGAAGTGCAAGTAACATTTGATATATGGGATAGGAAGTGTGAGACGAGAAGCAGGCAGGAGGTCACTCTCTACCGTGTGTGATTGTTGTGGTTCCGGTCCCCACGGCTTTGTTATTGTCCTCGGTGATTTTGTCATGTGGTGAATTACCGAACAAAGCTTTTAGTCATTAGTATTCAATTGTGATTCATTTTTTTTTATTTTTTTTTGGGGTGGGGGGGGGGGTGGAGGAAAGAAAAAAATATTGCTGTCAAACCTTTCATCTGGTCATGGCCGGGAGAGAGATTTCCACCTTCTTCAACTTGTGTGATCATGTGAATGGCAATGGTTCAATGGGTGTAGGTAGTTGATGGTAGAGTTCCGCCTTGTTAGTACTTCGTCTCGTAGTTGTGCTGTCATGCCTTCAAGGTATAAGGAGCCACCACAAACTTCCTCACTTCACAGGTTGATATAAAGTCAACATTAATAATAAGAGTATAAACACCTTTAGTATTTTCATAGAGTCGCTTCTAAGGTGTAAAGGCCTGGGAACTAGAGATAGAAATCCCTTACCAGACTAATCAAGTTCTTTAATAAAGGAATGTCAAGGACCATGATTTTCTGAGGAATAGCAAACAACCGTTTGAGATTGACATCTCTTTACTATAAAAATATATAACAAAACTGACACCACTCAATCAAACATCAATTACGGGAGTCAAACAATTAAGGCAGTCAACAGTTAAATGAGTCAAACAATTATTGGGAGTCAACAACTGATAGAATCAAACAATGAACAGATATTTCCTACGGCAGTGGCCCTGGGGTAAGGTTCTGGAACACGGTGATGCACACTCAGGGTAGGGAAGCGTCCAATCAACTCCACACTCGAGCGACGTCTTGAAATGGCAGGAGAACACCGGGGCACAGACGGAATGAGATGAACTGACGGTCGTGGTACGTGATAGTGGTAGATGACCAGAGAATTGACAGTCGATAAGTGAAGGTCTGGGGACACCGCCCACGAGTCCAGGACTTATGATGAGATCACAGCCAGAATTTGACGAACAGCGGGGTAGCTAGGTAGTGACTGTGTGGCGGCTGGGGTGTATCTGCCCGTGACATAGGTAGCAGCTGCCGTTCTCACCTCTGTCCAACCACCCAAGTGTTAGTCGCACCAGCAAACAAGCGAGTAAGCAGCGGTAACGAGCAGGGAGATAGTTTCCGCCCTTACATAAGGTATTTATGTTAGGAAGTTATCTGTCAGATTACCACACGTTAACATCAGTATGAATTAAAGTTAGTAGCGTAGATTATGAATCAGCCAACCAGAGTTAGAGCTGACAATGACGACAGTGAGGGTAGGACTAAGGTACTACAGCGGCTGGAATGGCAAGGTGGTCACGATCATCACCAGAAGTAACATCACATCATCCCTGGCTGCTGGGAAACACAGATAATTACATCCAATAACACTGTAATATCATAACAGACGTTGTCGATGATAACATGGTTAACTTGGGAACGTTTGACCTGTGTTAATAACTAAGGGAGCGGGTTATTATAGTTAGCCATCATATAAGGACTATAGTCGTGTGTTTTTCATGGTCTACGCCTCTCTTCCTGCTCCTCTTGATTGAGTCTGTGAATGGTGAGGGAGCTGTCACGACTACCGCCCTTCTACACCGGGAGCCGCGCGAAGCCTGTCAAAGCGGCCGGCGGGTGGTGCGAGTTCTTGAAAGTTTTTGTGACGGTGGCGCACTGGGTATGAGGCGGAACATGGGTGTCGGGTGATGTGGGTGTTCTCTGACATGCTATACTGCGGGGCTTCAAGTGACATGTGGGAGTGAACAAAAGTTATTTCCAAAGATACACAGGAATGGAATATATTAACTAAGATGTCTTCTTCTTTAATTAATAACAATAATGATAGTAAAGGATTTCATCTACCATGATAATACCAGAGTAATAACTGCAGAATGAATAAAGTTTTGATAATATGAATTATTCTCGGCACTTCTAAGTTTAACTCAATTCAATACGTTATAGTTCAATGAAAATTAATCGAAATTTTAAAATAGTAACATTTCGTGGATGTGTGTGTGTGTGTGTGTGTGTGTGAAAAAACAAGTGTACATGACCTCTCACTGGGGGGTGGTGTGTCTTGTGGTGAGTGGCGGGACATTACTAGCATCACTGGGTGTAGTTCCGGCAAGATGATCTCTACCTGTCAGTCACTATACGTGTTTCCTCCATCCACGCAACTGTGACTTGTCCTCCTCTTCCTCCTCTCGCTGGCTGTAACATCTTCATATATGTAGTTATTTGCGCTACATGCCTGGGAACATTATCACTTACTCAACTACAACATTAAGCCTCACGTTACAGCTCACCAGTTATAGATAGGAAGTCCACTCACTTGGTGCTGGGATCAACCTTGAATCCAGCAGCTGATCCTCCCCTGGGCGGCCGCACCGTAGGGTCCAGATCCCCGTGCCCAGTCAGTCTTGCCCGAGCTGCCGTCGCGAGAGGTGGGTTGTGACGCAGCTCCTCGTCCCTCCCTCACTCATTATACGGAATTAACCACTTGCCGGGATTACGGGTGTGTTGTGTGGTGTCGACTGGTGCGTTGTTTAGTGCGGAGTGTGTGTGGTGGAGCCTCTGGTGATGGTCTGGCACAATAAGTGGATGAACGTGTTTTTTGATATCCACTCTCTTGAAAATGTGTGTTTACTTTTCCATTGTTACAGTAAGACCCAGTGTAGCTATTGGTGGCAGGAGAGGCTGTTTTGGAGCACCTGTTATTATGGTGCTCATATACCGTATCTGATAAAATTGTGGAGAGACATACGGCTCTCAAGATTGAATAGAGAATGTAATTGGTTGATTAAAAAAAAAAGACAGCTACAACAGCGTGAAGTATACAGGAGTGATCAAACATTGGACGGGTATAGATAGGAAGGGGAAGTTTACTGATGGCCGATTGGCAGTGGATATTATTAATACGAGCGAGGAGTTAAACTTTTGCTGGGTGTGGAGCAAGGCCAGCCACTCGTCGCCCGCCTGCCTGCACCGGACGGTGTGTGTGTGAGTCGCCTCGTCCAATCCCGGTCTCTTAACTTCTTAACATCAATATTACCTTCACATGATTGCGTGTTTCCCCTTCACTTCCTCTCCTCCCTCCCCCCATACACATCTACTGTACCTCACTCCCTCCCCCCATACACATCTACTGTACCTCACTCCCTCCCCTCATACTCATCTACTGTACCTCACTCCCTCCCCCCATACACATCTACTGTACCTCACTCCCTCCACCATACACATCTACTGTACCTCACTCCCTCCACTCATACACATCTACTGTACCTCACTCCCTCCCCCCATACACATCTACTGTACCTCACTCCCTCCACCATACACATCTACTGTACCTCACTCCCTCCCCCCATACACATCTACTGTACCTCACTCCCTCCACCATACACATCTACTGTACCTCACTCCCTCCCCCCATACACATCTACTGTACCTCACTCCCTCCCCCATACTCATCTACTGTACCTCACTCCCTCCCCTCATACTCATCTACTGTACCTCACTCCCTCCCCCCATACACATCTACTGTACCTCACTCCCTCCCCCCATACACATCTACTGTACCTCACTCCCTCCACTCATACACATCTACTGTACCTCACTCCCCCCATACTCATCTACTGTACCTCACTCCCCCCATACACATCTACTGTACCTCACTCCCTCCCCCCATACACATCTACTGTACCTCACTCCCTCCCCCCATACACATCTACTGCACCTCACTCCCTCCCCCCATACACATCTACTGTACCTCACTCCCTCCCCTCATACACATCTACTGTACCTCACTCCCTCCCCCCATACACATCTACTGTACCTCACTCCCTCCCCTCATACACATCTACTGTACCTCACTCCCTCCCCCATACTCATCTACTGTACCTCACTCCCTCCCCCCATACTCATCTACTGTACCTCACTCCCTCCCCCCATACTCATCTACTGTACCTCACTCCCTCCCCCCATACACATCTACTGTACCTCACTCCCTCCCCTCATACTCATCTACTGTACCTCACTCCCTCCCCCCATACACATCTACTGTACCTCACTCCCTCCCCCATACTCATCTACTGTACCTCACTCCCTCCCCCCATACACATCTACTGTACCTCACTCCCTCCCCCCATACACATCTACTGTACCTCACTCCCTCCCCCCATACACATCTACTGTACCTCACTCCCTCCCCCCATACACATCTACTGTACCTCACTCCCTCCATACACATCTACTGTACCTCACTCCCTCCCCCCATACACATCTACTGTACCTCACTCCCTCCCCTCATACTCATCTACTGTACCTCACTCCCTCCCCTCATACTCATCTACTGTACCTCACTCCCTCCCCCCATACACATCTACTGTACCTCACTCCCTCCATACTCATCTACTGTACCTCACTCCCTCCCCCCATACACATCTACTGTACCTCACTCCCCCCATACTCATCTACTGTACCTCACTCCCTCCCCCCATACACATCTACTGTACCTCACTCCCTCCCCCATACTCATCTACTGTACCTCACTCCCTCCCCTCATACTCATCTACTGTACCTCACTCCCACCCCCATACCATCTACTGTACCTCACTCCCTCCCCCCATACACATCTACTGTACCTCACTCCCTCCCCCCATACACATCTACTGTACCTCACTCCCTCCCCTCATACTCATCTACTGTACCTCACTCCCTCCCCTCATACTCATCTACTGTACCTCACTCCCTCCCCCCATACACATCTACTGTACCTCACTCCCTCCCCCCATACACATCTACTGTACCTCACTCCCTCCCCTCATACTCATCTACTGTACCTCACTCCCTCCCCCATACACATCTACTGTACCTCACTCCCCCCATACTCATCTACTGTACCTCACTCCCTCCCCCCATACACATCTACTGTACCTCACTCCCTCCCCTCATACTCATCTACTGTACCTCACTCCCTCCCCTCATACTCATCTACTGTACCTCACTCCCTCCCCCCATACTCATCTACTGTACCTCACTCCCTCCCCCATACACATCTACTGTACCTCACTCCCTCCCCCCATACACATCTACTGTACCTCACTCCCTCCCCTCATACTCATCTACTGTACCTCACTCCCTCCCCTCATACTCATCTACTGTACCTCACTCCCTCCCCCCATACACATCTACTGTACCTCACTCCCTCCCCCCATACTCATCTACTGTACCTCACTCCCTCCCCTCATACTCATCTACTGTACCTCACTCCCTCCCCCCATACACATCTACTGTACCTCACTCCCTCTCCTCATACTCATCTATCTCAACCTCTCATACTTCCCTACTTTATTCCATTTATCTGATTCTCTTCTTCCCTCACTGCCATTTTTCTTCGTTTCTCCCCTATTCCTTCTAGTTTCTGTAATCCCCCTATCCTCCTCCCCCCTATCCTCCTCCCCCTATCCTCCTCCCCCCTATCCTTCTCCCCTTCTCCCACCTATCCTTCTCCCCCCTCCCCTTCTCCCACCTATCCTTCTCCCCCCTCCCCTCTCTGTAATTCCTTTCCTTCTTTACAACTTCTTTCCCCGTCCACTCACCCTCTCGACCCAACTCATCCATCCACTCTCTCCCCATCCATTCATCCATCATCCATCCACCCACCTTGTCCCTCATCCATCCATCCTCTCCCCTATCCATCCACCCACCTTTTCCCTTATCCACCTTTTCCCGTATCCATCCACCCACCCTTTCACCACCCTCCTTTCCACTCCCTCCTCATCCATCCCTGTACCCTCTCTCCCACCCATCCACCCACCCCACTCCTCCTATCCTCTCCTATCCACCCTACTTCTCCCCTCCCCACACAATACCCCCCACAAAATGATAGTTACTGCCCAGAACTTGTCAGCCATAGTACTTTCGTGTCACACATTTCAAATCCATTTACGATCATAATTTTTTTTTATCATAGTTTATTATAATTGGTGGAAAAAATAGTTAATTATCTTTTTTCTTTATTTATATTTTTTTATCGTGTATAATTGATTACGTTAGTTATTAAATTACATGTACTTATGCAGTGGGGTTTTATTTAATTATTTATTTAGTTTTCTGGTCCGGTGTTAATTGTAGTTATTATTACGCTTCTTCTCATTGTTGACGTTATTCTGTTATTACTTTACTTAAACAACTAAGGTCAATTACACTTGTCTATTAACGATCATATTTTAGGAGATATACAAGTCTTATTTTATTCTTATTTATCATCTTTTCTTCATCATTCTCTTCTCATTATTCTTTTTTATTATTATTTATCTTCCTGACACTTTATTACTTCATTTTCTTATTATTATTTTTAACGTAGGAGTGTGAGAAGAAGGATGATAAATGAGGTTGGCTGGCTGGTTGTTGTCTGGTTGGACGACTGATTGCTTGGTTGGTTGGGTGGTTGGCTGGCTGGCTGATTGCTTGGTTGGCTGATTGCTTGGTTGACTGGCTGGCTGATTGCTTGGTTGGCTGGGTGGTTGTTGGTTGGCTGGGTGGTTGTTGGTTGGCTAGGTGGTTGGGTTGTTGGCTGGTTGATTGGCAAGAGGAAACGGGAAATGAAAGTTGGAGTTTGGAGGAGGAAACGTGGAGTTAATGCTGACATATTGTTGAGATCGTGGAGGCGAGAGCGGGACGACCGAGCCAAGGAGCAGTGTACTCTAAGATAATGGCTCTTAATGGCGGGAAGACAGGAAGAGTTGTATTTATTTATTTTATTTTAACCGTCATGAACTAGGACACTTAACAGGTGTAAAAGTCGTGGTTAGTGGTGTGGGTGGGTGTTATTGGGGGTGGGGGTGTTCGTTGTAGGTGGAGTGGTGGGTAGCTGGTGTTTGTTATTGGGGGTGGGGGGGGGTAGTTTGTGTGGTGGGTGATATAGTGGTGCCTGAGTGTCTACAGTTGAATACTGTACTGGGTGTGATCGATCCTAAGCAAGACTACCTGCAGTAGCACCACCCCTCCCTCTTGTGTGTGTGTCCAGCAAGTTGTACAGCGCGGGGGTCCTCGTCTGCCTTATCTTCCATATACGGATGAAAATTACGTCTTGGTAGTGATGTGCAACTCACTCGGCCCATCGTAGACTCTCCCTAAATACTCGTGGTTATACGGTACCCGAATAAGGCCTCCACACCACCCACGCCCACCATACTCACGCCCACTCTTCCTCACCCCCGACAAATAGTGAGGGAGGGTAAACACCCTTCCACGGGGACCAGTGGGCGGTGAGGGAGGAGGACGAGGAATGTAAGTGGGAGTGATGAGCGAGTAACTGATGACTGTGATGGTAACAGAGGCCCGGATGGCGGTCATTATGCTCGGACAAGAGCTGTTGTTACGCCTCACTCACTGGTTTTTCCCATCAAGACGAAATATATATTTACCCGAGGATAGAAGTTATTTCCCCAGAAGGGAGTCAGGTAGACGTTGAGGTGTAGTGAGGTGAGTCAGGCAGCGTCTGGAAGTACGTGGTAGCAACCCTGGAGGCGACCGTGTACCTGGCCCCCCACCTGCCTGCCTCACAATGATATTTGGATTGTCATGGTTATGTTTATCTTGCCGGGAGCGAGTAGGTCGTAAGGGTATTACTCATTATTACTGAATGTGTTAACGTTATTATTAAATAAAGAAACATTAGGAAGACAGATTTGATGTTTCCTGGAGTACACATATATATCGTGATGTTCAATATTTGTGTTTTAATATGTGAATTTACTTTGGAAAATATTTTATGTTGTCCATATATCTCATAATTATCTGTCGTATATGTATATAGAAAGAGAGAATAAGAAAAGTGGCATTCATGATTAAAGCTGACGTGGAAGTAACAGTAGATGACCAAGCTACAGTTAGTGTTGTCAGTGAACTGTTGGTCACCATTATGTTACAAAGGTAACTTAAGAGACGTGAACCACATGCCTGTGAAACTAAGTGAACTCGACTCTAATGATATTTTTACGGTGACACACTTGATAAAATACCATTAAGAGTTATTATCTGGGAAATGATGGCTCTGGCACCTGGCTGATACAGTGAAGCAGTACCGGGCGGTGGAACCATGTGAGGACAGGTGCCAGTGTACGTGTGGAGGTGCCACCATGGTGAACGTACGGTGCCTGGCCTGCCAGGTCAAGTACCGGGTGCTAGCCGCCAAGAACAACAACTTACTAGAGTGTCAAGCGCCCATACACGCCCCCAAGTTCCCCTACCGGGCACCTAAGTTACGGAAACCCAGGTCCTACAATAGGGTAAGTCTGTGTACCTTTGTGTGTGTCTGTCTGAGTGTCTGTGTGTGTGTGTCTGTCTGTCTGATAAAAGGTCATTACTAGCATAAAACACACACACACACACATGTCAACACATCTGTTTTTGAAGAGTTTGTTTTAATTATTGTCCAAATTACTTCCCGCCCGTCATACTTGAAGACTTCTCGGCATTTCCTGTGTGATGCAGTACTCCCTAGACACGTGCAGGTACACTACCTTCACCTATCTCTATACAGGAGGGTAGTTAAGTATACAGTACACGGGTCATTATATGTATTCGAGAACCCTTAATGACGTGCAATAAACAGAAACCTAAACAAAAAAAACTGTAGGAATAAAGTCTGATTATTGTAAAGAACATATAACCATGGAATAACGTCAGTAGTTCACGCGAGGACGGGATGCAGGTTAGGTCAGGGCAGGATACCTAATAGGTCGTCAGGGCAGGGTACAGGATAGGTCGTCAGGGCAGGGTACAGGATAGGTCGGCAGGGCAGGGTACAGGATAGGTCGTCAGGGCAGGGTACAGGATAGGTCGTCAGGGCAGAACAACAGCATCGGTAAGGTCATAACAGCATAACATGGGAGGGGTGGGTGGGGGGGTGGTGTGGTCCTTGGCAGTACAGTTTCACCCGGTGTGTGTTCAAGGGCAGCAGAGGAGGTGGCACAGCTGGGGGAGGGGGGGGGGGCAGGACACGGCAGCCACTACACCAGGAGCGACAGTATCAGTAGAGGAGTAAGAAAGTTCACGACCAACACACTGACTTTTTCCTCTGTGATGGAAGACTTGTAATGACGGTGTTTTCTCCCCCCGTGCAAGATCCCTCACGCCTCTCCCTTCTCCTCTCCCCACCTCCCTTCCTTTCACCCTCTCTCCCTTCTCCCTCCCTCTCGCTTCCCAATCATACACGCTTTCAGGTTATTCCTCTCCCTCCCTCCCTCCCAGGATCATCAGCCTTCCCCCTGCCCCCTTGCTTCACCTCCCAACCATTTCCCGGTCCTCGTTTCTCCTTTCTGACCTTTTCCGTCTTTATCAACTCCTTCCCAGTCTTTCTCCCTCACTCACTCTTCGACATTCCAATCTTTCCAATCATTCTAGCTCTCTTAATTTACATTTTTCCCCTCCCTTCTTCTCTCCTCTTTCCCCCATCCCCTACGTTTCCTTAGTCCTCCTCCTCCTTCAGTCCTCCCTCCCATCTCCCCTCCTTCACCATCATCTCCCCATTCATTACCATGTGACATGTAATCATAATTCCAAACCTTAATTACAAATATTTGGAAAAAGAAGACAAACAATAGACCAAAGAAACGTGGAAGAAGAAACTGTAAAAAGGCGGAATAATTTGCCTCCCCCAAATTTTGTCGGTGGTTCTTGTTGGGAGTTGACGCCAAAGACTGAGAGGGAAGAGAGACAGGTGGCCAGGTGTGACTTGTGTGTTACCTGTTATTTTTACGCAAGGTGTCTGATCTGATGTATTGTCGTGTTAAACTGCTGGTGGTGGTGACGGGTCAGTGTTAGGCTGATGGTCAGTTGTGTATTAATTGACTGTACCTTGAACACCTGCGGTCGGGGGGGGGGGGGTGACTTGGGGTCAATGTTAATTTTTTTTTTTTATAGAAATAAAGGTCATCATCATCACCTTTCCCTTTGGTATTTTATATTTTATTTTTGTATAATATGTCGTACCTGTTGTGACACCTGTGGAATAATAGTCACTGCACACTTCCTTTACTCCCGTGACGCCCTGGTCACTGCAGTTAGTCGACATTATTGGCCCAATTACTCCATGTGATGACAAGCTTGAGTCCAGGTTGATCCGGTTTATTTGGACGTGTTCACCATTACCCTCCCCAGCGATACTGCACAAGACACGACGCCCCAGATGATCCTGCTGATAGTGTCTGATCGCACGTGAGATACCCGCCCTGGGGGATACAGTTACGCCTGGTACTCGCCAGCTGCACACCCTCACCTCTATCATTACGGGACATACGGGTGAATTTACGGATCTTGTGCCGAGACATAGGAGTGACTGTTGTGGTTTGAGATTACACCGTATTTTTGTAGAGGTAAAGAGAGTCCTTGTCGCATCACGTCGTAAACAAGGAATACATAAATGGGTGAACTTTATCTTTTCTCAGGATATAAACAGGATTTATGATGATATAAAGTTGGACTTAGTGGTAATTGTGGTGAATTATACTGTGAACAAAAGTCGGTGTTTAGCCAACTGTGGTAGTAAAGTCTGTCTTGATCTGTACGGAAAAGCTCTTCTGTAGAATCTGTTGGGAAAGTTTATTTGATCTTAATCTCTTCTGTATACACTCACTACACATTAGGTACGGCTCTATATCTCGGCTGGGAAGTTTGTGTGGCGAGGCAGTTAGACTTTGACCCACATTATCAACAATTGCGTCGCGGAACTTTAACCTGCGCTGCGGTAATTGTTGGGGAGAGCAGCGACCTTTGTTCCTGTGTGGGGAGTGACACCTCTCGTGTGTGTGTGTGTGTGTAACCTTGTAGATAGGTGGCTACGTGTGCCAGGTACTCGTAAAATATGCAGGTGCAGGTATAACAGAGGGAGCGTGCATGAATGAACCAGGTGTTGGATGCTTTAGCCCTCTTCCACCAGGTGTGATCTCCACGGCCTCGCTCCAGTTAATTAGCGGGAGGAGTAAAGCACGTGGCAGGTCAATAGAGGCGAACCATTAATTACTGCCTCGTTTGTTGTGTGTCGGCTGAGCGGGGCTGTCGGATGTCTACTGAGCGGGGTGGTCGGGTGTCGGCTGAGCGGGGTGGTCGGGTTGCGTATTGAGGACGGGGGGGAGTGGGGTGGAAATTCTGTCGGGGGTTCAGGAACTTAATCGTGAGGACGTGTGTTAGTGTCTGGCGAGGAGGAGAGTCTTATCATATGCTTTGATTATAAAATTCGAAGCACAAGATAATTATTACTGCTGTCAGAAAGGTCACTTGATTACAAAACAAATACTGTTGTTGTTAAGAATTATGGTGTTCAGGTTGATGTAGAGAGAGAGAGAGAGAGAGAGAGAGAGAGAGAGAGAGAGAGAGAGAGAGAGTGTCATATTGTTGTTGTCAAGTACTGCTGCTCATCGTGACTTCCTGAACACACTGACAATATAGCTCAAGGTATTAAGTGGGTGAGTGAGCATTGTGTGTATGAGTCGTGGTGTGGTGTTTACTCTGCCTGAGGTCACGGTGGTTAAGGCTGTTATACCTGGGTCACGATGTTGGGCGAGGGAGCACACGGCGACACACTCGGAAGGTCATGTCAGTCACGTCGATGTTGACACGGTGCATTAATGACAATCAGTAGGGGTTTAGATATTGCTGCTGGGAGTTACGCCTCTCTGTAGTGATATACAGTACTTTTGTTCATAAATGTGTACTTCTTACGCTTGTGTATATGCTTGTACGCATCCACACACATACATACATACGTACGCACACAAATACACACACACTCATAGAATACCCCCTCCTATCCCCTACCCCCTCCTATCCCCTACCCCCTCCTATCCCCCAGTTACACCTACCCTCTCTCCTTTGCGTCCCTCACTTCACGCTCATTGACACTCATTCGGGAACCCATTACTGGTGACGGGTGTGGTATTATTAACAGTGTCAGGAGGTGTAGCTGGTTAAGACACCTGGGACGGCCCGACAACACCCTGGCAGCCATATATACTGTGTGGCGTGATGCTGACTGTTGTATTTTGATATGTCCTGCTGAATAAAGTTGTTATTGTACACATCTATCATTGTCTCCCTTGGGCGGGTCCTGCGTGTGGTGAAGGTAGAGGTAGGTTGGTGGTGAAGGTAGAGGTAGGTTGGTGGTGATGGTAGAGGTAGGTTGGTGGTGAAGGTAGTAGGAGGTTGGTGGTGATGGTTTGTTGGTGGGTGGTGAAGGCAGAGGTAGGTAGGTGGTGTAGATGTATATAGAGGGTAAGGGGCCGTCGTCCACCATGCCGAGGATATGTTGGCCTGTAAATGTGGGCGTGGCCAGTCTCCCGCATCCTCTTACAGTCAGACGCAGAGTGGGCCACTCCTGTCCGGCCAGCTTACACCTGCTGCTGCCTCACACTGTCTTACCTGCGCCTGCGGTCCCTGCCACACCCTCTCTCTCTCCCTTCTCCCTGCTTCCATTATATATCCCTTATTCCTCCCATCCATTAAACCTTTATACTTTGGTCAACTAGTTAGAAAATCTCGATGGGGCTTTTTCGTATACATTTTCTTAGGGAGCGGAAGCCTGAGAGCTATTATCAGGTCTGTGTTTTGGTGTGTTTGGCTGTGGGTCATTGTGGGCGAGTCACAAGCAGGGGCCCAGGCAGCCAGTACATTGTAGGTAGTAATAAGAGGGTTATATGGTGGGTGGGAGCCTGGTGACCCATCCCCAGCCCACCATAACCTAGTTATCATTAGCCAACCTTACCTGTGTACCGATCACCTGCTCATAACGCCCACCCACGGCGCCTGATCATACATATACATCAGACCCAACCTCTTGGTGTTGAGATGAAGACCCCCCCCCCTCTCTCCCTCAGTCTTAAGTGTGTTGATGTTAATTTTTATCATTTCTCCGTTATGTCGTGGTTGTAGTTTCCTCTCCCTCCCCTCTGCCCTCCTACCCGCTCCCTGCACCAGAGGGTCCCGCCCATACGTCAAATACAAACCTTATCTTCACGCTGTCCCAGTTTCTTTATGCAGGTTAATTGTGATGACGGTCACCCGTTCACCTGCCTCGGAGGTAACCTCCCATGGGTGACCTTATTGCATAGCAGCTGCAGGTTGTCAGCGATAAAGGCTCGCGATACTTGCCGCTGTAAATGTGCTATTGGAGAGTGTCTGTGTGTGAGTGTGTAGCCGTGACGTTTTTGTGGTGGTGTGGTCCAGGTTGATGGTGGTGTTACCTGGGCAGCGGGACTCACTCCTAGTTGCTACTAACCGTACACGCTAGTTTCCCGTCGGCTGGTGTTGACCCACTCACCGTATTTGGACAGGAAGAGGAATGTCGTCTTAGACAAAAGAGGCAGTAAATATTGGCGTTGAGCTACACCATACCGGGAGACAGTACTCCGGTGATCCTGCTGCTCTAGGGTGTACACACGGCCCCGCCTCACCTCCACACTCACCAACATACATTCACTCACAGCCAAGATGACAGCACACAACACATGCACAGGTTACTGCAGTAAAGTAGATAATCAACCCAATTTTTTACCCTTTATAAACAGTAGCCACTTCGTACTCAGTTGGTATTAACTATTGGAGAAGGAAGCTTTATTTCGGTAACAATGTAAAACCACTCTTTTGTGTACAGAAGACCGCCAGTGTGTGCAAAAAAGAGGTCTGGTCTCGCGAGTAAATGGACAAACTTGAGGACATGTGCTGCCAACATAATTAAGTTAGTGTGAGAGGCTATCTTAGTGTAGCCCTCACCACGTCTCGTCTCCACCATCACCCTACCTATACTCTCACATTATACACCTTTATCTCGTACCGGCATCACCTTTTGCAGCATTCCGAGGTTTTTGTCTTGCATATTGATCAACCTGCAACTGGTGCAGCCCCCAATGCTTGCAACCAGCTGTTCCCTCTGGTGAATGGAAGGGGAGAGGTTTACGGGTCTGGTTTTTGTCTGTAGATGAATATTCAGCGTGTAGGTTTTTGACGGAGCGTGAGATAGTACACGACGTTTACCTGGCTGGTGCATATACGTCTAAAGCGACGCACGACCAGGTCAGGTGGACGTCGCTTGAGGTTACGTTGTGACGGTAGCCACGGCCCCCGGTCATGAGAAAACACCGAAGGCAGTGCCAGTAGCTGCTCAGGGATTCAGGGTGGTGGTTGACCGGTGCTGTGGAACGGACGTGTGTGGCATGTGGTGTCTGGCTGAAGAACTTGACCAATGTGTAGCGTGTCACTCCTAACATTCTCCATCATGATTTATGTCAGGAGACGATGGTCCCTCCCTCTCTCCTGCGTATCCCCTCCCTCCTTCCCGCCTTTCCATTCAGGATACCATCGGAGGGTTCAGTTAATTACTACTGTGTACATTTCCATAAGTGAATAAGGATGCCAGGCAGATGAATAAGAACATTAAGACAGCTTTCGTGCACCATATCTGTTGTGAAGAATATTGTACTGCATTTATATCATATGTAATAAAGTTGATTCTCGGATATGTAAACATTAAGTGATAATTTTTTACATAATATACATGGACACGGTAGATAGGTAGATGTGAAAGTGGTTGCCAAGATTGCTGCATTAACTTAAACCTTTCATAGTGTACCTGTGTCCACCCTGCCCCCCCCCCTTTCCATCCAGTTCTCCCTCCACCCCTCCCCCCCCTCCCCTTTCCACCCCACATCCTTCATTCTTATCTACCCTCCCCCCCTCTCTCTTCCCCTCTGTACCACCGCTTCCAACCCCCCACCCTGTACTACCTCACCCCCCATCCCCCCCATCCCCCACCGTGACCACACACCCTCCCCTAGTGTTAGGTTCAGTAATTATAAGTTTCAGGACATAGGCCTCTCTCTGGCTACTATATCCTGGGGTCTCCTCAGGGATGCCAGATTAAAGGCGAGGGCATAAAGAAGGGTTCGGGATGACGGCGATAACGTGGGTGATAAACGTTCTTCGAGTAATGCAATTTTCTTCTTGCATAATTACATTCCTGTCCTCTCAGAAGTATTATATTAGCCTGTGGTATATACTGGTTAGGTTGAATACTCGCTAGTCGCTACAAAAAAAAAGTATCTTGACGATTTTGTGTGAGACAATATGACACAACGGACGAAGGATTTTGATAACCCTATCGAGACAACAGGAGTCATTGTTCATTCTGAAATTCATCGGACCCCCCCCCCCCCCTCCCGTGAAGATATTTTTTGGAGTGAGTTGTATGCGTGTATCTCGATATTATATTTGACTCATCATCCTCGTTTGTGTCTGGTGGATCAAGGGGCCACAGCTCAGGGTAGATGATGGGTGAGAGTGGTGTGAGGTGAGTGTAGGAAGTGACAGAGAACAGAGAGCTGTACTACACTCACGGACAAAAGTTCTCTCCCTGTGGTGAAACGTGAGTCACGGGAATGGGTCTCCGAGCTGTCTTACCCTGACTGTCATCTGGTGCAGGTGTGTTGTTTTATCTCATTTGGGGTCGATGCTGCTTCATTCTGGGAGGAAACGAGCTCTTGACCCCAACTGCACCCATGGCCATATCTTTCTTCATTTTACGTTTTCTCAACAGGTTATTCTTTCCCGGCTTTGTTATCCCGTGAGCCACTAGTTAACCAGAGCTTTGTGTGTGTGGTAGAGGCAGTATCCCGGAAATTAGTCACTTCTGTTAGTATTTCATCCCGGGAAGCGCGGAAACTAAGGTATTGTTGTGAGACCTTGACCTCCGCTTGTGTTTGTGCACTGTGGTGGCTGCATCCTCACTACCTCTGTTCGTCTGGTCTCCGGGTTTGTCTTTTCCTGGTGTATTAAGAGTGTCGCCGAGAATCAAGGCTAAATGAAACGTCCTGTGATCTCATTGAGCTTCCCGGGTGACGTCAGTGATGGTCAAAGTTGGATGTGATGTGACTGGCAACGACTCTAATGGGTTTTATTCCTTACAGATCCCAACCCAACCAATTCTAACCCAACCCAACCAATTCTAACCCAACCCAATCTATTCTAACCCAACCAAACCATTAGAAGTTGGCCCTAATAACAGTGGTTAGGTTAGTTTAGGTTGGAATCCATTGACCTGTCACCACCGTATGTAAAAAGGTCAGGCGGGTCCTCCGTACTGTACGTCTAGGTGAGATGGCACTCGGCTTCTCAGAGGTTCCTGCGTTTACTGCTGGTGTGAGAATATTTCAAACTGGTTTATACTTAGCAATGACACAGAGGTGACCGCCGGAATGGAGGTTACGATACGTTAAGCGGAAAAAAATATATGATGCGAGTCTTCTAGAATTACCATCCTTTGTCTCGAGACTCGTACTTCCCGAAACCTGTATGCGAGACTTGTACTAGTCTAGATCAATACGCGAGATCTTTACTAAGCGAGATCTGTGCTATTCGAGACCTGTATGCGAGGCATGTACTACTCGAGACCTGTACTATGTGAGACCTGTACTATGCGAGACTTGTACTATTCGAAACCTGTACTACTCGAGACCTGTACTGAGGCCCAGCAGGGGACTAGGGCGGCCGTCACGCGGGTTTAGGTGGCACGTGGATTGGATTGTTGTTCCATTGTCCTGTTCATCCTGTGTGACGGTGGTGACGTCAGACTCTGTTGCGTCACCTCCACCTCCTCTCTCTGGCACCCTCCTCCCCACTCTGAGATCCTTCTGGCACTCTACACCCTGTCCTGCCTCCACCCCGTCCTGCCTCCACCCCGTCCTCCCCCCCCAACCCTTCACCCACTCAATTTTTTTTATAGTTATGATATTCAAATTTAGGTTCATTATTATATTATTATGGCACCCAAGCACTACATTAGGCTCTTCAGTGTGGTTTAAAATGAATAGTTTTAAGAAGGTGAAGCGGATGTCACTACCTCTGGAAATATTACTCTATTGGGAAAACAAACTTGGGGGTCTTTGGTACTGAGGTAAACTAGAGGAAGGATGTGTGGGTGGCTTTGTTTTGTTGTGGGATGTGGTCATGAGGGGGCAGTGTGTCGGCGTGACCCATTAGCACACCGTTGACGTAAATGGGTGAATCAGTTTAGTGTGTGTGTGTGTGTTGACTGTCATGGGGGTGGGTGGCCTCTTGCGTCATACGTGTGGGTAGGTTCCCTCCTCAGCAGGTGGCACACGTTTGGTCTACTGTTCTGACCTTGTTCACTCAATTATTATGTGTTTATTGAATTTGTTGTACATTTATTAAGTTTATTGGTTGAATATGTATTGTGTGTTCTGCATGTATATACTTACCATATTTTTCTTTCTTGCAGGTAAGTTGTGTCACCACGTAGAGAGACTGATGGGGGAGGAGACATGGTAAGTAAGATCGTGACTCGTGTTTACAGTAGATCATGAATTTTTGGGGGTCATCTTTAAACGTCTCGACTCCGTCCCTGTGTTTACAAATCCCGACAAGGTATCCTCAACCTACAGTATCTAGCGCGACCGAACCAATGAAACTAAACTAACCCGGGAGTTGTGGTTTGAGGTCAGGGATTTTGATTGGACACGTGATTGTGGTGTTTACATGGTATTGGTCACGACGTCTTATGCTGGTCTTGTTCTTGTGAGTGTCAGGATTCCACTACCACTATCACCGCCATCACTACCACCACCACAATCACCACCACCACTACCACCACCATTACTATCACCACCACCACCACTATCACCACCACCACCACTATCACCGCCACCACTACCACCACCACTACCACTATCACCGCCACCACTACCACCACCACCACTATCACCGCCACCACCATTACTATCACCACCACTATCACCACCGTCATTACTATCACCACCACCACTATCACCGCCACCACCATCACCACCACCATTACTATCACCACCACCATTACTATCACCACCACCACCATTACTATCACCACCACCACTATCACCACCACCACCACCATTACTATCACCACCACTATCACCGCCACCACTATCACCACCTCCACCACCATTACTATCATCACCACCACTATCACCACCACCACCATTACTATCACCACCACTATCACCACCACCACCACCATTACTATCACCACCACTATCACCACCACCACCATTACTATCACCACCACCATTACTATCACCACCATTATCACCACCACCCTAGTTCTCTGTTGTTTACTTTGTGTAGTCCATCAGTTCTCTACCTTCATCACCCCAGTAGTAATGACAGTATCAATTTGGAGTTAAGTTATTAATCTGTACAGGTGTGGTTAGCAGTAGATACAGGTAATTGTCTTGTTATGTCTGGTAGTTCACTTGGCGTGTACTTTCCGTGTGTTCCAGGGGCTTACGCTGCTCTGGCTTTGATAAGTTTCTCATTTGATAGTTGATGAACCAATTTAATGCCGTTTGTAACCCACCCTAACCATTCTAGCTTTATTTTAATCGGGAAACTTTTAAAGGCTCTTGTCTAGTTTTCTCTGTACTAGGGTCTTTGAACGTAATGGTGTTGGTTAGGATGGTGAGGCCAGTTAGGTCGTCTTGGTGCGTGGTGGCGCCCAAGGTCTCTAGGTAGAACGCCCGTCATGCACTTCTTACCCCAGCTAAGGGTGACGATACCCACCTCACAGCTCACACCGCTCGGCCCTATGGTATGAGCCGCCGTGCGTGTGTTGCCCTGCCTGCTAGCACCCCAGAGGATCATTCTTCATCTTGCACACTGTCGCCCAGATTGATGATAGTGGTGTAACATGATCCGCATCTTCTCATTTGCATGTCTTGATTTCGTTGCCTGAGTGGATGATTATTGATAGCTCGGTGTGAGGTTTATAGATGAGTGTGTTTCAGCGGTCAGGTGATTTTATTGTTGTAGCTTTCGGAGGAGAGACATGACGGGCCAACCAATGTGTGTGTGTGTGAGGCGCCATAACTATACAGGGTGTGGGAGTGACGCCTGAAGATCAAAGGGCCACTACCGACGTCAGTATAAGAACAGCCATTGGTGTGCTGGTGGTGTGATAACTTGGCACCACAGTTAGGAGGAACGGTTGGGAGGGGGCGCCTTAACCAGTCAGGCCAAAAGTTAACAGTAACCACACAAACAAGCCTTCCACCGGGTCATAGGCTTGCACATAAAACTTGGCCTCTTGAGATGAAGTAAACAGAACTAGTCTCTCTCTCTCTCTCTCTCTCTCTCTCTCTCTCTCTCTCTCTCTCTCTCTCTCTTTCTTTTAATATTTTTTCTTCCTTTCGATTTTGCTTTCAGTTTTTTTCTCATTTTCTTTTTTGTATTTTTTCTTTCGTATTTTCTTTTATTTTTATTTTATTTATTTTAATTTTTTTTTCCACCCTCATCACCATTCAGTAGTCAGCGCACACGATGCTGTGACCTGAATGAATTCTGTTATATGGCGCCGCCGCTGTGAGTGTGTTTACGAACTTGAATATAATAATACTCTCTGTCTCGCATTTAAATTCAAGGTTTGGTTGCGTCGACGAGTACTGGTAGAGGTTATGGGTCACTTAGTGTGTGTGTGTGTGTGTGTGTGTGTGTGTGTGTGGTTTGTTTAGGATTTCAGCTGCGTAATGATGTGTTAATTTTGAGGTTAATTCGTCAATAAGTGTGTTGGGTATGTTGGAGGGAGGGGGAAGGGGTGTGTTGAAGGGAGGGAGAAGGGTGTGTTGGAGGGGGGGGGGGGTGATAAATGCACTATGCCTTATAGGAGGAATATTTAAAGAGTTGTATTTGTCTGTGTTGGTCGTGTTGGAGGAGGGGGTAGTGGTGGTAGTACAGGGGGTGGTAGTACAGGTGGGGGTAGTGGTGGTAGTACAGGGGGGAGGGGTAGTGGTGGTAGTAGTACAGGGGGAGGGGTAGTGGTGGTAGTACAGGGGAGGGGTAGTGGTGGTAGTACAGGAGGGGTAGTGGTGGTAGTACAGGAGGGGGTAGTGGTGGTAGTACAGGAGGGGGTAGTGGTGGTAGTACAGGGGGGTAGTGGTGGTAGTACAGGGGGGTAGTGGTGGTAGTACAGGAGGGGGTAGTGGTGGTAGTACAGGGGGGGGTAGTGGTGGTAGTACAGGGGGGTAGTGGTGGTAGTACAGGGGGGGTAGTGGTGGTAGTACAGGGGGGTAGTGGTGGTAGTACAGGGGAGGGGTAGTGGTGGTAGTACAGGGGAGGGGTAGTGGTGGTAGTACAGGGGGGTAGTGGTGGTAGTACAGGAGGGGGTAGTGGTGGTAGTACAGGGGAGGGGTAGTGGTGGTAGTACAGGGGGGGTAGTGGTGGTAGTACAGGGGAGGGTAGTGGTGGTAGTACAGGGGGGGTAGTGGTGGTAGTACAGGGGGTGTAGTGGTGGTACTACGGGGGGGGGTAGTGGTGGTACTACAGGGGGGGTAGTGTTGGTATTACAGGGGGAGGGGTAGATATGGTAGTACAGGGGGGGGTAGTGGTGGTAGTACAGGGGGAGGGGTAGTGGTAGTAGTACAGGGGGAGGGGTAGTGGTGGTAGTAGTACAGGGGGAGGGGTAGTGGTGGTAGTACAGGGGGGTAGTGGTGGTAGTACAGGGGGGGTAGTGGTGGTAGTACAGGGGGGGGTAGTGGTGGTAGTACAGGGGAGGGGTAGTGGTGGTAGTACAGGGGGGGGTAGTGGTGGTAGTACAGGGGGGGGTAGTGGTGGTAGTACAGGGGGGTAGTGGTGGTAGTACAGGGGGGGTAGTGGTGGTAGTACAGGGGAGGGGTAGTGGTGGTAGTACAGGGGGGGTAGTGGTGGTAGTACAGGGGAGGGGTAGTGGTGGTAGTACAGGGGGGGGTAGTGGTGGTAGTACAGGGGAGGGGTAGTGGTGGTAGTACAGGGGGAGGGGTAGTGGTGGTAGTACAGGGGGGGGTAGTGGTGGTAGTACAGGGGAGGGGTAGTGGTAGTAGTACAGGGGGAGGGGTAGTGGTGGTAGTAGCACAGGGGGAGGGGTAGTGGTGGTAGTACAGGGAGAGGGGTAGTGGTGGTAGTACAGGGGGGTAGTGGTGGTAGTAGTACAGGGGGGAGGGGTAGTGGTGGTAGTAGTACAGGGGGAGGGGTAGTGGTGGTAGTAGTACAGGGGGAGGGGCAGTGGTAGTAGTAGCACAGGGGGAGGGGTAGTGGTGGTAGTACAGGGGGAGGGGTAGTGGTGGTAGTACAGGGGGGGTAGTGGTGGTAGTACAGGGGGAGGGGTAGTGGTGGTAGTACAAGGGGTAGGGTTAGTGGTGGTAGTAGTACAGGGGGAGGGGTAGTGGTGGTAGTAGTACAGGGGGAGGGGTAGTGGTGGTAGTAGTACAGGGGGAGGGGTAGTGGTGGTAGTAGTGCAGGGGTAGGGGTAGTGGTAGTTGCGCAGTAGGGATGACATTGGACTCGTGAAGAAGAGAGAGAGAGAGAGGAGTTGGGTGCTTGCATACATTTCACTGCCTTCCTTTTACCACATGCCTCTCCCAGTCCAGGATTTGTGTCTTAAGCATTGGCATTATATCGTTAGTTCCTCTCGCGTCGTGTGCATCATCTGGGAGATCCTGGTGTTCTCCCTCTACTCTCTCTGACGGTCTCCTATGTCCCAACCCTCGTGCAGGTAGTGTGTGCTTCTCCTGGGTATGTTTACTTACTCTAAAAGTCGTTTAGACATGTGTTGTTAGAATCGTAAAAGAGTTGGTCCTGGAATTTTGTGGCTGTTGCTTTGTTTACCCGAGTTGTGGCTGCTGTTGATCTAGTAACGGTGTGTGTGTGGGGGGGGGGGGGGGGGCAGGAACACGTCTACACTGCTGGTTGTTAGACACGGTGACATGTGTGTGAGGGAGGAAGGTGTTCGCTCCTTGCATGTAAGTGGCTATGACCTGTGTGGGCGGGGGGCGGGAATGCTTGTACGTTGTCTGTAGTTGGTCATGGGGAGGCGTGTGGGCGAGGGGGCGGGGAAGTGTTGGCACACCCCCATCCATCACAGGACCCTCGACCACACACCACCACCTCTCCCCCCTTCACCACCACTACTATCACCTCACCCCCACCACTCCTACTACTTTACCCCCTTTGTCTACCACCTCCTCACCACAACTACCACTACCTCATCCCCTTCACCACTACCACAATTGCCACACACACTCTGGCCTGTTAACTACCTCCACCACTATTGTACACCTTAGTACTCATTCATACAACCACTGTCGTACACACCACCACCAGCGCCCCCCCCCCACCCACCGTCCCTACCCCCCCACCCACCGTCCCTACCCCAGTAACTCGCCAATGGTCATAAATATTAATACACTTAAGAGTTAGGCCACCTGGGTTAATCCTTACCGTTTCAGGGTCGACCATATGTTTACCTTGTGAGGCAATAATATTCATCTGCCATTATAGGTGAACTGTTAACTGGTTCTTATGTTTTCATCTCCCTAAATAAATGACTTTTTAGATTTAGTCTATATCATACAGCGTGGTGTTGTTGTTGAGCCTGTAGTAGTATTGTATTAATTGTGTGGTAATATGTTTGTCTGTGTGTTTAGTTGTTTACTGTAGGATATTTACAGAGATTTTGTATCGTTGATGAGAAAGGTCAGGTCAAGTGAGGTCAGTGTTTTAATTAAGTGTGAGTAAGATAAACAGTGGTTCATGCCTTTATCCTGCCTCCCCCCCCCTACAGTGTTAGGCTTGATCAAGGAGATAGTTAGATATTGAGATAAGTAGTTATAGATTGTTAGACCACCGCAGTAGTTAAGTTCATCATTTGCAGTACACGACAGCTTGCCCTTCTAGACCACCAACACCTTCCCGTCATCGCCGTAGCCTTATATGTTCACTATTACTTTCATTACCACAAGCTGTTCTGCCTACCATAACCCTCCCTCCAACACTACCACCCTCCCTCCATCACTACCACCCTCCCTCCATCACTACCACCCTCCCTCCAACACTACCACCCTCCCTCCAACACTACCACCCTCCCTCCATCACTACCACCCTCCCTCCATCACTACCACCCTCCCTCCATCACTACCACCCTCCCTCCATCACTACCACTTTCCCTCCAACACTACCACTCCCTCCAACACTACCACTTTCCCTCCAACACTACTACCCTCCCTCCAACACTACCTCCCTCCCTCCATCACTACCACCCTCCCTCCATCACTACCACCCTCCCTCCATCACTACCACCCTCCCTCCAACACTACCACCCTCCCTCCATCACTACCACCCTCCCTCCATCACTACCACCCTCCCTCCATCACTACCACCCTCCCTCCAACACTACCACCCTCCCTCCAACACTACCACCCTCCCTCCAACACTACCACCCTCCCTCCAACACTACCACCCTCCCTCCATCACTACCACCCTCCCTCCAACACTACCACCCTCACTCCAACACTACCACCCTCCCTCCATCACTACCACCCTCCCTCCAACACTACCACCCTCCCTCCATCACTACCACCCTCCCTCCATCACTACCACCCTCCCTCCATCACTACCACCCTCCCTCCATCACTACCACCCTCCCTCCAACACTACCACCCTCCCTCCAACACTACCACCCTCCCTCCATCACTACCACCCTCCCTCCATCACTACCACCCTCCCTCCAACACATCCACCCTCCCTCCATCACTACCACCCTCCCTCCATCACTACCACCCTCCCTCCATCACTACCACCCTCCCTCCAACACTACCACCCTCCCTCCAACACTACCACCCTCCCTCCAACACTACCACCCTCCCTCCATCACTACCACCCTCCCTCCAACACTACCACCCTCCCTCCAACACTACCACCCTCCCTCCATCACTACCACCCTCCCTCCAACACTACCACCCTCCCTCCATCACTACCACCCTCCCTCCATCACTACCACCCTCCATCCATCCTGTATACCTGGTCATTTTTTTCTTCAATAAACCTAATTATCTCTCTGTCCCTCTCTTGGTCAGAACTTCACCACTCTCCTCACCATTCTCCTCACCACTCTCCTCACCACTACTCCTCCCCTTCCCTCACTTGTGCCTCCCTCCCCCCTCTCCCCGCCCTTCACTTCAGGAAGAAACTGAAGCCCTGGTCTGGCGTCGAGGCTTCACATGTTCCTCGTCAGTGTGAGGTGGTGATGGGTCTCGTGGCTGACGTGGAGTTGTGACCCCCCCCCCCCACACTACCCTTGTGACACCCCCCCCCCCCCCACACTACCCTCACCACCTCCAGTGTCTTGTCTCGGTCCGTTTGTTGATCCTGTGTAGTGTTGGTTAAGGTGTTCTGGTGTTGAGTGTAGCACAGAAGTCCCCTAGGACAAATAACAATAAGAATTTTATATATTTGTTTTTTATTTAGTATTTTCAGTTTACTGTTTTTGAACAAAACCGAACCTAGCCTAACCCAGCTTGACCTAACCTAACCTATTTTCACTTTAACTGAGGGGGTTTTGTCCAGGAGGCTTTTGTCCGGGTGGTCTTTTTTCTGGGGGGGCCTTTGTCCGGACCCCCCCCCCCCCCCTAATGTCATACGTGTTTTGTTGGTGGTATACTGTACGTGTGGTAGTGGTGGACATGTGGTGTTGGGGCTGGACTTGTGGTAGTTCTGTACGTGTGGTGCTGGCTGTGGTGGACATGTGGTGTTGGGGCTGGACTTGTGGTAGTTCTGTACGTGTGGTGCTGGCTGTGGTGGACGTGTGGTGTTGGGGCTGGACTTGTGGTAGTTCTGTACGTGTGGTGCTGGCTGTGGTGGACATGTGGTGTTGGGGCTGGACTTGTGGTAGTTCTGTACGTGTGGTGCTGGCTGTGGTGGACGTGTGGTGTTGGGGCTGGACTTGTGGTAGTTCTGGACGTGTGGTGCTGGTGAACGTGTGGTAATTCTGGACGTGTGGGGCTGGTGAACGTGTGGTAATTCTGGACGTGTGGTGCTGGTGGTGGTGGACGTGTGGTGCTGGTGAACGTGTGGTAATTCTGGACGTGTGGTGTTGGTGAACGTGTGGTGCTAGTGGACGTGTGGTGGTGGTGAACGTGTGGTGCTGGTACTTGGTATCTCGTTCAGTGTTAAGTGGAACAGCCGTCACTCGCACTTCACTTCACTGTTATTATCTTAATGAACAAACGTTTTTTTCCTTCATTGCTCACGTCATCTGCTTATACTGCTGGTCCTCCTCGTTTTCATCAGCGTCTAGATCCAGTGAACGGGACATTTTTTCCTTACTTACATAACCCGAAGTGCTTTAGTCTCTGTACTACTCTGTTTGTTTAATTAAAATGCTTCACTTGTTAACAGATGTTAGAACAAAATCTTCACCTACCAGCTAAGAACTTTAATCTTCGTAAATGAGTTGCTAAAGGGGCAAAAAGATGTTTGCAGAGGAGAGAGACAGACTTGATTGCACTCCTACCGGTTTGCACTCTGTTACTGTGATAGATGAACTGGGAATACTAATTCTTGAATATAAACTGATGCATTGTTCACCTGAAGCACTATCTCTTATACACCGTTTAACAGGGTGGTCTTGTGTAGCGGGTGTAGGCATTACCCCGTGTGGACGTGTGTAGCGGGTGTAGGCATTACCCCGTGTGGACGTGTGTAGCGGGTGTAGGCATTACCCCGTGTGAGCGGGTGTAGGCATTACCCCGTGTGAGCGGGTGTAGGCATTACCCCGTGTGGGCGGGTGTAGGCATTACCCCGTGTGGTCTTGTGTAGCGGGTGTAGGCATTACCCCGTGTGGACGTGTGTAGCGGGTGTAGGCATTACCCCGTGTGGACGTGTGTAGCGGGTGTAGGCATTACCCCGTGTGGTCTTGTGTAGCGGGTGTAGGCATTACCCCGTGTGGACGTGTGTAGCGGGTGTAGGCATTACCCCGTGTGGACGTGTGTAGCGGGTGTAGGCATTACCCCGTGTGGGCGGGTGTAGGCATTACCCCGTGTGGTCTTGTGTAGCGGGTGTAGGCATTACCCCGTGTGGACGTGTGTAGCGGGTGTAGGCATTACCCCGTGTGGACATGTGTAGGCAATACCCCGTGTGGACGTGTGTAGCGGGTGTAGGCAATACCCCGTGTGGACGTGTGTAGCGGGTGTAGGCATTACCCCGTGTGGGCGGGTGTAGGCATTACCCCGTGTGGTCTTGTGTAGCGGGTGTAGTCATTACCCCGTGTGGGCGGGTGTAGCGGGTGTAGGCATTACCCCGTGTGGACGTGTGTAGCGGGTGTAGGAATTACCCCGTGTGGGCGGGTGTAGGCATTACCCCGTGTGGGCGGGTGTAGGCATTACCCCGTGTGGTCTTGTGTCGTGAGTGTCTACCACATCATCTCGTGACTCTGTGTCCTGCTGGTCACCATCTCCCCGTGGTCCCGCCCTGGTCATCACACATCGCATTACTCATGATCACCACCACTCCCCGTGTGATGATGGTCCCGGTTATAGTGATGACCATACGCGTGGTGCCTCCTGCCGGTGGTGGTCAGTACCGAGGGGAGGCGGCGTGTGTGTGTGTGTGCGGCCCTCCCACAATATTCATTCTGGTGCTGTATAAGGCCTGGGGTAGTGGGGGTAGTGGGCCCACGCTCACGAACATGATTGTCCCATCTCGCTCCCCGTACCTCTCAGACCCTCAAGCCTTCCATTTTACTGGAGGTACAGTCACCCACAAAAGTCCCGTCGCCTCTCCTGAGCTCCGAGATATTCAGAGCCATGAATCCGAAGCATTTATGTTCTTATGTGTCCACTACTTCGGGTTCGTGAGTCTGAGTCTTGGGGTTCGTCGTTCAGGAGGAGAGGCGACATGACTTATCTGGGTGACTGTACCAGCTAATCCCCAGTGCTAGCAGGCCCCGTGTGACGTGTACGCAGCATTACAGATAATTTGACAATAAACAGAGGGATGTTCGCTCTTCACTCCTCCTGCACTTACATCATCCGTCACGCCTCACCCTCAACTACCACTGATCCACCTCATGTGTTTCCTTGCCTCCTGGTCCTATAGTGCTCATTAATTACCTTGTGTTTAACGTTGATGCAGGGGTCTAGTAGTAATGACCACTATCACCACAGCCTTCACTACCACCATCAACACTATCACCATCACTACTATCACCACCATCACTACTACCACCACCACTACCACCACCATAGCCCACCAACAGCTCCTAGTAGCCTGGTAATCTCTTCAAGCTCTTGGCATATCTTGATGAAATTTGACGCTCCCCCCTCCTCCTCCCCCTGCCTTCACCATGTGATGTAGATACGTTTTTTTTTGTGGTGGGAGGAGGGGGGAGGGGTGACTCTCAAGGGGTAAGTGATCTTGAGGTGCTGGTGGTAAAGTGGTACCAATCTTGCCTTCGCAAGCGAGATGTCGCGGGTTCGATTCCCGGGCCGGTGGAGGTTGTTTGGACTTACTTCCTTGCCCCCATTAGTCCCTGTTCACCTAGCAGTAAAGTAGGTACCTGGTGTAAATCGAAAGTTGCGAATTCGTTTTCAGGGACAAGTTGTTGGAGCTTCCAATAACTTGAAGACATAAACCATTGACTCTTCAGGATTCTATGCCCTTGACTCTTCAGGCTTCTACGCCATTAACTCATGAGACATAAAGGCAATCATGAACTTAGCATGCTTCCCTGTTGGGCACTGTAAACGCTTCTGCGCTTCACCTTACACAGGGATGTAGGGGAGTGCCCAATAAAAAAAAAAAAAAGTGATCTTGAACATACTGCTTATAAAAGAACTTATGTTTGTGACACTGTAGCATCCTAAACTGCTGTACTGCCACTGCTCTAAGTTCTGTTGAGAGTAAAAGTGATGAGGTTTTTGTAGAACTTTAAGATCAGTGTTAAGAGTGGAGTCTAGTGTGATGTACTGACTGTCGAATTATTTTTGGCACCGAGAGAGATGCCTCGTGTGTCGTGGTCTGAGGCTACACTCGCGAGACTTTTATTCACCATGGTACTGTGTTCCCCTGTACTGCGTGGCGTGGTGAGGTCTGGTGGTGTTGGTAGGGCCTGTGGATATGATGCATCATTCTTGACAGTGTGATGTACCAGTGTGGTGGTTGTGATGATGATGGTTACGTGTACAGAGAAAGGGGTGTGGGGTGGTGTATGGGCAAGGACCTCCCGTTGGCCTGCCGTAGTGAGGCTCATCCATCTTCTCTCTGTGTCTACCCACATCACCCCTCACGTCTTCTCCTCCAAGTCAACACTCTTCATCACCCATTACCATTCAAGGTATCTACTCTTTTAAGTCGACACACATCACCACTCATCACCGCGTATCTCGTCGGTGAGTCAACACGTCATCACCCCTCAACTCAACACACATCATTATTGTCATATTATACATCATCAGTTTTTATCACACGTCACTAGTCATATTATATTTGTCCTCCTTCACCATCACCGGGACACAATGACTCCCTGGTAGCCTTGTCACCAGGATCTAAATCTTATATCTCTGTTGGAGGAGGAAAATTTGCCTTTGTGGAGACCTGGCGTGATAAATATGTGTCTGTAATGCTCACGATGGTGAAAATCCTCTATTGTTGCCTCGAGGAAGGGGATAGTGACAGTAGACCCTGAGAGCGGCACCATCCGAGGTGACCCTGACGTCCCTATAGTCATTTGGGTTTATGTCATGAGGAAATTGTGGGAAGAAATAAATTTAGGTCGTGGGGGTCTGTACCTTTGGACGCCATTTTTGTACATATAATTTTATTTTTTCTTCTACCTATTTCAACTATTATTGTGTTTTTTCTGTCTCCTAATAAAACAAGATCACACACCACCATATACGCCACAGCTCAAGACCATGAGACTAACATTACAGAGAGGAAAGGTAAAATATTGTGTAGATGGGGCTGAGAATTGCCTAACTCTCTACCCACACAATAAGATATCGTTTAACGTGATGCTTTTTGGGGGATAGAGCTGGCTATTGTAGGTGGCCGAGCACTGACATCTGGGCTGACACACACCAACACATTCATATAGTGGTGTAAGTGAATGGATTTTCTGAACTGGTGGTAATGGTGGATGTCAACTGAACCAATTGATAAATCGTTGCAAATATTTGTTCCCCTGGTGCTGTATGTTTGTTCCTGTACAAATGTGGATGAAATTTAGCAAGATCCCGATTTTGTACCTTCATTAGGGAGGCGTTACCTGTGCTCTCTGAATGGGGGGGGGGGGGGGGGGGGTGGTTAAGTTTGAATTAATAAAGGATGAAAATGAAAATGACCCAAGCTGTACCGTGATGTATCTGTACCATGATGTATCTGTACCGTGATGTAGCTGTACCGTGATGTAGCTGTATCGTGATGTAGCTGTACCGTGATGTAGCTGTACCGTGATGTAGCTGTACCATGATGTAGCTGTACCGTGATGTAGCTGTACCGTAATGTAGCTGTACCTTGATGTAGCTGTACCATGATGTAGCTGTACCGTGATGTAGCTGTACCGTAATGTAGCTGTACCTTGATGTAGCTGTACCGTGATGTAGCTGTACCGTGATGTAGCTGTACCGTGATGTTGCTGTACCTTGATGTAGCTGATGAGTGTTCCCGGAGCGCAGTTTGTTGTGACGCTTGGACGGGTTGGCCATGAATTTTGATCAAGGTCGTGTCATAGCTAGTGTGTTCAGCGTTCAAGACCCCGACGACGAGTGTCAGTTGTGGGAGACGTTGTTCCTATACGCCAAGCTGAACAATGAACTAAATTACTGATTGATAATGTCCGTCTTACTACTCTGTTATAGCTGCTGTCTGTAGAAGTGTTTGTCGCGTCGGAGAATGTTTCAACAGTTTGTTCAAGGTGAAGAATTATGTAAATTTTAGGGCCGTAAAGGTGGTGTTGAAGGTTAGGTAAAGATCAGAATTACTTTGTCTGTCTTAATCTAACGACGGTGACAGCTGGTGCCTCTAGTTATAGCCTCACAGTGATCCGTCTTGTTTAAGTTTTGTAAATATTTTTCTCGGGATGATGTCTCGTGTTTCTATATATACTGTATATTTATTTTTGTTACCCAGACGACTAAAGTGCGCACACACACACGAATATATTTACCATCAATAGCAAAAGAACGACTCATGTTTTAAGAAAAGTGAAACTATCATTATCCTCTATAGTTAAGCAGTAAGTCTTCACAAAGTTAAACATTGGTGAGTACACATAAAACTTTTTTTTAACTAATTCAGAGGAACTTTTAACAATATTAGCATTATTTAACACCTTATATACCTGCTAGAGTTACCTTCATTGTGGAAAGACAGGTGTTAATTAGAGACTAACTAGTGTGTACTCTACCTGGCGAGGCTACTGAGATATGTTGGCTCTCTCTCTCTCTCTCTCTCTCTCTCTCTCTCTCTCTCTCTCTCTCTCTCTCTCTCTCTCTCTCTCTCTCTCTCTCTCTCTCTCTCTCTCTCTCTCTCTCTCTAATAGTGAGGAGGTTTATATCGTGTCGACCAAAGGTGTTTTCTTCCTCGTGTTCGACTTCTCAGAACTGTTTGTGTTGCCTGCCCGTGCGTGTGTACATCTCACCGCTGGGTAATACTGTACAATTTTGTTCAGGTGATCTTTACTCACTTGCAAGAGGTGTTATTGAGTTAGTATTGTATCCTTTATTAATCCTCGTCCTTGGTGAAAATAGTGGAATGTTTGAAGTTTAAATAACCCTTACAGCCAGCTTCCTTGTTTTCTGAATCGTGTGTGTGTGTGTGGTGACGGGGAAGAGAGAAGAGGACACGTGTTTGACCTGTGTTGGAGAGTTTTATCATAATGAATTTGATACGGAAGCCAACAGGTAAGAGTTACGTCTCATTATGGCCCTAACCTTCGGTGCTTAGTGACAAGTCTACTTCTGGTTTGTATTGTTGTAGATTATAAACATCTTGATGTTTTCCTTAAGCTTCACTGGACGAGTAAAGTCAACTTCCTGTGTGTGTTTGTATTGGAGATGGTGTGAGGGAGGCAGGGGAGTGTGAGGGTGACAGGGGAGGTGTGAGGGAGGCAGGGGAGGTGTGAGGGAGGCAGGGGGGTGTGAGGGTGACAGGGGAGGTGTGAGGGTGACAGGGGAGGTGTGAGGGAGGCAGGGGAGGTGTGAGGGAGGCAGGGGAGGTGTGAGGGAGGCAGGGGAGGTGTGAGGGTGACAGGGGAGGTGTGAGGGAGGCAGGGGAGGTGTGAGGGTGACAGGGGAGGTGTGAGGGAGGCAGGGGAGGTGTGAGGGAGGCAGGGGAGGTGTGAGGGAGGCAGGGGAGGTGTGAGGGTGACAGGGGAGGTGTGAGGGAGGCAGGGGGGTGTGAGGGAGGCAGGGGAGGTGTGAGGGAGGCAGGAGAGGTGTGAGGGAGGCAGGGGAGGTGTGAGGGAGGCAGGGGAGGTGTGAGGGTGAGTGAGGCAGGAGAGGGAGGTGTAAGGGTGAGTGAGGCAGGGGAGAGGGGAAGGTGTGAGAGAGGGCTGGGCAGGTTGTGAGGCATCCATCCAGGTAGGGTAGGGAGGGCCCCCCATCTGCTGCCTGGGGCCACCAACTCCACCTGGTCATACTGTGGCCAGACTCAACCTGCTAGTCTGGACAGAGGTTCTTCCTTATATGGCTGTCTTAAGTGAGCATCATGCAGGCTTTCCGCTCGCTTAAAGCATCGCCTCACACCACGACGTTACCCCCCAACACACACGATGTTCACTGTAAGAAAAGTGATTTGTATTATATGTTTAGGAAATGAAAAAAAAATACAATCTTTTTAAGTAAACTTGTTGTAGTGAGGGAGGGTTGGGAGGCGACCTTGAGTGTGGTGACGGAGGGAGGGAGGTACTGGCTAGCTGGTACACCTCCTGCTGGGGCTTAAGTCACCTGCAGGTAGCGTCAGGTGGGTGATATATGGGCGTGGTGGGGCTCCTTCCTAACGTCATCGATGGTTCGTGTTTTAAAGGTTCCTCCGCCACCATGAGTCTCCACCGAGAGAGTTGTCAGCTTGTCACGCAACACACCTGACATTATTTTATTACACGGGTTATTATTACAGGTAGTAGTATTATGACTCGTCCAATATACAGTTTTAATTACGGGGTCATCATCATACACTCACTTAACGAGAGAGAGAGAGAGAGAGAGAGAGAGAGAGAGAGAGATGCTGATGTCCTCTTCTCCTTTCTTAGGTTAAATGTGGTACTTAGTATCTCCGAAAATAGGTGTTATGGAAAAATAGGTATATACTCTATCTCTTCCCCTAGTCAAGGTGAGTTAGGTGGAGGTAGTAGTTAGTGTTACCTGTGTTTGTGCTGTATATACATCCTGTTGGTGATTATAGGAATGAATAGTGTGTTGTTTCCTCGCTCGTTATTGTGTTCAGTTGATGGAAAAAGGAAAGTGGCCACAGTACATCCAGATTTTCACGGGTTGAGAAAGTTGTAATATTTGGGACGCGGGTACTGAGGTATTGTTGTGTTCCTTGTGTTGACTTTTCACCTCTGTTAACCTCAGTGCCGGGGAGTCCGCCTCTGCTTCCTGGGTGAAGGTCGCTCCCTGCCGCACACCACTGTTCGGAAATGACCTTTTGTCCGCTTTAGAATTTCTCGAGAACTGGAAGGAAAAAAAATGGTCGAAAGTTGGGAAAATTCTAGTTCTAACCACTTTTTGTCTGGTTGACATTGTGTTCTTGGAGAGGTGTTGGGAGCCGCGGGTAGGGAATGGGGAGGGGCAGGGAGGAGCGAGGTGGTATTGAGAATCGTGGGTACGAATGGAGAGAGGAGGAATGGCGAGGTGTTGAGTCATGGGTGGGATTGGAAAAGGGGCTAGGAGGAACGGGTGGGAAAGGGGCTGGGAGGAACGGGTGGGAAAGGGCCTAGGAGGAAAGGGTAGGTTGGTGTCTTGAGGCGTAGTGAGTCGTGTGGAATTCCATTGAGGCAAGAGAATGGACGGGGGACACTTGAGGAGGGATGTGTACGTGTAGGGAGGCCCCGGGGGGAGGAGAAGGGTGCCGTGGGAAGAGGTGGAGACATTTAAGAAGAGCGATGACCCGAGGTGAAGGGGGAATAGAGAGGCGTGGCCGTGGATGGGGGGCATGTGGAGAGGTATGGGGAAGCGTGTGGAGGCCGGGGTGGGAGTGGTTAAGGTGTGTGCCCCAGGGATCACAGTGGCCTCATAACAACCTGTCAGCGAGGATTATGCCGTAAGGTGAACCAGTGCTGCAGGCTAGCGTACACGTGAGATGGGTGAGATAGGTACTGTACTTGTCATCTCCCCGAGCGAATAGGTTTGGATGCTGTCCGTTGGTATAATATAATTTACACACAGTAACTAAAAGATCCATTGGGTTCATTGCGGCTAAATTTCATACAGATGTTTATTGAATACAAGTGATGAACCTTCTTGAGGCTCACGTTAATGCTGGTGTCAAGTAGAGATCACTTGGTGTTGGTGATGATTTGATAAGCGTGCAGTGGTGTTGGGTGTCGCATCAGGTTGGCTGCTAAATTAGGCGTCAGGAGGCGGTTGTCACGCAGTAGGTGGGTGTAAGGTGGTTGTTAATTTGGGTGCTAGGTAGTGGTGTAGGTGTGTAGGGTGGTTGTTAATTTGGGTGCTAGGTAGGTGTGTAGGGTGGTTGTTAATTTGGGTGCTAGGTAGTGGTTTAGGTGGTGGCTGTGGTGATGTGGTGAGGTGGTGGCAGGGCAGGGCAGGTTGGCTGGTGGACCATGATCGGCCAGACCTCTTCAGGTTTAACCCAGAAGGGCCAGTTGAGTCAGCTGGTCCAGAACTCACCTCACTTAACCAGAATCTACACTGTATACTGCCTTATAAATGACGTAAACGACAGGAAGGTCACAATATTTCAGCATTAGTATTTTCTGTTCACGAAGTTGTTTCATTATAAAGATTTGTGTGAGTATAGCATATTGATGTGAGCCTTGTGATGTGTTCTTGTACACACACACACACACTAACGTATGCGTCACCAGCCTGGTCGTCTTCTCTCAACTCCACCCAACAACGTCAGCTAGAGAAGGTACAGAAAAGGGCCTGCAGAATCATGCTCGGCGCAGACTATTCCTGCTACACCAACGCTCTCTCCACCCTGGAAATGCCATCCCTCAGTGACGTCCACCACCAAGCACTGGAAAGGTTTGGCAGCCAACTAATGCACCATCTTCGTCATCGCCACCTCCTGCCACCTGCAGCCCCCCCACCCACCTCGCGCAGTCCGCCACTACAACAAAATTCAGCCCATAAGTGCCCGCACCGATAGATATAAGAACAGCACCATCCCATCTATTGTTAAAATAATAAACAACTCCTGATTTATGTACTGTACAGCCCTGTAAATGTATTCAATGCATATTAAATCATTATGTCTAAATCAAATGTAAGTCTGTATATTTTCAGCCACCGGCTGCAACTCTATTAATAAACCGTTTATTATTATTATTATTATTATTATTATTATTATTATTATTATTATTATTATTACACACACACACACACACACACGCAAGCCCTCCTGTTGTATGGTCCATTGTTACTTTATTATCTCTTCATGGAGTCAATCGATACATCCGCAAGCGTCCCAGGTTCCCTCTACAGTACCAGGAGGCACCGCTGGGCTCCTCCTTCTGGTGTGGGTCGTCTTCAGGTGTGTGGGTCATCGTGTCTAGAGTGGTGGGTGGGGGTCGTCGTGAACCAGACAGTGTATATTGGATCAGTGGTCGGTGTGTGGATCACGTTACCTCCTTCATTAACCTGGTTTTGTAGCGCTGTCGAGTGGAGGAGGAGGAGGAAGAGCTTTGGAGTTAGACCTTATTGTGTATTGAGACTTGGAGGAGTATTTTGTTTGGGATTTTTATGGCTAAGATTCATTCACTTACGCTTGGAGAAGAGAGACCGGGGTTTAGTGGGGTGTTATACCTGGGCCACCCTGTGTGTTGTGTAGATAGGAGTGTTCCTGTGGTCCTAGGAAGGGGAGGAGGAAGGAGAGGGGCGCCGAGGAGTTCATCGTAGCTCAGGTCGACCAGTTTTATCTGATCTTGGTTATGACTACCAGCGTCACCCCCACACAACCCTGAACTAGTAACTCTCTCCTGCCTCTATAGCCTCAATTCGATATTGAGTTTAACTGTATAATTATAATATTGTTGTATGTTCAGCCATTGACGTCTGGTACAAGTTTATTCCTGGCTGTGGGAAAACCTGTATTTAGATGGTGAGGCGCGATAAGACCGGAGATGGAGTCTGATAAGGAAGATGTCCAGCAAGTTGAGGATAATAGTACTGCTGACTTTATGGCCTCGTGTGAGACCTGTGGCCGGCCAGCTGCAAACAACAGGGCGGACACCGAGCCTGGGTAATCTCTCTGCCTCCTGCATGCACCCGATAAAAGCTGTTTTCTCCCTCACGCGATACTGAAGCCCCAGAAGTTCTCAGTCATATTTACTGACCGTAGGAACTTCTTAGGACCAGACTAATCTTTTCCCTGTCCGCTCTGACTGGTCCGGGGGTGATGGCGATGGTGATGGAAGGTGAGGAGATTCTAGGTTGGGGATAGTAATAGATTAGGGGGGGGGGGGGGCAGCAGGTACACCGTAAAAAAAAGGTTAAAATGTGGTCTGTTGTGTTAGCTGATAGACATTCCTCAAAGTCAAACTAGAATATATATATATATATATATATATATATATATATATATATATATATATATATATATATATATATATATATATATATATATAATATATTTCATGTAAATCCACAATGAAAACGTGGATAAGATATATATTGATAAAATCACACGGGAAAATGGAAACAACGGAGCACCTTAGCTTTCGTCTTTATTCAAGACATCTTCAGTTGCCTCTGAAGATGTCTTGAATAAAGACGAAAGCTAAGGTGCTCCGTTGTTATCATTTTCCCGTGTGATTTTATCAATATATATATATATATATATATATATATATATATATATATATATATATATATATATATATATATATATATATATATAATAATAATAATAATAATAATTTCATGTGTCTAGGATAATTTTATTTTTTATTTTTTGCATGTAGTAAGAGTCTTCACCACGAGCTTCTTGAATAATGAGATGTCAGTCAACAATTTACGCATGAGAGAAATAGATAGGACTTGTGGCGAACACTTGTGACTTCTCGACTTATATTCATTGTGGGAGATGATGAAACCACTTGTTGTGTTACTCCAGTTAAATGTTTTGGTGGACACGTTATCTAGACTCGAATGATTGTTTAATTATTTATTGCTTTAGTTAATATCTTAGGTATGGAGAAACTTATAAACCTGTTGAGCACCATTTTACTTTTATCATAACCTAACCTAACCTAAGTGTAGCCTTGGTGGAGGGAACCAGTAGTCCAGATCGAAGGAATCCGGGTTGTGTAGGTCGATCGAGTCCAGGTCACCTACTGGCTCTTGTTGACGGGTCAGGCGGAGGAGGAGGCGGATCAGAAGATGTTTCTCCCGGGGTACATTACTGGGTCAGGTGGGTGTTGGTCACTGTGCTGCCTTCAGGAGGGGGTGGGGGGATGAACCTTCAGGGCGGGCGGGTTGTGTTACCTGGGTTATGATACTGCATTAGAGTGCCTCGACCTTCATCTATGACGTGTGGAGTGGCCTGACCTAACTTCCACTCCGACTTGAATAGTGAACCTCTTGTCATTTTTGAGTAGTGAGCCTAAGTGGTGGGTGACGTGGCCGGTTAAGGTAAGGTGACCACTTGCCTCCAGGTGGGGGTGGGGGGTGAGAAGGTAAGTAGGAGTAAAAGCATCAAAGCAAATTGTTCTTGTCTCATCATCTTAGGTTATTTGGTTTAGCATTGTATTTATTATACTTTCAAGAACTACTATGTTTCGTGAAGAAGCTGGCGTTTGGTCCCAGGCATTACGACCCGGGTACCTGTTTAGAAGCGTTAAGAGGAAGAGACCTTAAATATAGAGTGTGTGACGTGTGTTATTCTGCTACCAAGCACCTAACGTCACACACATGTCGGCTTTATATGGCCTAATGGGTCGAGGGAGCTACCTTAATGGACGTCTTGGCTCGGAACAGATCAGTAGATAAGGAAGGATGACTGGCCGTGACTTCATTCATGGCGGAGCGTATGGAGTAGGCCGCCTGTTATGGTCAAGCGGGGAGTGGCGCCACACACGACCTGGTGAACCGCTGCTGAACAACACTACTTCCTCACCACTCAGATACGCCTCAACACTCAGATACGCCTCAACACTCAGATACTCCTCACCACTTAGATACTCCTCACTACTCAGATACTCCTCACTACTCAGATACTCCTCACCACTCAGATACTCCTCACTACTCAGATACTTCTCGCCACTCAGATACTCCTCACCACTCAGATACTTCTCGCCACTTATACTCTTCACTTCTCAGATACTCCTCACTACTCAGATATTCCTCACCACTTAAATACTCCTCACCACTTAGATACTCCTCACCACTTAGATGCTCCTCACCACTTAGATGCTCCTCACCACTTAGATACTCCTCACTACTCAGATACTCCTCACCACTGAGATACTCCTCACCACTTAGATACTCCTCACCACTTAGATACTCCTCACCACTTAGTTACTCCTCACCACTTAGATACTCCTCACTACTCAGATACTCCTCACTACTCAGATACTCCTCACTACTCAGGTACTTCTCACTACTCAGATACTCCTTACCACTCTACCTGCACTACCACGACCTACCATTGTTTGTGATAGAGGAAGAGTCTATTAGAGGAGGCCCCTGTGCTCGTGTGTTACTGTACGAGGCTCTTCATCTAGTGTGTGCAGGGGGATCACGGCAGGTAAATGGGACAATACTTTGTTTTATCGAATTACCTCGGGGATTGAGGCGCCGGGGTCTATTTCACTACTGGACTACTTTGTTTTATGGAAGTTCCGTAAGTAACAGTTGTGGAACAGGTTTGGCATTTGAAGGATGCCTGAAGGAGTATTTGGGTATTTTTTTTTGTTTTAAGTTCCCCTTGGCATGGGCGGAGAAATACTCCTTTGTCTGGGGTGACCTAAAATACTAGGTGAGGCTGTAATTTTATTTTATAGGGTCGCTTATGGGTAGGTAGGAGCAACACTGTGAAAGGGCTTGTTTATGTCTTGGGTGTGGTTGTATGCATTAGCCACGTTACTTAATAGTAGGAGTGTGACGAGCTGTAAGTTACTGGATCACTCTAGTCTGGGAGGAGAGATTAATTTTTGTAACGGGCGAAAATAACTTCTTTTTTTCTCGTTTCACTTTACTTTTTCTTTCTCCGTCAAGTAAGCGTGGACAGTCGTGTAAAGGTGTTCTCTCTCTATTTTTGTCCGAGTCTTTGTATCTGAGATGTTACATAACGAAGGTGGTGTCTTGGTTACTGTAGTCGTGTCGTGTAAGAGGAATATTTTTTGGGGGATGTGTGTTGGGAGGCGTGGTAGCAGGGAGGGGCGCGGAGAGTCCAGGGGGTAGGGCGGCTCCCGCTCTCTACACTCTATCTTGTAATTAGTCTTGGTGGTTCAGTCGGGAAGGGACGGGCAGTCTTGCCTGGGGAGGGGGAGGCGGCCCACGCGTCATGGCTCGAGACGCTGTAGTGTGAGGGAGGGATCAGGGAGGTGAGGGAATTAAGTGGGGCCCCCTGACCTAGAGGGCGGTGGCCAAGTGGTTGTTTTGTGGTAGCAGCGTTAGGTAAGAGATGTAATATGTTGCTCTATCTGATATGGTTGTCACTCGGGAAGCTTTAGTCACACGCTGAGCTGCGGGGGTAGGTGGAGTCCCTGGGATCGACGTCACACCGCGATAAACACCAGGTGAGCGCTAGGATGTTGTGTTAGGTCGTGTACGAAAGGTAGTGTAGGAGGCTGGTGGACAGTTGGTGTGTTGTGTTGGTTGTGTCGGGTGAGATGGTACGGACGGCGTGGAAACCATAAGTGATATATTGATAACTAGAATTAAGGGTAGGCGGACCAGGGGCTAGGGGAGGTTAGGATATTGATATTGTAACAGATTATTGAACCAGAAGTACACAGATACAGAGTCGATTAAAAATCATAATGTTAACATGACTGAGCCAGTTTTGGATAAAGAAAATTAAAATCTGTGGTCCCCGGAAATATACAGATCTGTGAGAATTGGTAAACACCCCGAAAACATTTGAGGTGGAGGGCCGTAGTCGCCAACCCTCAGACGTGAAGATGACACCTGGATTGATTGGTCAATATCTAGAGTTGACTTGGAGTGTGTTGACCAGGTGTTAGGGCCTAGCACGAGGTAGTAAAGTGGACCAATCTTTGTGTTGGTGTGAGCGAGGTCAAGGCTTACGAGAGACAGACATATAAGGTAAGAGATTGAATGACTTGCTATTACTGTTCATATTTCCCTCGTGTGGTGCGGAGCTGAGGCCGATGAAGATTGTGTTTGTTTTTTTACTGTCAGGTTTTAACACGGGTGAAAGATAAAGGAGAAAGATACAAGGTTTATACTGTAGTGAAGTAGTGCTGCGGTGTGTTGTTGTTACTCGGAGTAATCTTCCTCAATAAACATTTTTTCGTATTATACATTTTGTGTTAGAGAAGTATTGAATATTTTATCGATAACCTAATGTTGTTTGTAATTTAATCCACACGAAAACACTGCATCGGGTAACATAGTGGACAATGGACAGGGGCTTCGGGAATACATTAAAATATCACTCTCTGATGTTGGACTAACTGTATGGGTGAGGCCATACCTGCCAGCCACAGCTAACATGGCTACTCGTGTGGTTGTGGTTTATTATCACCTTTTTTCAGTAAATTTGACATAACAGGTTTTATTTTCGCCCCAGTGAGGTGTAATTGATGACAGGTAATGGATAACTAAAGTATTGATGCAGTAGTGTAGGGGAATGATGATGTGATAATAAGATGTTGATGAGCTGTAGCAGGGAGGTGGTGGTGTTGGCAGGGAGGTGGTGTTGGTGGCAGGGAGGTGGTGGTGTTGGTGGCAGGGAGGTGGTGTTGGTGGCAGGGAGGTGGTGGTGTTGGTGGCAGGGAGGTGGTGGTGTTGGTGGCAGGGAGGTGGTGTTGGTGGCAGGGAGGTGGTGTTGGTGGCAGGGAGGTGGTGTTGTTGTTGGCAGGGAGGTGGTGTTGTTGGTGGCAGGGAGGTGGTGTTGTTGGTGGCAGGGAGGTGGTGGTGTTGGTGGCAGGGAGGTGGTGTTGTTGGTGGCAGGGAGGTGGTGTTGTTGGTGGCAGGGAGGTGGTGGTGTTGGTGGCAGGGAGGTGGTGGTGTTGGTGGCAGGGAGGTGGTGGTGTTGGTGGCAGGGAGGTGGTGTTGTTGGTGGCAGGGAGGTGGTGTTGGTGGCAGGGAGGTGGTGTTGTTGGTGGCAGGGAGGTGGTGTTGGTGGCAGGGAGGTGGTGGTGTTGGTGGCAGGAGGTGGTGTTGGTGGCAGGGAGGTGGTGGTGTTGGTGGCAGGGAGGTGGTGTTGGTGGCAGGGAGGTGGTGGTGTTGGTGGCAGGGAGGTGGTGGTGTTGGTGGCAGGGAGGTGGTGTTAGTGGCAGTGAGGTGGTGTTGGGGGCAGGGAGGCGGTGCTAGGGGCAGGGAGGTGGGGTGTTGGTGGCTGAGTGACCACCGTCTATTTCTCACTAAACGCCTGCCTGACCCCTCTCATATATGACCACCACTTTCTCCCTCCGGCTAGGGCGGCACCACCCACACACCTACGCCTCCTTGTACCACCCTCACGCCTACACCCTGACCCTCACGCCCACACCCTGACCCTCACGCCCACACCCTCACACCCACGCCCACACCCTCACCCCCACACCCTCACCCTCACCCCCACACCCTCACGCCCACACCCTCACCCCCACACCCTCACCCCCACAACCCACACCCTCACGCCCACACCCTCACGCCCTCACCCTCACGCCCACACCCTCACCCCCACACCCTCACGCCCACACCCCCACACCCTCACCCCCACACCCCCACATCCCCACACCCCCACACCCTCACGCCCACACCCTCACCCCCACACCCCCACCCCTACACCCTCACGCCCACACCCTCATCCCCACACCCCCACACCCCCACACCCTCACCCCCACACCCTCACCTTCCCCCTCCTCTCCTAATTTTCCGGACAATGCATCTGTAGCACAAAGCATAACTCTACTCCTTTTTCCTATAAGTGGAGTTACAAGCTATAATCACTATGGTAATTGAATGGTAATGAGATTTTTCCAGTGCTCATTGTTGCATAGTATTAGTGTGTGTGTGTGTGTGTGTGTGAAGGTAGGTGATGGTGAGTGACGGTGGTGATGGTGAGTGACGGGGTGTGATGCGTTCCGTTATGATGCGGGTCATGACGGTGAGTTGCATGATTGTTGAGTGACGTGGTGAAGAATTACCTGAACCCTTTCTACTAACCTAACCTAACCTAACCTGACCTGACCTAAACCTAACCTAACCCAACCTCGGCCTTCACCACGACGCCCCAGGTGAGTGACACGAGGTTACTCTGTTCGTGAGGTAGTTTACTGCTGTTACTCCTCGTAGATGTGTTGAGTATTTTAATGAGCTGGACTTGAGTGAGAGAGAGAGAGAGAGAGAGAGAGAGAGAGAGAGAGAGTAATGACGATCTCACTGCGCAACTTAAAGCACATCAACAGAGGCCAGTGATGATGATGATGATGATGACTGTGACAGAGACGGAGATAATGATGGGGAACGGGACTAAGTGTTGATGATGGTGACAGGTTGGATGGTGAGGGTGTGATCTTGCTGGTGCTGGAAACGTTCATGGTGCTGGAAACGTTCATGGTGCTGGAAACGTTCATGGTGCTGGAAACGTTCATGGTGCTGGAAACGTTCATGGTGCCGGAAACGTTCATGGTGCCGGAAACGTTCATGGTGGTGAAGACTTCTATGTTGAAGTCACTTGATGTCCCTGGAAACTAATTTGATATAAAAAACGTTGTGGTGGTGGTAGTGATCGAGTCGATGTGTGGGTGGAGGAAGAGAGTAGGAGGTGGAGGAAGAGAGGAAGAGGGGTGGAGGAAGAGAGTAGGAGGTGGAGGAAGAAGAGAAGAGGTAAAGGAAGAGGGGTGGAGGAAGAGAGTAGGAGGTGGAGGAAGAAGAGAAGAGGTGGAGGAAGAGTAGGAGGTGGAGGAAGAGAGGAAGAGGGGTGGAGGAAGAGAGTAGGAGATGGAGGAAGAAGAGAAGAGGTGGAGGAAGAAGAGAAGAGGTGGAGGAAGAAGAGAAGAGGTGGAGAGGTGGAGGAAGAGAGTAGTAGGTAGAGGAGGAAGAGAAGAGGTGGAGGAAGAAGAGAAGAGGTGGAGGAAGAAGAGAAGAGGTGGAGGAAGAGAGTAGGAGAGTAGAGGAAGAAGAGAAGAGGTGGAGGAAGAAGAGAAGAGGTGGAGGAAGAAGAGAAGAGGTGGAGGAAGAAGAGAAGAGGTGGGGGAAGAAGAGAAGAGGTGGAGGAAGAGAGTAGGAGGGGTGGAGGAAGAGAGTAGGAGGTAGAGGAGGAAGGGAAGAGGTGGAGGAAGAAGAGAAGAGGTGGAGGAAGAGAGTAGGGGGTAGAGGAAGAGGGGTGGAGGAAGAGAAGGATTGGTGGGTGGTGGTCGTGTAAAGAGCACCTAGGCAGTGTTTGACCCCGGCAGCAGGAAATTGTCACCCTTAGTGGTAGTGTGTCTTTCTGTCTGTGTCTGTCTGTCTGTCTGTCTGTCTGTCTGTCTGTCTTTGTCTGTCTGTCTGTCTTTGTCTGTCTGTCTGTCTGTCTGTCTGTCTGTCTTTGTCTGTGTTTCTGTGTCTGTCTGTCTGTCTGTTTGTCTTATCGCAACCCAACTGCAATAAGAGACAGACAATTTATACAGGTACACTGGTTGGTGGTTTATACAGGTACAGGTGGTTTATACGGGTACAGGTGGTTTATACAGGTACAGGTGGTTTATACGGGTACAGGTGGTTTATACAGGTACAGGTGGTTTATACGGGTACAGGTGGTTTATACGGGTACAGGTGGTTTATACAGGTACAGGTGGTTTATACGGGTACAGGTGGTTTATACGGGTACAGGTGGTTTATACAGGTACAGGTGGTTTATACAGGTACAGGTGGTTTATACGGGTACAGGTGGTTTATACAGGTACAGGTGGTTTATACAGGTACAGGTGGTTTATACAGGTACAGGTGGTTTATACGGGTACAGGTGGTTTATACAGGTACATTGGTTGATGGTTTATACAGGTACAGGTGGTTTACGTGGATGTATGATCAATTAGTTTGAACCCTCCAATAACCTCTTCTCCAAAGTAACTCTAAAGAAATAATGTTAATTTTTTCGTTCATGTCAGTTTTTCCTTCCTTCCTTCCTCACCTCCCTTCCCCCCTCACCTCCCCCACCCCCACCTCCTCCCCCACCCCCACCTCCACCTCCCTAACACCGCCCCACCCCCCTCCCCCTCCCTCACCTCCCCCCTCCTCAAGATCAATATTCTTGTCATCTGGCCACTCACCGGATATATTAGTATTTACTGTTACAAATATTTTCCTGGATATAACAGTGTTCACAGTTTGATGAGGAATAGGCATCCAGAGCTTATGGTCTGTTGATTATTCAGGTGTGTGGAGCAGGTGTGTAGGGCAGGTGTGTGTGTGTGGAACAGGTGGCTAGTTTTTGTGATGGGTCTGTGGCCAGGTGGGTCACTCAGCCAGTGTTAAGGAGCCCCGGTGTATCCTCTCTAATTGCTCGTTATCTCAGGGATCGCTAATGGCGTCTTACCTTTGGATCTTAATGAGAAATCTTAATTATGCTGTACATTACAATTGAGAAGTGAAATGTTGGCAATGTACCCGTGCTTGATGTAGGGGGGGGGGGTAGAGGTCGGGCCTGCAACGCTGATTAACCTGTTCATGAACTGTACAGGTAGTTAGTATGGCGGTGTATCAAAGAATGTCTTGAGTGGGTAGTAAATGAGGTAGTTTGTGACGTAACGAGTAATGGAGGTTGTTACTGTGACTGCTTGACTAGGGAGGTATAGTATGACCCTTGACTGGGGAGGTACTTGGTGGAACAGTTTATCCAACGAGGTAGTTAAGTGTGACTGGTTTCCCAAGGAGGTAGTTATACCGTAAGGGGTTGTTTAGTTAACTTGGAGGGTTGTTAGTGTATTGGTTATCAAACAAGGTAGTTAGAGGGATTACTGTACATGTAATGATCGTGTTGTTGTTGTTACTGTCACATAATTTGGCTTAAGTTGAAGTGAGAAGCTTTCCTCTCTCTCTCTCTCTCTCTCTCTCTCTGTCGTCTTTTAATTATTCTGTCTCCCCCTTTCTTTCCCTCCTCACCTCTTGTTATCGTCTCTTTCCTTCTCTGCTCCCCTTTGTCTCTTCGTTTCCAATTACTCTTTTTTTCTATCTCTCTCCTCTCCTCTCTCATCATCCTACACCCCACCGCCTCCTCCCCTTATCTCCTGACTCTTACCAATTCTCCTGTCTTCTCCCTTCTCTCTTGTACCTCCTATATTCCTTATCTCTTTTTCTGTGTCCTTTCTTTCGTGTCTTTCATGTTTACTTTTCATCTTCTCTCAACCTCTCTCCCTCCTCTCCCATATTTCTTCTCTGCCTGTGTCCCTTCTCTCTCTTCTCTTATATTCTCTCTCCCTCTTCCATCTCACCTTTCGTCTGTCCCTCTCCCTGTTTCTTATCTTCCTCTTCGATCTTTCCTTTTTACATCTCATCTCCCCTTTCCTCCCCTTCCATATCTCCTTTTCTCTCATATATCCCCTTTTCCGCCCCTATGGTCTTATCTCCCCTCCCCAGCGTGTAGATGGAAGCGTTGTCGTGGCGTTGAGCGGACGAGGCGGCGCGGCGTTGACCACTCATTAAGCCTGGGTTATTTTTAGCGAGTCCAGATGTGCAGTACTGGCTGGCTGGTGGAGGCGGTGGTGGTGGTGGTGGTGCGTCTGAATGGATGGCGGCCTGTTGTTGTAGTTGTCCATTTTTTTTGTCCAACACCCTCCAGGGTTTGTGTGTGTGTGTGTTTGTTTGTAGGTGTAGTACTCGCTGACTAGCTGGGACCGACTGTATTGGCTGGCCACTCCTGTTGCTTTTGCCGTTACTGGTGACGCTACCATTCACCGTACCCTAACTTTCCTCCCTCCTTCCTGCCTGCTACCTGCTCTTCAGTTGCACCACGATAAACCAGTTGTAACTCCACGAACGCCAGCAGTATAAGGCAGTAATCCGCTTTGTTCCTCCACTTGAAAATCTTCATGACTGTATCTGGCCATCGTCAGGTGTGCGCAGTAGTACACGGCCTCAAGGTTTTAATCATCTGTTTTATTATTAGTGTTTTATGTCAGGTGTGTGTGTGTGTGGGGGGGGGGGGTCGCTGTACTTAGTCATGTGTTTTTGTATCTTTTCTTGAATTGTTGTTATTTTTTAGTTGTTTCTCTTGATGAAAGTTTAGGGGGGGACGATTAGAATTTGGCAAGGTAAGAGAGGGTTAGGTTAGGTTAGGTTAGGTTTTATATGACATGTTTGAAGTTTGTGTCTAGTGAGAGGCGATAAATCTTGACCTTGTCGCCTTTCTCCTCCTCCACCAGTCACCACATCCTCCTTGAACCACCATCACCTCTAGCCACATTATCCTCCTCCTCGAGCCACCATCTCCTCCTTGAACCACCATCACCTTAAGCCACCTCCTTATCTTCCTCCTCCTCCCCGAGCCACCACCTCCTCCTTGAACCACCATCACCTCGAGCCACATTATTCTCCTCCTCCTCCTTGAACCACCACCACCTTATGCCACATTATCCTCCTCCTCCCCGAGCCACCACCACCTCCTTGAACCACCACCACCTCGAGCCACATTATCCTCCTCCTCCTCGAGCCACCACCTCCTCCTTGAACCACCACCACTTCGAGCCACATTATCCTCCTCCTCCTCCTCCTCGAGCCACCACCTCCTCCTTGAACCACCACCACCTCGAGTCACATTATCCTCCTCCTCCTCGAGCCACCACCTCCTCCTTGAACCACCACCACCTCGAGCCACATTATCCTCCTCCTCCTCCCCGAGCCACCACCTCCTCCTTCAGCCACCACCACCTCGAGCCACATTATACTCCTCCTCCTTGAACCACCACCACCTCGAGCCACATTATCCTCCTCCTCCTCGAGCCACCACCTCCTCCTTGAACCACCACCACCTCGAGCCACATTATCCTCCTCCTCCTCCCCGAGCCACCACCTCCTCCTTGAACCACCACCACCTCGAGCCACATTATCCTCCTCCTCCTCCTCCTCCTCGAGCCACCACCTCCTCCTTGAACCACCACCACCTCGAGTCACATTATCCCCCTCCTCCTCGAGCCACCACCTCCTCCTTGAACCACCACCACCTCGAGCCACATTATCCTCCTCCTCCTCCTCCTCGAGCCACCACCTCCTCCTTGAACCACCACCACCTCGAGCCACCTCCTCCTCCCGCACAGAGGTAGACAACACTAGCGGCGTTTTATTATGGCAACAGTCACCTCCAAGACTCAACCAATATGGCTTTTCGGTCTTGAAGGTCAACAGCAGCGTCATTTGCACACACCGCAGCCATCACCATTGGGAGACGTGAGATTATGTCAGAGAGAGAGAGAGAGAGAGAGAGAGAGAGAGAGAGAGACGTGTTTACAAAGTTTTTCTGGACTAGCTTATGTCAACGCGAGTCTTCTGTTTATATTGGTGTTGATGGTGCTGGTGATGTGTTGGTGGTGCGGGTGATGTGTTGGTGGTGATGTGTTGGTGGTGCGGGTGATATGTTGGTGGTGCGGCTGATGTGCAGGTGATGTGATGGTGGTGCTGGTGATGTAATGGTGGTGCAGGAGGTGTGATGATGGTGGTGATGTGATGATGGTGCTGTGTTGATGGTGATGTGATGATGGTGCTGTGTTGTTGGTGATGTGATGATGGTGCTGCGTTGATGATGCTGGTGATGTGTTGGTGGTGCTGGGTGTCATACTATAGGCTTACCTTCACCATCACAGGCGATCGTTAGGCTGTGTGGGAGCGGATGAGGAATTAATATAGCCATGTCAACAGGCTACGTATACCCTGCCCCCACCCCCCCCCCTCCCTACTGTGTGTGTGCTGCCTGGCTAACTACGTGAACCAAGACAGTAGAAGGTTGGTGGGTGTGGTGCCCCTCGACCCACACCGTCATAAACACACGCCACTGGATGATAACAGTGGTGGTGCCTGGTGGTGATGGGCTGTAGTGCTCAAGGAGGTGTTGTAGACAGTGTCCATCTGTAGGGATCCTTCTCCTCCTCTTTCTCCTCCTTCTCCTCCTCCTCCCCCTCCTCCCCCTCCTCTTTCTTCTCCTCCTACTCCCCTTTCTTCTCCTTCTTTCTCTGTCTTCTCCTTCTTCGTCTTTCTTCTCTTTTTCCTCTTTCTTCTCTTCTTTCTTCACTTCATCCTTTTGAGAGAGAGAGAGAGAGAGAGAGAGAGAGAGAGAGAGAGAGAGAGAGAGAGATTTAGTGCAAGAATATACACGGAGGAATTTATATGTTACCTGAGATAATATAAGACTATGACCCTCACCTGTATACTGTGGGGCGGCCTCCACCTGACTCCCTGAATAGGTTCTGTCACTAGTTAATCATGCAAGGGAGGTGGTCATTCCAGGTTGCTCTAGCACGTTGGTATCTTACTCCGAGGATCCACGGTGCTTGCGACTCACCTCGAACACGTGTCTTTGTCGCTTTGTTTACCCTTAAGTGGTTTTTTTTTAATGGTCTTGTTTAGAGAAATATTTGTAGTTTGTGGCGGTGTTCTCACTAGGCATGTGGCGAGGTGACGTGTGGTGGATGCTTCGACTTCATCATCACAACACCCGTTCATAATTGGTCATCTCCTACTCTTCTTCTTTATCTTCTTTCACCTCCTCTTCTCTTCGTCCTTCTCCTTCTTTTCCTCCTCTTCCTCCTCCTCGTTCCCTAGTTCAGGAGCTGGGCCCTTCAAGTGGCACTCGAGTCTAACGACGCCCTCTACTCAAGCACAAGTACCCGTCCTTTTAGTCCTTAGTGACGAACGTTATGCTTTTGTCTATAACGTAAACACACACGAGTGTATCTTATGTATTTTGTATGTTAATGTGATGGGTAAATAAGTGGTGTGTGTGTGTGTGTGTGTGTGTGTGTGTGTGTGTGTGTGTGTGTGTGGAGTCGAGTTGTGTGTAAGACCATGTTGGTTCATTAAGACTCTCTCTCTCTCTCTCTCTCTCTCTCTCTCTCTCTCTCTCTCTCTCTCGCCTGCTTGTGTGTGTGTGGAGTCGAGTCGAGTTGCGTGTGTAAGACCATGTTGGTTCATTAAGATTGTGTTCTCTCTCTCTCTCTCTCTCTCTCTCTCTCTCTCTCTCTCTCTCTCTCTCTCTCTCTCGTGCCTGTGTGTGTGTGTGTTTGGTGGTGTAGAGTCGTGTCACCAAGACTCAAATGTTGGCCTGTAAAACCTATTATGAGTTTGGGATAAAGAAGATGGGATTTGCCTTATATGCGTCGAATTCTTTACTCTGTGGCTTCAGTTCTCACTGGGTAATGGAGCCGAGATTCGTGGGTTCGGGTTCGATGTGTATGTTGTTAACGGTTAGAGTATGTGATCTGTCAGCCACGATCACAAGCCACTGTAGAGAGTTGTGGTTTATACTACGAAATCCTACCTTCAGGAACCAGTGTATGTAAAGACTGGTGTAGAGACTAGACGTAGAATAATTCCTCTGTTGCTTAAATTAAGAAACATAATAGATTAATAAATACCAATTATATCACGCTAATTAATATCCCAGATGGTGCACAGGTAAGACAGTATTATAGTATCTAGTAAGTGGGTGTGGTCATCAGGTAACTCAGGTAAATAGCTCTATAGTTTTCATGTACACCGTTAGAGAAAATTATTATCCGTCTTCGTTACCTTGACCTCTCTTAACCCAGCAGCGGTCGGTCCTCTCCCAGGCGGTGGCAGGTGACATGAACAAGGTGTTGGTAAAAGAGTGTGAGATGAGGGGTGAGGTGAGGAGAGGAGACGTGAGGTGGAGAGGAGAGGAGGGACAGTGTTGATGAGCCAGACCCCAGGACACGTGCCCTTCCTAACATGGTTCACCTACCCTCCTGGGGGCTATCTCGAGGCTCTTAACACCACACCTCCTGCTGTCTGCTTACCACGCCGCCTGCTGTCTGCTTAACACGCCTCCTGCTGTATGCCACGCCCGCTTAGTGTTTTCTTGTCCCTTCTACTGTATGGTCACTACACCTCTTGCTGTCTGCTTAACACGCCTCCTGCTGTATGCCACGCCCGCTTAGTGTTTTCCCCTTCCTCCTGCTGTATGAGCACTAGTTCACTACACTGCTTAACACGCCTCCTGCTGTACGCCATGCCTGCTAAGTATATCTTTCTCTAACACCCTCACTTTCACGCCCACTTCTGCTGCGCCGCCTACTGCTACACCCAGGTCATTAAACTGGGCTGTGTGAAGTGTTTGCCCTTCACAAGAATGTAGGGCGGAGGATATATCGTCACCGTCACTAAAGCTGGCTGGTATTTTCACAGCACAGGCGCTCAGACAAAAACCTCAGAGCAGAAAGCCTTGTCAGAAAATTTCCCCCGAGTTGGTTAGGTTAGGTTTCGTTTCGTTAGGGTAGGGTAGGGTGGGTTAGGTTAGGTTAGAGAGAGATACAGTATTTCCTGATGGGTTATTAGTCATGTTCACCCAAGGATTTGTCTCTTGAAGTTACATAAATGTGTCGTTCCCATGAGGCGTTTAATGAGGCAGCTCAGGTGTGTGGCCACATAATTGAAGTATTTGGACAAACAGGTTCTACAACATGCCTCACATTTCTTATTGGTGGGATAATGTAACAGGAATACACACTGGCTGTAATATACACAAGGATCATAGTACAGTGCTGTATTTTGTAATAATTAAGCACATTATGTATGCTGTTTTTTGTGTGCATATTGATTAGAATCCATATTATAAACTTTGTTTTGAAATATTATACAATGACGTGTTTAATAGTAGGTATAAATAAGTCGAGTCTTGTAGTGACAACCTTCACTTATACTCAGGTGTTTCCTGTTAATGACGAGGCCCGTGAGGTCCCAGGTGATTATTAATGTTTCTAACTTTATTTTCTCTCTTTACAGGTGAGTTGTGTTGTGTTTAAGTCCACCCGTCCACACACCCCACCCCGCCTTGGTCACTCGTAAGTTGTGTTTGTCAGTTGCATTAAAAACTGCAGCTGCAAGATAATAAGGAGGGGAGGGGAGGGGGGGGGGTTAACTAATGCGTACACAAGACAATGAACACTAGCTATTGATCAACGATATTACGGTACGTACAGACTTAACCTCCATGTTGTATTCACCACACGGGTACCCAGTGAACATCCTGGGTAGCATAGTTAATGAACCCGAGTCCAGGTGTGGGGTTCAAAGCAGTGACAGGTGTGGGATCTTGGACCAGGTGTGGGAACCGTTTTGTGTCCCGGGTGGCGAGTCTTAAAACCAGGAAGGGGAAGGTTGTGTAATGTTTTTTTTTTTTTTTTCATGGACGTGAGTCGGGTTAGAGACCATGGACGCTAGCTCTTGTTTGTATGGTGAGTGTGTGAAGCCTGAGGTGTGGGAGTGTGTGAAGCCTGAGGTGTGGGAGTGTGTGAAGCCTGAGGTGTGGGAGTGTGTGAAGCCTGAGGTGTGGGAGTGTGTGAAGCCTGAGGTGTGGGAGTGTGTGAAGCCTGAGGTGTGGGAGTGTGTGAAGCCTGAGGTGTGGGAGTGTGTGAAGCCTGAGGTGTGGGAGTGTGTGAAGCCTGAGGTGTGGGAGTGTGTGAAGCCTGAGGTGTGGGAGTGTGTGAAGCCTGAGGTGTGGGAGTGTGTGAAGCCTGAGGTGTGGGAGTGTGTGAAGCCTGAGGTGTGGGAGTGTGTGAAGCCTGAGGTGTGGGAGTGTGTGAAGCCTGAGGTGTGGGAGTGTGTGAAGCCTGAGGTGTGGGAGTGTGTGAAGCCTGAGGTGTGGGAGTGTGTGAAGCCTGAGGTGTGGGAGTGTGTGAAGCCTGAGGTGTGGGAGTGTGTGAAGCCTGAGGTGTGGGAGTGTGTGAAGCCTGAGGTGTGGGAGTGTGTGAAGCCTGAGGTGTGGGAGTGTGTGAAGCCTGAGGTGTGGGAGTGTGTGAAGCCTGAGGTGTGGGAGTGTGTGAAGCCTGAGGTGTGGGAGTGTGTGAAGCCTGAGGTGTGGGAGTGTGTGAAGCCTGAGGTGTGGGAGTGTGTGAAGCCTGAGGTGTGGGAGTGTGTGAAGCCTGAGGTGTGGGAGTGTGTGAAGCCTGAGGTGTGGGAGTGTGTGAAGCCTGAGGTGTGGGAGTGTGTGAAGCCTGAGGTGTGGGAGTGTGTGAAGCCTGAAGTGTGGGAGTGTGTGAAGCCTGAGGTATGGGAGTGTGTGAAGCCTGAGGTGTGGGAGTGTGTGAAGCCTGAGGTATGGGAGTGTGTGAAGCCTGAGGTGTGGGAGTGTGTGAAGCCTGAGGTGTGGGAGTGTGTGAAGCCTGAGGTGTGGGAGTGTGTGAAGCCTGAGGTGTGGGAGTGTGTGAAGCCTGAGGTGTGGGAGTGTGTGAAGCCTGAGGTGTGGGAGTGTGTGAAGCCTGAGGTGTGGGAGTGTGTGAAGCCTGAGGTGTGGGAGTGTGTGAAGCCTGAGGTGTGGGAGTGTGTGAAGCCTGAGGTGTGGGAGTGTGTGAAGCCTGAGGTGTGGGAGTGTGTGAAGCCTGAGGTGTGGGAGTGTGTGAAGCCTGAGGTGTGGGAGTGTGTGAAGCCTGAGGTGTGGGAGTGTGTGAAGCCTGAGGTGTGGGAGTGTGTGAAGCCTGAGGTGTGGGAGTGTGTGAAGCCTGAGGTGTGGGAGTGTGTGAAGCCTGAGGTGTGGGAGTGTGTGAAGCCTGAGGTGTGGGAGTGTGTGAAGCCTGAGGTGTGGGAGTGTGTGAAGCCTGAGGTGTGGGAGTGTGTGAAGCCTGAGGTGTGGGAGTGTGTGAAGCCTGAGGTGTGGGAGTGTGTGAAGCCTGAGGTGTGGGAGTGTGTGAAGCCTGAGGTGTGGGAGTGTGTGAAGCCTGAGGTGTGGGAGTGTGTGAAGCCTGAAGTGTGTTAGTGTGCTCTAAGGGTCATTGTCTATACCGGGTACAGGAGGGAGGGAGCGTGTGACTTCATGTGTTGGCTTGGTGTAGGCTTGTGGCTTGTTGTGTAGGGTGGGTGTAAGTTCTGTTGTAAGGGTCACTTGTGTAGATTAGTTTCAGGTATTGTGGCCACGTAAGATCCTGGCTTGAGATCAGGTGTGTATGGTAAGTGTAGGCCTATCGACCAGGTGTGTTGATAGGGCTGAGACATATGGCCAGTTGCATAGAGTGAGTGTAAACATATGGTCAGGTCACAGGTGTATAGAATGGATCCAGACTTATTGATAGTTGTAATTAGGTGAGTTTAGGCTTGAGGTCAGGGTGATGACAGCATCTGAGGCCAGAAGAGATCATGCACCAGGTAATGTATCCCTCCCCTCATACTACCTTGATGCCGTCGTCAGAAGCAGCAGCAGGTCCCCCCTCCAGGTCTCCCGTGTCCCTTACAGGTGATCAGGAACAAAAAGCTCCCCGCCTCACACACACACCAGCCTAATAAAAACTAAAACTGTTCTCTTGTAATTGACTGTGTGCTAATAGAGCCCAGCGATAGTGATTGAGCTGATATACACAACCCTGGAAGAGTTATGGTCGTCTGTATCTTGATGTCCCGCTATGGGAGTGACACACTACGATGCCCTGGCCAGAGTTGGTGTTTTATCAGTGGCTTTTGAATAGAGAATTGGTGTGGTCTCAGTGCTTTACCGTCCCAAACAGTAGTGGCTATTGAGATAAAACAGCCCCTTAGAAGCTGGTAAATCCTGTTTATAAATATATACACTGGCGGTGGGAAAAAGAAAACCGCTTGAAGTGATAAAAACAATGCGGGAACAAGAGTTGAACTGGCGAGACACCCGACACCGTGGTATACTTCGTTCAGGGTTCCTTGGTGTCAGGTTACAGTGTTGTGAGAGGAATTAGCGGGTTGGCGTCGGTGGTGCCAAGAACACCCTGTCCTGTCCTTGACGAACACGAGATAATGAAAGGTCTCTTGGGAGGAGGATATTGAGGGTGAGGGAGGAATGTGTTGATGGGGAGGGTGTTGTAGGAGGTTGAAAGAGCTTGTTGCAGGAGGGTGAGGAAGGGGGGGAGCGTGTTGTAAGAGGGGGAGGATGAGGGAGGGAACGTGTTGTAAGGGGTGAGGGAGGGAGCGTGCCTGGCCGTAGTCGTCAGGGTTTATGACAGGGAGGGGCGATAGTCCTTGATGGAGTCAGTCTATGTGAGTTCAGTGTCGTGAGTCTTTTCGTGTGTGTGTGTGTGTACAGCCAGTCCTCAGTATTCCTCCCACAGACACAAGGACTGCCAATATCGTATTCTATTACAGACCTCAAACCGCCAACGCCTGCAGGATGTGGGTGTGGTGTAGTGTAGCCAGGCGAGGTATGACGTCACCTTACCTGAACGGTCACGTGATTAGGAGGCCCTCGTCTGCTTGCTTACCTGCCTCACTGCCCGCCACACCTGGGCCACACCACACCTGACCCCTCGCCATTTTGTATTACCTACGGTACCTGATTCTCAAATATTCATACGTTAAAAATTTTCCCGAAACTAAATAACGCTTAAAGCTTATAGACTCTGCGATTTGGGAGTCCATCTTTGTCGGTACACGTTGATTGTTTATAATTAGTGCGGTTGAAGGTGTTTTTTTTTTATCCATGTAAGGGAAAGATTCAAGACACGAACCGTAATGGAACTCTGGCCCAGGGCTGTGTTGAGGATGACGCAGGGATGGTATTAACCTGCGTTGAGTACTTCCTTTACGAGCCGGGGTGATCTGATAGCGTACAGACACGTGAGAGATTGGAAATGATTGGTTGATGTGGGGAGAGGAAGGAGGGATTGGAACTTATTTGGGTTTTGGTTAGGTCGGGGATTAGGGTCTTATATAGGATTTGATCTGATGTGGGATTGGTAATGGTGAATGATTTGGGTATAGGAACGAATAAATGTGGGATTGGAACCGAAAAGGATAAAAAAAAGAGCAGGAAAAGATTTGAGAGATAAGAGGAAGGAAAAAAGAATGAAACGGAATAAAAATAATTTCAGAAACCCAGAACGAAACTGAAAAAAAAAACTATGTTCTGGACGTGTGGGAAGAAATGACAAATTTACCCTTAGTGTTGGATTTTTCGCCATAAGGTCCACACCACCGTTCATGTGGGTGTTTAGGAGTACTGCCGCGTGTTGTTACGTAGGGAAGGGGGTGTACGGATTTTCTTGAAATTAAGTAGGGGCATTGTTTCTCCTTCCCTCACCCCTCTCCACCCCCCTCCCTCACCCCTTTCCAACCCCCTCCGCCCCCTAAGAGCTAGAACTAATATGGGTAGACACGATCCGATTATGTAGTCAGGTGAATGAGGTCGTTCGGGATTATAACGCGTGGACGATATCATGCGAATCCTCATCATACACTACACGTACCCAGGTGAGTGTGAGATCCACGTACGAGTAGTTGGTTTACCTGAGAGTTTACCTGGATTCGGTTTCTTGTTCCCACGGGTTAGTTTGTTGAGGTCTTGTCTGCAGGTTCCTCAGGTGTTGTGTGGATGACTTAAGGTGGCAGCAGGTGGACTAGGTGTACATGTTGAGGCTGTTGAAGACTACTGTAGGTGTAGCGAGTTTTCTCATAGATGATTGAAAGAGTAGTTAGCCTGTTCGTTCACGTGTATGGCTGAGTACACCGTCACAAATCTCATCACCAGATTGAGAAAGTGGACACTACACCGACACCAGCATAAACATGGACAATATTCTCTTTTTCACGACGATAAAGTGGACATCCACCTGTTTAAGTTGTTCCTCAAGTGTGCTGTTGTGTCAGGGTAGCGTGGATCAGATCATGTGAAATTTGTGCCTTCCAACCAGGTGCACGAGTGGGGTGTGCTGAGTGACGCAGGGGGTGATTAACCAGGTTGTAATGGGCAGGTAGTTGATGTGGATGTCGAACAGATGGTTGACGGGCAGGTAGAGGGTTGACAAGGGTGCCAGGGCTGTAGGAGGTGGGTGGGTGGAGCGTGCAGTGTGACGGAGTGGGGGAAACGTTCAGGTTCTGCGGCGTGGCGAGGCGGTCGGTCATAGTGGATGGTGACCCGTGTATAGCATTAATGAGGAACCTATCACCCATGCAGGAACCCGGTCTCCTCTCTCTCTCTCTCTCTCTCTCTCTCTCTCTCTTTCTCTCACAGTCTCTTGAGTGGAAGGACTTGTACAGGGGTTCAGACAACAGTTCCCCCTTCTACAGTGTGATCATCTCTCTCCTTCTGTTTCCTCCAGGAATCTACCCTTCCACCCCTGGATTCTTCCCCCTTTCTCCCCTGGATTCTTACCCCTTTCTCCCCTGGATTCTTCCCCTTCCCCGAACTTGTTATAAACCACATTCTCTGCTTCCCTACCTGCACCCCTTAGCTCCCCCCATCTGCCCCTCCACTCCCATGGACTGTATGTTAATGAGGGATTTTATATATACTAAGAGAGGTGTGTGTGTGTGCGTTTGTTTGTTTTACACTATCCTGCTATTACATGTAAGGAAGTTACTGAATTGATACCTTGTGGGGAGAGGAGATACAATAGTGTGGTTTCATCTCTCGTAAACCATTATTAACACCAACTCTCACCCCGACAACTGTCCTAGCCTCTTGCACCTCGCTTTACACTTTATTCTTTTCTTGTTTCCATATCTGTCGCGTCCTTGTATGGTAATATGTCTTGAAATGGTCAGTCGTGGTGGTGTGTGTACCCTGCTGGGCCTTCGACCTTCTTAGCCTGCGTGCCCCCTGTTAGTTGTAAACGCCTTGCCCTTATTCCCAGTAAAACTTAGTGTGATAACCGTGTTGTTCCTGGTGGTCACGACACAAGCTGTCCTCCAATCGTCTCTCCTCCCCTCTCACAAGCACCTCCTCCAGTAGATGGTGTGGAAGTGTGTAGGGATGGGGTGAATGGTGTGGCTGGAGAAGGCTGTGTAATACAGGCGTGGCCAACTGATTCCCTTCTGCGCCCACTACACCACCACAACACCACCACAACACCCCCCTTCAACACCCTAACACCCTCCTCCTTTAACAAAATCATCACCACCACCCCAACCACAACACCCACCCACCCACATCCTCAACAACTACACCCACTGCTGCCACTCTTCAAAGTTCAACCACAAGCCGCCCACGCCACGCCACCCGCTCACCCACCACACCACTCAGGTACGTGGAGAATGTCATCACCACCTCCACCACCACTATCACCGCCTCCACCACCACCACTACTACTACTACTACTACTACTACTACTACTACTACTACTACTACTACTACTACTACTACTACTAATTCCATCAACAATATAAGATGTTCACCTCTCACCTACCCTTCTCTCCCTCTTCCTACCCTTCTGTCCCTCTTCCCTCCCTTCTCTCGCCTTCCCTCTCTTTCCCTCTCCCTTCCCTTCCTCCCCTCCCTTCATCTCTTCCCTTCATCCCCTTCCTTCTCCTCTCCCTCCACTCTCTTCGTTTATTCTTCCTCCTCTCCCACTCTGCTTCCCCTTTATTCATTGTCTCCGCTTTCATTACTGTAACCTCCTCCTCCTCCTCCTCCTCCTCCTCCTCCTCCTTCTTCTTCTTCTCCTCCTCCTCCTCCTATTCCTCCTCCTCCGTCGTAACCTTCCATCAATTATCCACCACTTCATTTCCGCCAATCTTCGCTGCTTCGTTTCAAATGTTGCTCGATCTCCTCTCTCTCTCTCTCTCTCTCTCTCTCTCTCTCTCTCTCTCTCTCTCTCTCTCTCTCTCTCTCTTGCGCGCGCCTCATTTTGATGCTTGACGTGTTGTGTTCCTACGTGTCCTCCAGCACGTATCCCCACGCCATGCTATACCACGCCACTTACACGCCTGTCCTTGTATCCTATAATATTACGTCACCTGCACGCCACTTTTGAACGTCCTGCCACGCCATCTACACGCCACTTTTGAATGTCCTGCCACGCCATCTACACGCTACTATTAAACGTTCTGCCACGTCATCTACACGCCACTTAACTTCATGCCACGACACCCGTCCCTATACGCTACAATAGATTATTGCCATAGTACAGTAGCTACACGCCACGCCAGATATACGTCACCTTGATCATTTACACGCCAGGAATCATTTATGTTCATTGAATTACGGTTTCCACGCTACGTTGTCTTAAACTCTGAAGAGGACCCTACTACTTGAAGGACCGCCACCACCCCGAGAGGCACAAGGACCGAGGAGCAATGTGTGGGGTCCCGCTAACCGTCACACATGGGCCTCGGGGAAGCCTCTACCCTGTCTGGCATCGCTCACGAGAACCTCTTAGTCCCTAAAGAGCTTTACAGCCTCCTTTTTAACCCCTCACACACCTTGTTATACTCCCTAGAGGCGCCTCACATGATCCTCCCATATTTCCCTTGGAAGCTCCCTTAGGCTCCTTTGCAGCCCCTCTCAGAATCCCCCTTAACATAAAGTTTCCTACACTTCTGTCCCGCCCTGAGCACTCACTCTTGCTCTGAAGCCGCTGTTCCCCCCACCCACCCCCCTCCGTGCCCTGGTGACGCACCGTGACTAGCTGTAAACCATAAGAAAACAGTAGCGTCACGTAATGGAGTCTCTTGTGTTCATTATTAAGCGCCATCAAATATATCGACAGTCTAAAACCCGTTATTTCTCGCTGTTGTAGATGTTACGGTGACGTTAGGATTTTGTATTCATCAGCTTCAGCAGTATGAGAATGGCATGTTGGTGTTACGCTGTTGTGTAGCTTATGCCGGAAGGTTGTGGTAACGGGGATGGCAGGGGTTACGAGTGTGCGGGGGCGGAGATAAGCCTGGTGTTAACATGTGTACAAGTGGTGGTGGTGGGCAGGAAACGGGGATGGTGACCTGTAGGTGACGACTCTGGGTACAGGTAATGACGGGAAGGTCTCAGCTAGGGCAACTCTCCCCGTTATCGCTCATTATACACACACACACACACACACGCGCGCGCGCCAGCATCATGGGAGGTGAGAGTCTGTGTTATTCATTACCTCCTCGTAATGTACAGTGTAAGGGGAAGAGACTGTGTTTTCATCGACCAGTTGTTTTAAGTTTACTGTCTCATTATTCCTAGACCAGTGGACGGTGTTGAGGGTGACTTGACTGTGGGAGACGTCTTTATTGTTTAATCTGTTCCTTCAGTGTTCTTCCTGGTCGTCCTGGAGGATACTGGAAGAAGAAAGTTACTTACATGACCAGGAAGACGCTGGTGATACCCGATACTGGAGGACACCAGATAAGATCATCCCGCACCATGATCAGTCCATGAAAGATCCATGTTCAACAGTATGATGGCTGACGTCTAATGTCAAAGATTGCCGTTCACAAATAGAACTTATGACGTCCTGTTAATGCTTGTCATGAACAGGTGTCTCCTTACCTCCCTCCCTAAGACATAGTTGGAGGAGAGGTGAGAAGGAGAGACTGAGGGAGACATGATGGAGAGGATATATTATGCTCCGACATATGGCCACATACCAGCCTCGGCTTGTGCCCACCCCGGCCAGCAGTCGTTGTGCAACAACTAGACGCTCGCCACCTCCTCCTGACGTCATGCACAGACACAGACACACACCGCCACACCAAAAGGACACGGGACATACACTAATACATCACTATTCTTAAAAGAGGGAAGCGACGTAACGAAGACGACGCACTTGATCACGAACATGGTATAATGAAGAGAGCTTCACTCTAGGTGTGAGAGCGAAACACACTCGGGCACGTCCAGGACCAAGGACTGCTGAAGGAGGGAGTAGGGGTTTTGGTGAATGCTGACTTGAGGGTCACAGGCAAGTGCTTGCAGACACTTGAGGAACACACTTGAAACCCACTCCAAACCTAGCAATGACACGTGAAGGCTGCGGATACACTCTTAAACTGTGTGTGTGTGTGTGTGTGTGTGTGTGTGTGTGTGTGTGTGTGTGTGTGTGTGTGTGTGTGTGTGTCCCCCCTTTTATCCTGGCGGGACCAGCTTGTACACACTGGCGGCTAGTCTGTGTTGGTCAGTTATGTGAGGGGCATATGTGACCTGGCTTTTGAGAGTGTTATCTCAGGGGGAAGGAGGGAGGGAGGACAGATGTGCTTGGCGGTATTATGCCACAGAGGGTTGAGGCAGCTCATTCAGCTACACTTTTTAAACCATGTAAGAACTGACGTGGAATCTATTAGTGCCCCAGTACTGTATATAAGGTCTCAGTGACTCCCTAAAGCGGCATACTGGTCCCGCTTTGAAATTCACTTATGACTGGGTGAATATTAACAAGAGTCACTCGGAGTTCGTCACTGGCAGCGCATCCCCCCAGCAGAGAAAATTTCCACCAGGCAGGCCAGAAAACACGAGCATTGGGCTGATGAATCTGTCAACCAAAAAATTATCCCAGTCAGTCTAGAAAAAGTTTTGCAAAGAGTTCAACGGCACAGCTTTAAGACAATGCATTATTCTACATTATTTAGTGTGTTCTTGAAGCCGCGGCGACCGTGTAGAGGTTGAGAAACACCAAAAAAGTTAGCGGTAATTATCCCAAGAACAGGAAACCGCAGAAGGACCCCACACTGTTTTTACTTGACCCTCCTCCAGAAGGCAACAATGAGGGAAGTGCTGGTGGAGATTGAGGGAGAGGTGGGGAAGGGGAACTTGGAGACTTCAGGAGGAGAAGGAGGAGTAAGAGATGGGGAGGAAAGGAAGAAACGACAAATGAGGAGAATAAGGAATATCTCGGAAAGGAAGGGGAGCTTAGAGACTTTAAGCAACAGGGAAAATTGAGGAGGGGAAGGAAGAGAGAGAGAGAGCAGTGGGAAGGGGGGGGGGAGACTATTTCCTGTCTTTAGTGGCGTGAATGGAGGCTCCATTTATCTTAATATACATACAGACACGCGAACACTCTCTCTCTCTCTCTCTCTCTCTCTCTCTCTCTCTCTCTCTCTCTCTCTCTCTCTCTCTCTCTCTCTCTCTCTCTCTCTCTCTCTCTCTCTCTCTCTCTCCATAACAGAGTACAGTATAGTTACAGCATACTAAAGATAAATATGTTGTAGTTTATTTACGAAAAGTCTAATATATAAAAACAATTTAGGGCTATGTTGGGTGTCGGGTGAATTTGACTTTATTAATATCATGAAGATTAGAAATACCAGATTATTTCTCTTAGTGATTAAAGACCCTAATGCTTTATAGAGAGGTTAGGTTAGGTTAGAGTTCGTTAGATTTGGTTAGGTTAGGTTTGGTTAGGTTTGGTTAGACTAGGTTAGACTAGTTTATGTTCGGTTAGTTTGTTATGTTGTGTTATGTTGTGTTATGTTATGTTGTGTTAGCGTTAGGAAGTTTAATCATTAGGAGGAATTAGAGCAGGGGGGGGGGGGGGAGAGCTTAATCATGAGACCCCAGATTAGTGCATAGATTACCTTAAGTGGTGGTGGTGGTGGTTCTTGTGTTATTAGTGTTGTGGGCTGTATAGGGTGTCACCTAAGATGCCCCCTCCTCCTCTTCCTCTGCTACTCCTCTCCTACTCTTCCACCTAATCTTGTACTGCTCCTCCTCCTCTCCGACTCCTCTTTGTCCGTCTTTCCTACTCTTCCTCTCCTCTTTCTCCGTCTTCCCTACTCCCCCTCTCCTCCTCCTTCTTCTCACCCTCCTCCTCTTCCTCTGTCCTCAGTCGGTGTTGGACGATGATAGGATTGTGTGAGAGAGAGAGAGAGAGAGAGAGAGAGAGAGAGAGAGAGAGAGAGACACTACTGTATTGTCCCCACGTCTGTTTCAGGAAGTGTCAACGTAAGTCCTTGCTCGACTCGTGTCTCTTGAAGCCTTTGAGACACATAAGAAAAAATCAATTTAAAGATAATCAACTTAATGCATGAACTAGACATTAAAGCTAAACGATAATAAATGAAAATACGGAAATGTTTAATGTTCTATCCGTTGTTTATTTCCTTAATTTTATGGTCAAATTTGATATTTACAAATTTAAGATTCATGTTTATTAAGTAGTGTCATAATCCTTGCAATTTAAATCTTAAACACAAACACGTTTTTATTTACAATATGAACGCCGCCCAGTGAGAGACACGAGGGAAACTTGAGTGTGTGTGTGTGTGTGTGTGACATTTTGTTAACCTGTGTGGGGGTTCTTGGCTCTAGGGTCCACTGCAGCCTCCACACCACTCCTTACCACGAGCCCCACTCCACCTCTCTGAACCCGACTCTTATTTTTCTTCATTCCCACTCCATTCTTCCTTACTTGTTCCTTCTTCCCTTTCCCCCCCCCCCCCCACTCCTTGATCACCCCCTTCTCCTCCCATAGCTTGACTTTATCCCACTCCACTCCCTCCCTCTTCCCTCACCTCCCCAGTCTCTCCCCCATCTCTTCTCCCAACTCGTCTTCACACACCGTCTGCCTCCTTCATCCCTTCCTCCCCTTCCCAACTCGACTATTCCCTCCCACTCCTCCTCTGGGGCCTCCTTTCCCCCATTCCCTTCGCCATCTATTCTTACAATTCCTACTTTCCCTCTATCCTCCCTTCTCCCCTCCTATTCTCCCCACTGGTCAGCTCGCCGCGTAAGAGAGTGGTGGCCAAGACTGTTAATATTGGCTTCGGCTGTTGGGGGTTAAGCCGCCCGTTGACTGTTATAATTACAGGTGTGCGAGGTAGGTATTGATACGCATGTTATAACGGCCATAAACACATTCCTATGTAACCTACCAGCTTGACCGCTTCAGTAGGTGTTAGTTAAGCTTAGTGCTGGTAGTAGTGATGCTGGTGATGGTAGGGGTGGCGATTAGTGGCGGGGGGGGGGGTGATAGTGGTTACCTCGTTGTAGTGGTTGCTATTTAATGGTTGTGGTGGTGTTGGTAGTGGTTATCGATGGTGTTAGTTTGGTTGGGTGACTAGAAACGTGTGGTGTGGTGTGGTGTGGGTGAGTGACAGTGGGTGGTGACGGAGTGCCGCTGTGGGTGGTGACGCATTGCTCTAAATCCGTACCTCGTAGACCCCCACCTCTCTCTCTCTCTCTCTCTCTCACACACACACACACATTTCATATAAATAGTAGACAATTGGAGAAGAAAGGAGTGAAAGAGGATAACCTGTGCTGACAACGGTATATAAAGACATTGTTGTTTACGAGACACCCGGAGGACCCAAGAATTTCCAGTCCCGGACCAGAAACTGAAACCTAACCTAACCAAAACCTAACCTAACCAGCCTTTGACAAATCTTAACCTAATCTCCCCCTAGCCTTACCTAATCTAACCGTAACTTAACCACATTCAAACTCCTCTAACTTAAAGTCATTCAAACCAAACCTAATTAGTTTTAACGAAGTCTAACCGCCCTCAATTGACTTACCCTAACCAACTCTAGAAGTGTGTGTGTGTGTGGTGGGGGGGGGGGGGGGCAGTCTTCAGATGCACGTGTAGTGGATGTAGGACGAGTGTAGTGGGTGTAGGATGAGTGTAGTGGGTGTAGGACGAGTGTAGTGGGTGTAGGCAGGAGGTAGGGACAAGTGTAGTGGGCGTGGGGATGACCTTCAGACAGCAAGCATGCAGTTGCAACATGTGTGTGTGTGTGTGTAGGCTGAGTTACCCCACCTAGTCCTTCCACCTTCACCCCTCTCCCCCCTCCCTCCCTCCCCCACCAGGCCTGCTCCACCTACAGTTTCCACGTAGTGTTTTTCCTCCACTTGATCCTCCACATTGCCCTCCAGTTATAAGAATCGTCCACCCACATCAGTATGGAGTATGTGGAGTGTTAAGGAGGAGTTCTCTCTCTTCATGCATCCTGTTGATATAATTTCTCAATCATTGGAGAGGAATCCAAGGACACTATACACACTTTCGTCACTTAACATCACCATGTGTCGTATCCTAGGTTCAGGGGGGCGGGGGTAAGCAACTCACTCAGCGAACATTTAACTCAGCGACCAACTCACTCAGCGAACATTTAGCTCTGCGACCAACTCACTCAGCGAACATTTAGCTCTGCGACCAACTCACTCAGCGAACATTTAACTCAGCGACCAATTCTCGTTTACTCTTGCTTCTCCGTGTTATTTATACGAGGAGACTTATCTTGATTAATAATATACTGTTTAATGTCAGTGTTAAATTCTTGGAAAATATATAACTTTCCCTTTGGCATCTCGACGGTGTATAGACTATAAGAAATCACAACTGAAGGTAAATGAAACGATTTATATTTTCAATTTGTGTTACCTGACTCGGGTGACGTATTTAACTTACTGTAAATAGATATGTTGACGTGAATAACTAATTAGAGGTTTTGGTAAATGATTTTTATTTTACTTAGCAGGTATAATAGGTTATTTGTGTTACATCATTGAGGCTGGTTGACCTGGTCCACCATTGTAGTGTGTGAGGGAGGTAGTAACGGAGTTGACAGCCTGTTACCTTAACCCATACAGTGTGACGTGATTTTCTACGACGCCTCCACGCCTTTCCCACGACGCCCCCACGCCTTCCCCATGACGCCGCTACGCCTTCCCCGCGACGCCGCTACGCCTTCCCCACGACGCCGCTACGCCTTCCCCACGACGCCGCTACGCCTTCCCCGCGACGCCGCTACGCCTTCCCCACGACCCCGCGACGCCTCCACGCCTTCCCCGCGACGCCGTTACGCCTTCCCCGCGACGCCGCTACGCCTTCCCCACGACGCCGCTACGCCTTCCCCACCACTATTAAGAACTTGCCTACCTGTACCTAACCTAACCTAACCAAATGCCAGCGAGGGAAAAACGGAAGACTGGAGACCGAAAAAAAAAAACCCAGCAAACGCAGCGGTCCACCTGTAGCATGTATAGCTTTGACAGGTGGGCACCTCCTCCAGTGACACTCAGTTAGGACATGACACTGTGGGCAAACATTAGGTGACACATGAGTCCTCGAGATACATGGAGTCACATATTAAACACATCAACTACGACCCAATGACAACTGTGTGTGTGTGTGTGTGTGTGTGTGTCAGTAACCTTGTACCCCTCCACCGGGTTATAATGCCCCATTGTTGCCACCAATTTGTAGCGCTGTATCACCATTTTACCAGCACCTCTATGTACACACACACACTCACACACTCACTCATATTCTCTCTCTCTCTCTCTCTCTCTCTCTCTCTCTCTCTCTCTCTCTCTCTCTCTCTCTCTCTCTCTCTCTCTCTCTCTCTCTCGTAATTGTATCGAAGAACCATTTTCACTCCACTTAAATGTAGGAAAACACAACTACCAGCTTTTCTTAGTACGAGTTGTGTGGGTGAGAGGTGTTGAGTGGGCCTAATAGTGAGTGAGAGGTGTTGAGTGGGCCTAATAGTGAGTGAGAGGTGTTGAGTCGACCTGGTAGTGTGAGTGAGAGGTGTTGAGTGGACCTGGTAGTGTGAGTGAGAGGTGTTGAGTGGGCCTGGTAGTGTGAGTGAGAGGTGTTGAGTGGGGTAAACAATACACATTACGAAGGTCAGGCGGATATGTGGTGGTGAGGGCCTGAGGAGCTACCTAACAGCTCCTAGTGACACTCCTCCTCCTCCTCTTACTGGCACTTATGGCTAGCCCAGGTTAGAGTCAATCGTTAAACAACACAATTAGAGTACAGTGTTTTTCCTCCAGCTGTGTACGCGTGTTCATAATAGTGGCTTAGTCTTCAGGGATTATTTGACCAGTTTAAGGGTTGAGGTGTAAGCCAGGTGGTAGACACTCGGCGCTGCTGGGGGACACTACTGACTCTCGGGTATGTGTGGTGTTTATCCCGGTAGTCAGGAGAGGAACGTAGTATTTCTCTGTCTGTCGCAAGGTGCACTAGAGAGGGGTGTGGTGGTCATTAGATGTATAGCACGGGGTAATGGGTGAAAGGAATGGGGGGGAAATGGGTGGAATGAATGGGGGGGGGGGGGGTAGCCAGGTGGTGCTGTATGGGTGTGGTGGTGGTGATGTGTGCCAGGTGGTAGTAGTAAGGGACGAAACACCACCGCCCTGGGCCCTCACGCCGCCACTCTTCATTTGACACATGTCCATCACCGCGCCGCCCACCGCCTTCATCCTACTCCATATTCACCAGGCAGTGTGTTGAGCAGGGGGGGGGGGGGGCTTGGTGAGTAGGCTGGGTGTATAGGGTCACAGAAGGGCAGAGAGGACGCGGGGCATGATAGACTAGCTGAGGACTCGGAAGGAGTAACTCTCCATGTCCAACTTACGAGTCTACAGGATATCATGCAGCACCTCGACATTTTTTCTAATATGTTAAGATTGCATTAGGGTTTTATTTTTACCTGTACTCTGACATCTATTTATATGAAGGTGTCCGTGGTGGTGTATTGTCGCGTGTTGTTACCGCTGACGACTGTCCTCAGCTTGGAGTTCTGTCACCAGCCTACGCCTGGACTCTTGGCCTGGAGTCTGCTCTACCAGCTAGTAATAGAGACGTAGGCTAGAAGCCTGCATCTGGAACCTGCGCTAGGGTCCTGCACTAAAAGCCTGCATCAGGAACCTGCACTAGTAGCCTGGGTCCTGGAAGGTACAAGGACAACCAAGGTTCTCAGTCAGTTGGAGTGTTTGTATGTCGTCTCAGACGTCCTCCACCGCCGCCTCCTAAGTGTGTGTGTGGGGGGGGGGGGGGAAATGAGTGTCTCGGGCAGAAAAAGTTTCATGTCGAGATGTGTGTGTGTGTGTGTGTGTGTGTGTGTGTGTGTGTGTGTGTGTGTGTGTTCTTGCGTGCGTGTTTATGGAGTTAACGTTGCATATATTTTTTACAGTTTGGACGACATATTTATATTACGTTGAGTGTGTTCAACATGCAATGGTTCTCGAGTTGTTTGAAGAATCTAGTTTTTATCTTCTCGTCTGCTCATCAGGGACTTGAGTTAGCTGCCTTAGGTCTGGAATTCGTATGTGATTTTGGTATTATTTAAAGTTTATTGTCTAGGGTGATAGCGTTAGTTGCGGGTTGACGATGGTGCTTGATGCCCGTGAGAGCCACGTCTTTATCCTAAGGCAACACTGATGGTGAGGACCTTGGGGAATGAGAGTAGGGCGTGGGTGAGGAGGTGGCTACCAGTGTGTCCAAGAGAAATGTGAAGGTTCTTGTTCATCTCTCCTGTTAGATGCTCCTTCACCTCCCTACTCGCCTTCCTCCTCCCACCAGTTGTTCAGTGGACGCTCTTGTGTGCTTGTGTGTGTTGGCGACGGGTGGTGACGGGCGAGGAGAGCCTTGTGTACATACAGGACAGAGGGTAAACGACAGGCAGTGGGGGACGGGTGAGAGAGAAGACAGGGAGGGTGACTCGTCTAGATACAGGACAGAGGGTTAATGACAGAGGATTTAGAGCAGGGTACGAGAAGTGGGTGAAGGGACGGGTGGCTTAAGCCGTGAGGGAGGGTCAGTTTAAGCCCAGATGGTCACGGGTGCACAGAGGGTACAGCTGGTATGGTGGTGACGGGCCTGGTGGCGACGGGCCTGGTGGTGACGGGCCTGGTGGTGACGGGCCTGGTGGTGACGGGCCTGGTGGTGACGGGCCTGGTGGTGACGGGCCTGGTGGTGACGACTTACAAATGTCATAGGTGGTGTATGGCGTAAATGCTTTTTGTTGGTGTGTAACCGTGGGCGTGAGAGCGGACTATGTGACTGAGTTGGGTGCTCTAGCAGTAGTAGGTGGCCAGGATGGGGGGGGGGGGGTGGGTGGGTGGGAAAATGGGTGGTGCAAAGGGGGGTGTAGAAGACTGTGGGGGTTGTTAGGTGGTGTAGCAGGAGAGTGTGGGCGGCAGGGGTGGGGGAGGGGGGGGACGCGTGACCCAACTCACAAAGATAATGCAAATTAACATGGCGGACAAGAGGCGCGTCCATTGACTAAGGCCAACCCGTCCTCACCCCCTGCCTTGTTACACTTCTTCCCCTCCTTCACCCTTCCCCCTCCTTTTTCCCCTTCTGCTTTTCCCTCCTCCCCGTCTTTCTCCTGTTTCTTCTTCTCCCCCCTCACCCTCTTTCTCCACCTCCTCTTCCCCCTTATTCCCATTCTCTTCCTTCCGCTCCTTCTCCCTCCCTCCTCCTCCTCCTCCTCCTCCTCCTCCTCCTCCTCCTCCTCCTTTTCCTTCTCCCTCCTTCTCCCCTCCCCTCTTTCTTCTTCCCCTGCTCCCCCTCATCTGACAGGGGGAGGCTGGAGCACGTAGGATCATAGGGGATTACACACACACACACACACACACACACGGACGAACGAATAAGACATTGGCCTGGGTTGAGGAACTAGCAGCCACATTTACCAACAATGAGGTTTGGTCAATGAGCCTCCTGAGGGTGGAGGAGGAAGGTAATTACAGAGGATCAAGTTACAGGTGATGTTTGTTGTCGCCCTCTCACACCTGACGCCCTCCTCCTCGACCTGCCTAGCGTGTGGTTGGGGCACCTTGTTTTGTATCGGTGTAAGGCGAAATGGGTTTAGTGTGTGTGTATGTGTGTAACTTCCATAAATGCCGGTTACTTCACCAGGCAGCCCCTCCACCCCCCTCTCCCTCCACCCTGTTCACCGGTTTTAGTTTTCTTCTATCGCCGTTGTTCATCATTGTTATCACTTGTTCATAAATGTATTTTCTTCAGCATTTCTTAAGATGCTGACGTTGTATCTTTATTTTATGTCTTACTTGTCAACCTTGAATATATAGAAAGTTTGAAGTAATATATATATATATATATATATATATATATATATATATATATATATATATATATATATATATATATATATATATATATATATATATATATATCAGTTTATGTATTTTTATAAATCCGAAATAACTGTCCTGTGTGTTCCCTGGAGCTTAGTGTTGTCAACACAGAGAAGTTCACTGTCACGTGGCGTCACTCCTAAGGTGTCGGAAGTTGTGGCGCAGCGGTTGTGTTGTGGTTGTTGTCGTGTTGGGGTCACACCACACGCTCACCGTGTAGACTAGACACTGCCGCCACCTGTCCTCATGTCTGTGTCACATTCTGCCGGAATTGCCGTCTTCCTTCATCAACTCTCGATCGTTTGACACTTTCGCAGGCAGGAAGTACTCCACTGCCGCTATGGGGGCCACGGAGGGTATTGACTTGTCCTTAATTTGAGTGACAACACAAGACACTCAGTAACAGAGAATTGATGTTAATCTGGTGTGCTGTTCCCTAACCCTGTCTTGAGCAGTATATACTTAACAGTGAAGAGGCATGTTACATTACCTCGATCACTCTTATCTCCCAGCTCCTCACCTACCCCTATTCTCCCCGTGTGTGTGTGTGTGTGTGTGTGTGTGTGATGACAGGTGATAGCGAGGTTGGAGGAACATCCACGAGCGGCCATGATTGTGTACATTACTGTCACATTTACAGTGGTGGTGACTCGCCAGACACACACACGTGTGTTAGCTCAGCATCCTGCCACTCGCGACAGGTTTCCTCAGTCACGCGGCCAGCTACACGTGCTGACTGAGACAGTGAGAATCTCTACACATAATGTGGTGGTTATGGAATATTTTTCTCGTGGTAATGAGTACTAATCACTCAGAAGCAAATAACTTTTAACTTAGCCCAGGTAGACTGTTGGTAATCCTCCATAATCTCTTGCCGGCAACATCACTTGACTTGTGTTTACCTTACACAGGTGATGGGTGTTAAGGCTGGTCTTGGTGGACGCCCACGACACTCTACACGCTGGCGAGGTCTTGTTGTCTCAGCTGACATACCGTCCTCGTGTCTAGGTGAAGAATTGTGTGTAGTATCGGAGGCGTAAGGTCATATTTTGATTCAGAATTTAGGTGTGAAATGACAGTTAGTGTTACCAGAACTAGTATGAGGTGAACCTGTGAGTGAAGGAGTGTCGGTCATGGTGGATGCCTCCAGACGTCCCACAGACGGCGCGGGAAACGTGATGGCTCGCGCTGTGCTCTCTGCCGGCTCTCCCCCTAGCCATTATGCCATTAATTCAGAAGTTGATAGGCCTGCGTCGTTATAGGCCTACCCAGTGGTGGCAGGCTCAGATAATCCCCGCCGGAATGCCCTTATTTATCCACAACACCGTGTATGGTGCGACGCGTCTGCTGGTGTGATTTGTGATCTGATTTTCTCTGTCCCGACGATAGGGTTATTGGAACCCTTCCAGGAATTCGCCAGTGTTTTATTCATCCCTATATCTCATCAAGGTGACATTTAGCGTCCACCCTCTGCTAGAGGGCACAAGGCTGTCCTTATATTATGTGCACACCCGTCACTACCTCGCTTGATTAAGTGTACATTTATGTGCGCTGAGATCACATTCATGGCGCGATCACGTGAGTCTACAGTCAGGATGGTTGTATACCTGTGTGTGTGTACCATTGGTGGGGAGATGATCAGTGTAGGGCAGGTTACGTGGGGCTGTACAGCTCGTCCCTAGACCTCACCCCTTGGCCAGCTGATGAATTTAAGTAAATAATGGTTACAGTGGCAAATATTTCAGCTCCCTCTCATGTTACTACAGCTTCTCTCATCTACTCAACCCTCTCCCCCTTCATACCTTCCTCCTCTACCACTACTCCCCCTCTTTCCCCTCCACTACCCCACCCTCTCCACTACCCCACCCTCTCCACTACCCTTCCCCTCCACTACCCCTCCACTACCCCCCCACATCCCCCATACCCTTTAATAACAAACTCGCCCCCGTGTCTCCAACTTTTATGGGTATTTTTACGTCCAAGCTGACACCCACATTTTCCATCCCTGTTTTTCCTTTTTTTTTTATTATTTTTTATCATAAGTGACCAGATTTAGTTTATTCAGGTAAGTTCATCTATGTTATCGTTCGTGTTCCTCTTGTATAATTATGTTTCTTGTTCTATGTTGGGCCGTCGTTCATAAGTACTATAAATAATTGTTCTCAGCTCTAGATATTTTTAAACTGTAAATGTAACACTTTTTTATGTAGTGTTTATTGCTACTAAAAATGGTATACATCAGGTGACTATAAGTGGTCATTTACACCAATGTAGGTTTAGTGTATTGTCTGTAGTGGATTTTTGGCACGTATTAAAGTCGAGGTTTAACTGAAATCAATATTTACAGTATTGCATTTATTTCGGTATATATAAAACCTGTATCGTCAGCAAATGTAATAAAATAATTAGGTATTCCCCGTGGCTGAGATATTTCTTGTGTTCACTTCAAGCGGATACAGTGACCAGCTTCTTGGAGAATTTTCCCGCGTCGAGGGTCGAATTTTGTGCCTCGGTTGTCACATTTACGCACCAAGCCTGTGGACACTGTGGCTTGGTCTCTGTCATGTCTTTCATTGGTGGGCTGGACTTATTTATTTTTTAATCTCGTCTGGAATTATTTTGAAGTTGATCACAATTTAGAGATTTTTTTTAAGTTAAATTTTTATTCATTTTGTCGTTGAAGGGTAATGGTGGTTTTAATGTTAGTCAAGGCAGTGTTGGAGGTGGTGGTGATGGTAGTGTTGGAGGTGGTGGTGATGGTAGTGGCAGCTTAAATTTGGTGTGGTGGCTGTAATAATTGGGTGTAATTATAATGTTGATGATAATGGAAATATAATTGGTGTCAGAGGAGGGTGTCGGGAGTGTCTGGAGGGTGTCAGTTGGTCTCAGAGAAAAGTGCCATTTGGTGTCAGTTGGTGTCATGAGAGTGCTAGTTGGTGTCAGGAGTGTCAGTTGGTGTCAGGAGGAGAGTGCCAGTTGGTGTCAGGAGACATCGTACTCAAGGGATTAAAATCATTGCTTTGAAAGAGTTAGTTAAGTCATCGCACTCAAGAGGTAAAGTTATAGTATTCAAGGGGTTAAGTAAGTCGTCGTTCTCAAGGGGTTAAGTCATCGTATTCAAGGGGTCAATTAAGTCATCGTACTCCAGGGGTTAAATTAAGTAAGGTCATCGTACTCAATAAGTTAAGAGGTGGTGCGGGAGCGTCATGGTGTTGTGTTGGCTGTTTTAGTCTTGGAGTCAGAACAGCAATAAAAGTAACAGCAAGTCGTACTGTGTTGTAAAATATATACGAACCGGAACGCTAAATTATTTACGAAAACAAATTATACTAGCACCAAGGAAACGATTCTCAGGCTAACTTACCTTAACCAAATCGAATCTTAGCTTAACTTCACGATCTTAAGGTAGTATTGGTTATTTTTGTTTTGATTGCTTTTGAAAACAGAGGTAAATATGGTTTAGCGGTCGTGTTTATGGTATCACTCCGACATTAGACAGTACATAACCGTACTGGCTCCTCATGGCCAGAACACTGACTTGACTCCTAGAGGCTACTGACCTAAACTTTTCCGCGCTCTGTCAGGCAAGGAGGGGGATGTCGCTTATTACTCCCAGAATATTAACAATCAGGAAAAATACACTTCATTATCATTTGTTTGTTTTGATACAGTAGATGGTGGCGGAGAAGACACGCTGGGCTGTTGGCATGTGTCGTCTACGTTGTGATTTTGATTTCCCGAGTTCATTTGTTTTACCTTTCCTTTATCCTTGTACAATCGCCGCCTCAAACAAAAACCATTACGACTCACAGATCCATTAGTCGTGCATTTTGTGTATGTCTTCCCATTGGTGCATCATCAGGAATAGTTTTGGCAAGTATGTGTGGAATTAGGTGTGTATAGGGGCAAAGGATGACTGTGTGCGTTTTAGCGGCAATCTCTTATCATGTATGTGTTTGTTGTGTACCTGATTGTTTAGGTTGTGATGTTGACCGCCAGGGGTTGTTCACCTGTCCTCGAGTAATGGCATGACTGTTCACACTTTACTTTCCTCCTCCTCCTCCCCCTCTTTCCATCCCCTCCCTCTCTACTCCTCCCCATCGTCCTTCCAATCCCCTCCCTCCCCCCTTCCCCCCCATCACTGTCAAGTCACTCAACACCTGCGTCCATAACTGGTGTGTGTGTTGTTTTTGCTGGCTACCTTTTTGTCCAGTAGCGGTCTATTGCTTGACACACTAATGCTGATAGACTAATGTCGGTTCATGAAATCGTGGTGTGTGGGGCCAAGAATATTGAGTCCGTCCAGATTTTTCACAGGTTCTTACTACGAAATCTCTACCAATTTACCTGAACTAGATACATTTTCTTAAGCACCTACACCCTGGACCCTACACCCTGGAACCCAACACCCTGGGCCCTAGATCCTGCACCCTAGACCCTAGATCCTGCACCCTGAACCCTACACCTCACACCCTGGACCCTACACCCTGAACCCTACACCCTGCACCCTACACCCTGAACCCTACACCCTGGAACCCTACACCCTGAACCCTACACCCTGGGCCCTAGATCCTGCACCCTGCACCCTACACCCTGAACCCTACACCCTGGAACCCTACACCCTGAACCCTACACCCTGGAACCCTACACCCTGAACCCTACACCCTGGGCCCTAGATCCTGCACCCTGCACCCTACACCCTGGAACCCTACACCCTGAACCTTACACCCTGAACCCTACACCCTGAACCCTACACCCTGGGCCCTAGATCCTGCACCCTGAACCCTACACCCTCCACCCTGGAACCCTACACCTTACACACTGGACCCTACACCCTGAACCCTACACCCTGGGCCCTAGATCCTGCACCCTAGACCCTGGAGCAGCTGACTGAGTAAACAAGGATACTGTGGGTGTGTTTATATTGTGGCACCATTGGTCTGTGAATCTGACTCATTCTCAAATATTTACATTTCTTAACTGGATATGGTGTGTGTGGGTGGGTGGAGGTACGGTGGGTGTGTGGGTGGAGGTACGGTGGGTGTGTGGGTGGAGGTACGGTGGGTGTGGGTAGAGGTACGGTGGGTGTGTGGGTGGAGGTACGGTGGGTGTACGGCACCTGACACTGCAGCAGGTACGTACTACATGTTACCAAGTTCACACACACACACGTTTACAATGAAGATCTCTATCAGGTGTCACTGCAGAGGGTCAGTGAGGGCCAACCTTCCATAGAGCCAAAGTTAGTACAGGAGGAAACCGAAATACCCGTAGAAAACCTGTCTTGTTCACGTCACGGTACACAACACCATTCTCACATCCGACTCAAGTTTGAAATATTGAGGACAAAAATATATTCCGGTTTGTGATTATTTGATTACCGTTTTAATTCGTGGATTTATTTTCCTTTGGTGTGTTTCATCAGTGTTGTAAATATGACAGACACGATGTTCATCTTTGTTCCTCCAGACGCAGTTGCTGTGTTCATAATAAGTGTGTCAGGTGTGAGCTAAGGTTAGTCTCTCTCTCTCTCTCTCTCTCTCTCTCTCTCTCTCTCTCTCTCTCTCTCTCTCTCTCTCTCTCTCTCTCTCTCTTGACAGGGAAGCTAATGATGCCTTTATCAGTTAATTATCAATTGTGTTGTCATTTTGTTATTTAACGCAGTTTAATGGTAGGTGTTGAGAGGCAGCACGTGTAGGGGGAGGGAGGGAGCACTGCAGGGAGGCGACACACAGTAGGTCAGAGTGTGAAAGGGTCGACACTCCAATCCCCCACCTCCGGCAGGGTTAAGGTCATTCGCACTTAGCCGTTTCTTCTCACTTGTCAGGGTTTTCACACTTAACTTCTCCGTCTTTCCAGTCTGTTCACTCGTCACTCTCACCTCTTGTTGGCTAAAAATAATTTCTTAACACAACAATTCGTAAAGATAAACACGCCATAAGGATTCTCTCTCCCATCTCCAGGAATTGTTGTATACAGGGTGACACAACCAACACGTCAGAAGGCTGTAGAAACTCACCCCCTGAGTTAGTTAAATCTTGCCCACCCTCTATTTACGGTTTAAGATAAAAATAATGCATAAATAAGCTTTGATTCGGTATTTGTTTATATTTGTACATTCTTGAGGACACTGGTGGCGCTGAGGTCACCACTCGCCCTGACACAAGCACCTGTGTAAACGAGGGTGAGAACCAGGAGCTTGTTGTACCGGTTGTTGTTGTGTCCACGTCTGGTCTACTGCTGTACTTGGCCCGGGGATTTGGCTCTGGCCTACTGTACTTGGTTCATTGACATGCCTGAGTTGTGCTTGTTTGAATGACGTGGCTCTGACTTGTTGTACTTGACTCTAGGACATGGCTCAGGACTGTCCAAAATAACTCTGACCTGGAAAAAACACTGGCTTGGCTCTGACCTATTCTAACTGACTCATATACAGTCCATATTGGGGTCTAATTTTCACAGAGGTTTGTATGTGTTCTTTGGGTGCGTATATTTGTGTTGTCTGTGTGTCTGTCTATCGTGTGTGTGTGTGTGTGTTTGTTTTTGTTTGTTTGTTTACGTATTCGCATGTTATGTGTACTACCGAGAGGCCAGGCGAGTGAAGGTGAGGAACCAGTTGTGAATGGTGGTAGTGGTGTGCGGGGTGATAGTGCCCAACCTTCACTGGCTGTATATGGAAGAAACCAGGAGGAAGTTGTCATTAACTCTGGCTTGCAGGACGAGTTGTGGTCGCCGAGCCTCAACAGTGCTAACCCACACTCTCTCTCAAGCGCCATAGTCCTTCTGTTCCGGTATAGTAAATTCGTCCATATGGGTGATTCATGTTGAGGCCTTGTGCATCTGATGTTCGCTGGATCATTCTTTAAGGGAGTTATAAAAAAAAGAAAAGAAAATATGAATGAATGGATGTTAGTGGGGCGTCCTGAGGCAAGTGCAGAGTGAGGACAAGGTCGGTACTCAGGCTGAAGTGCAAACCCGTAACGAGGGGCCCACACCTGGTTCTGTCCATACCTGCCTTTATGTCGTATACTTGCGTAGTAGAATATCTAAGTACCTAGTTCTTTTATCTACCTGTATACTAATTATCACCTGGGTCTTGTATTTTATAGTAGCTTCTTCTGGTGATTGCAGGTGTGGTACTTTTGTCTTTATTATTTTCGTGTGTGTGCGTAAACATGAGTCTTCTCCTCGCCTTTTGCTGTTAGATAACGGAATATACACAATTTGAAGCCTTATCGGTATGTATAGCAATAATCATAGTTTTTTTAAAGTATAATAAATCATAAAATATTTCATAATACCTGAAAACTATGACGAATCCTTGCACATGTCAGTTAACGTAACCAAAGTCCACTCACAGCCATTAATTAATCCAGTCTGCTGTATATTAATCATCCTTACCATGAATTATGATGTGTTTATTTTTGTTCTATATACGGCTATATCATCCGTGTATGACTTAAGTCCACGTATAGACTGTATATTCATTAATGTAAATAAAATACGTGCACTTGTCTGTGTGTATGTCTGTATCCCTCCCCCCCATATTTTGTAAAGTTGTTTATATGATTCTTTGTACTAACCAAATCGATTTTAAAGCCATGTTATTTTTTTATTTATTTTTTTTTTTTTGGCCCTGGTAAAGCCACAGGTATTTCCAAAGCGCTTATATGTAGTTTTTATACGTAAGTTTAATGAGGACGGGTTGTATTGTGACGAAATTTCGGTGTGTGTGTGTGTGTCGGAGAAGAGAGTGGGTGTCCTCCCTCCCCTGTATTTGGCCTGCTTAATGGTCGGGCCTGTTCACCGTGGCACCCAAGTCCCTAATATCAGGAAGTCCCACTTGACGATGGTTCCTGACGATGGTTCCCGGGATTATTTAATAAGTGACACAATGTATTGGTTAAGTTATATTTGTGGACAATTAACAATAGCACTGAATATGCATAATTCTCTCTCACACACCCACACACACACACACACACACATGTAAAATGGTAAAATATCCCCCTCCCGTGTATCTATTTAGAGGCACGTGTATATTTATGCAAAGGTATACAACCTTGGGACGTGTAGCTTGTGTGTATTAACGAATCAGCTACCATGTAACCTTTCCACCTGCCTCCTTCACCTCCTCACCATATCCTTAAACTCCTTTGGCTCTAACCATTGTTGACATCGTTGGCCCCTCGCTTTATTTCCACGCTTATTGGCTAAAATTGATACTGACGTTGCACATCCATCGTCACAGCCCCACGCTCATTGGCTTAAACCATGTTGACGTTACTAACCCACCCCTATTTATCGCTCCTATTGGCCGAGACCATGGTTTGACGTCACCGATTTATCTCTTTACCTGCACGTGCATCGGTTGAGACTGTATTGTTGCGTCACCAAATCCTTTTCTTCGCATATCCACGCCCATTGGCTGAGGGGCTTTTGTTTTCACGGGGATTGGCTGTGAATGGGAAGTCCTTGTCGGAATGCATCGAGAAGAAACCAAACACGGACTGGGATTGTAATTTGATTATGGTGTTCTTATGTAAGTGTGACTTGTAGGAAGCGAATCAGAGAAGTCGACCTTACGGTAAGGTATTATCTCTCTCTCTCTCTCTCTCTCTCTCTCTCTCATGCGTCAGTGAGGGTGTGAGAGAGAGTTATAAGTGGTGGTGGCGGAGATTTCAACGCCTCGACAGGAGTGTATGGGGAGTGTCGGCGTGGGTGTAGAGGCAGGTGTGCCTGACAGGTGTTTCTCTATCCTGGAGTCGCTGATCGTTGTATTAAAAGTGATATTTTTCTGATACTACCAGAAATAGCAGTGATGGCAAGTTGTTTATTATTATTATTATTATTATTATTATTATTATTGTTATTATTATTATTATTGTTATTATTATCATTATCATCATCGTTATTATTATTATATTATTATTTTTGTTTATTACTTTTATAATTAGTATGATAAGTAGAAGTTTTGATAACAGTATTATTTATGGTTAAGATAGGAGTAATGATAAAGAGAAAACGAAGACAATAAAGCGAGGGAGGTGAGGGTGACCTGCCTCCCGCTACCTCGTGAGGACGCAGAACACACAAAATAACCCGATTAACTCGGTAATTACTCCCCCCACCCCACCTGCAATTACCTCACTGACAATCTGCGTAGTGACAAGCGGCAGGAGCACCGAACCTTTCGAGGGGGGGTGTGTGTTAAGCTTCTTTTGAGGGAAGGAGGGAAAGCTTCACGTGGGTACTTGTGTTGCAGCGCGAAAAATGGGTTAGTTTATTTTATTATCTTTATCAAGTCTTGTTTGTATGTCCAAAGTGAAATATTAAAAATAAAAATTTCCTAACCAACACAGTCGAGCTTGTTTGTGTTCCCGATTTCTCACAACTCCACGTACGTCTTTTCTCTCTTGCCTGAAATCGGCGTCACTGTCGAGTTCAAAGGAGAGTTACTAATGTATGATGAATTTTAATCATACCACAAAATATTAAATACATGTAATAATTTATAAATGTTTATTAATTATGTACTTGTATTGATTTGGCAGAAGTGTTTGCTAGTACAGTCGTAGTCCTCCTAGCAAGCCGTGAACGAGTCTACAAATGTGTTTTTTCTTACCTCGCTTGATACAACCCAGAATAACACCTACAGTAATAGGGTCACCGAGATCCTTCTAGACGAATGTTTACGTCCGTGATGCTATAAATGACTTGTCTCATGCGACCTCTTTGAGCGTAGTAAGGCAGATTAAGAAATTACTACCTTATGTGCTTCGTGTGACGCCGCCTTTACTGTTGTGGACCTGCTTTGTGTAACACTACTCAAGCAGGAACAGGTATAGTCCAAGATAATGAATACTTGTTTGTGGAGGATTGGTGCATATTAAGGTCACACGTTAGTTATTAATTTTATTTTTAATTTTTTTATGTTCAGTAACTCTATGATGATGTTCGCAGGTTTGTACACAATGATGTGTGATTAATTATTATTGCTGTTTTTTTTTTCAGACATACGTGCGAGAAAACAACGTCGCCCAGAAGGAGAATGCTAGGCCGTTGTCTACGTCTGGTGGGAGTTCGCCCGTGTCTCCCCTCTCGCCGAGCACCACCCCACCCACCTTGGTCACCACCTCACCCACCGTCAGCCCGAGCCTACAGCAGAACGCCCACCCGACGGCACCCGGCTCCCCCTTGGGTGTGGCCCCCACCCCAGGCTCCCCCGTGCACTCTCCCAGAGCCATCAACACACTTCGACGCCACACCAAATCCACCAAGAACCTCCTTATACCCAGGTCAGTCTGCTGCCCTTGTGTGTCTACTGAATACAACCCTTTTGCCACACTGTACAAAATTCCACCATCTAAACAACAGTCACGCCCTGACTGCCCAAAGTTACGTAAAAAAAAAATCTCATCCCAATCTTTTGTGAAGTGTGTGACACCTGTGACCGCTGCCACAGTCTGCAATTGACTAGTTTCGATTTACCAATTTATTATACCTGTACCACAGATAATGGGCCACCGCTAGCTGCTTCTACAATCTGAAACTTTGTCAAAATGCTTTCTCTGTTTGTTCTTTATAATGTATTTTGACATGTCTGTCCATACGTCCGTCCCAACCAAGTGGTCAATAAACAAATGTAGTAATTGTAGATTTTACGTTAATTATTTTTATTTCATGATAATTCCCATAAAAAATGGCCATATTATATTTTCTTACTTCGCAGTACGAATTATTGTTTGGGATAACAATACTGTTTAACGAGAGGTGTGAGGCCGCTGTCACACTCGGGTACCAGTCAAAGGTGGGGTTGACTTAGCTTCACCCTACACAGAGGTGATATTTAGAGTTTCCCAGTAAGGAGTGGCAGGATGGATCACTCAGGCGCAATCCCCCCTCCTCTTGTTGTTGCTGGGGGTATTTACACTGGCTGGTGACTGGCGGACACCTGTGAGTGAAGAGTCTGTCTGCCGGGCCATCGTCGTCCAGGAATGTGTGACGCGTGACTCGGCATAGGCTGCTGCTGTGCTGCGTTGCGCACTGCAACTGGGGGCAGGGACGTGTGGGCTGATGATACCCTCGATAGGAATTTCCTTTACTGCTCTCTCTCGCCAGTTCTCAGAGCAATGGATGTTAGAAATAATAGTAGTAGCAGGTTAAATTTGTTTTTTAGAAATTGCTAAAATAATCAATAATAAATGGTCGCCGCAGATTGACAGACCAAACCTCGTTAATTGATGATGAAAGCAAAGCTTCTCCACCTACCATCCTCCATCTTTGTTTTAAACTAGTTATGTTGTTTCTCCTGTTGCTTTCACTTCCTGCAGGTCAGGATCATTTGTTGGTTAATTACTGTTGCTCCCTCACCTGCGTGTTCGCTATGATTCATTTCCCTCCCGAGGCTCCCGTCCACCACAACAAAGATCTCTCCCAGCATCTTTGTGTTTCTGATATCCTTGCTGCTCCTTCTTACTACGAGTCACGGCCCCATGCGTTCAACACTTGTATTGGTAAAGAAAAGATATCTGCTCATCTTTCCAATTTGTCGTAACATTGTAAAGGAAACTGTTATCCCGTAAATCAGTCCTAATTGTTGCAGTGCTGGCGTTAGTGCTGACAGAACGAGGATTTAAATACCTGTCAAGGTAGATCACACGCCTATCACAGAGAACAGATTGTGTTAATTCAATGATCGTCCTTCACACCTGTCGTTCAAATTGCCCTTAATCCTTGACCAATTAGTGCTGCACACTTCCTTGATAGTCAAGTGGTAGTACTAAACTGACCTCTAGACTTGTCTTGGTGGCCTGTGGTGTTGAGGTTGATGACTGCCTGGAGTGTGGTGGGTGGATGCAGCATGACGGTGATTCACGTGATGCTGTCTTGTATTGTTCGCAGTTGTTGAGTGACGTCATTGGGAGGAAGGTGTAATCTAGGACTTTCTTATCTCAAGTTTTTGCTCATTTGAGTCATTTCTGACCTTGGTGGAGGAGGAGGATGAAGATAGAGATGTTCCAGTGTGTGCACAGCCAAGGGTTAAGGGATGGATGACTTGTGACCCAGCCAGTCAAGTGAACTGGATATGCTGTTGGGTTGAGATCTGTAACTCTCTCGGGGTAATGCCACCTCTCCCTCCTTCCTCCTCCCTCTCGTCTGTACCTCGCATATTTCCTTTTCGTGTACCAGGAAGGCAGTGCCAGGTTCACTTATCTACCATATACATACATACATACATACATACATACATACATACATACATACATACATACACGGTGGTGGTTGTGGATCATAGAGAGGTACATGTAGGTGTGGGCATTGGAGCTGTGGGCGAGACTGAACGCTTGCCAGAGATAACACAAGTTTTCACCTGACCTGTCTTGTGACGACCATGGTAGGTGGTGGGAGGTGTGGGTGATTGACATGCCTTTATGGGACGTCCAGTTGGGGATGATGGTAGACGTGTAGATGTTAGTGCATGGGACGGGAGGAGACAGGTGGACTTGAAGAGAGAGGATAAAGGGGTTACAGGTAAGTTTTGGTGGAGTGGGGGGGGGGGAGGGAGGAGATGGTGGGTGAGATATACACAGCGGGGAAGATGCTAGATTGCTAGAAAGATAAACCTGTAGTATAATTATATTCTGGTACACACTTCAACCTTGTTATTGTTGAGGGTGTGGGGACGCTGGTGTGCTCGGCCTCCTGCTGTACTGTTATCATCTGTGCAACACCTTGTTAACCTCTTCGTATCATTTGTGACACACTCGAACCAAATGATCTCTCTTCTTATCCTTGTTATCCGCGGTTCTTACGTTTGGCACACCCCAGCCACACGCTGTTAAACATGACAACGCCGACGGTGAGGAGTCTCAGATGTGTTAATACCGTGATAGTGTTGGCGCTTGTGAGGCCGTATAAGGCAGGAGTGTGTAAGGTGTGGGCGGCGGGGAGTATCACGTAGATAAGAGGTAAAGTGCCCAAGATGTCCGCACACATACCTCTGATACTGCTGCTCTCTTATTGACCCGTACTACACACTGGGTCACCCACACCATTACTGAATTGCCCCCACCTGCCCTTCTTAACCCACATCACTTGCTGGGTCACCCACACCTAAACTTGTTGCCCGATATCACTTGTGGGCCCATCCACAACAGTGTTGCTGCCTGGGTCCTCCCATAGCTGCTTCTTGTGTGGAGGGCGTTCTGGGGACCCTGTGGGGATAATCGTGTATGAGGAACTCCATTGGGTCAGATAATGGAGAATGTTGAAGGAAGGCGCTGATGAGATGGCGTTAACAGGTACACCTCACAGCTTTGGTCGGAGGTGATGGTGTGTAGCTCTGTGTGTTGCTAGACGATCATGTGACATATGGGCTATGGAAGGTTGATGTGCTCGGAGCGATTTGGGGATGTGATGACTTACCCAGTTGATGGAGGAATCATGTTACGCTCACAGTATCAGATTTCCCGCTACACCCTGTTCGATCTGCCTACTTCTGCATTCCTTTTACTCCCTCTCTCGTTGTCTTCCTCTCTGCCTGCCATACTGTTCCTGCCTGCCGCACACTTTACCACCCTCTATGTGATACTCCACTACTCCAGGCCTCATTACTGCTTAATGATCACTGTACCATTGTTGGTACCTGACAACATCCTCCTCAAGTATTTATCCCATCATAGTGGACCCCCTACCATCCTGAAGAAGTACCCCCCCCCCCGACCATCCTGGGGAAGTACCCCCCTCCCCCCCCACCATCCTGGGGATGTAACCCCCAGAAACCCCCCCCCCCCCCCGGATTCGCCCGTGTTAGAGGAGGTTTTTGAGTGTGAGGAAGTGAATGAAAAGCCCGAGGCGGGTTGGCTTGTGGGCTGGTGGGTTATAGGTGGTGACCTCCCTGAACTCAGCCAAAATGACGGCTATAATTCACCTGGTCATGATTCTCAGACAGGTGTGGCAGCTGTTGGTTTCTTGGATAACATTCGACCAAGCCTTCATCAGGAACGAAACTGATATTGATTCAGTTTATTTAGCCAGAAATTTCGATAAACTGAATGATATCAACGGAATTGACATGGACGTCATTTATCTCAAGAAATTATTATATAACATTTAGGGATTACTATATGTTGTGTGTAGTTAGTAAATATTAGATTGTTGCCATGTTTATCACTTTATTATTTTTGTATTTGTTTATATTTAAATGTATTTTTAGAACTGTATAAAGTTATTGATATACAGTATAGTAATGTGGTAAGTGGGTGGTAGAAGCAGTGCAGCCTGGGTTATGTTAATGTGAAACAATAGAACAGTCACAGCCAAGATTGTCTAATAGACTCTATATGGTAAAGTATATAATCATTGGCAATGGTAATTACTATTAATGCATCAAAATTTCATATAACCAAGCTGAAGCTCGTGGCATTGTGTTGATTAAGATTTTGTTGCTGGAACATACGATCCATCCTAACGTATTTTAAATACATGGTATTAAGTGGTGGTGGAAGCCTGACAAGATTTACCCTTCCGGATTGAGGATTTCAAGAACTTCCTGACTTGAAATGTATCCTGTTGTGAGTGGACAAGTTGACAGTCACCATTTTTTTTTAAGGCACTTCCACAAATAAAAAATGTAGTGAATTTCACTATGGTAACCAGATTATCTAATAAAATAGGCCAGAAAGTAAAAAAAAATAAGGGTAAAGTTGCTCAAAAGTCACGTGACTGCAAAACGCCCAGTGATTGCTGTAATGTCATTAGCTTGTAGACTTGTATTGAAACCGAGGGCGGAAGTCAGGCCAAGGACTATGAACAATAAGGATAAACTGCTGTAACTTCATAAGCTTTTGCTCTGCCTCACCCATATGTGAAGACCCTATTCCTACCAGGAGATGTCACACTCCCTGACATAGATTCCAACCCTGATGACTCTGCAGATGTCACTCCAACACCATCACCCACTATGCAAAACCTCTACCACCACCTCCATTATCTTGTCTACCCAAACTGATGTATCCACTTTTATTGTTAAGTACACTCTACTGTGTACTTGCTTTGTCTATTACAGTACAGTATTTAAAAAAATAATATTGTATTGATTTTGGGTTGTGGAACGCATCCTATTTTTGCCCATTTACAGGTAACTCAGTATTTGATATACAATGTGCAATTTAGATTTATGGGACTGTTTTCAGGAATGCATCCCTCACATATATCGAGGAATTAGTGTAAAAATACTGTAAATTTGAAGTTAATCTCACTTAAATGTATTGGCAGATGTTCATAACCCAGGGACTGCCAGTACATATACAGTGTGTGTATATGTATTATCCTGACCTGTATTATTCTACGTAATATTTAACCATTTATCACTTGTACATCATTACAGATTTTATTACCCGATGGGTCGTCCGACAAGCCAGATGACACAGGAGCAGGCGCTGGGGCGGGTGAGCTCTGTTTTCCGGGAACAGGGAGGGCAGGTTAACCGTGACAATATGGAACCCCTTATGCGGTCCTGCCAATTACCCCTCTACTGGAAGGCCCCTCTCTTCATCGCCGCCGGCGGGGATAAGCTTGGCTACCTCACACAGGAACAATTTACTGATTACTGGAGCAGGTACTATGACTAACACACACTGCTGTTTGTTACTGGTTCTTGCCTTTCAAATTAATTGGTAGACATTAAATATAGGTACTATATAGTACAGTATTCCAAAAATAATTACAATAGATGAGAAATTACTGTTCGCTTGTATTATTTATCACCCTTCAGTACATTTGCAGTACTGTATAGTGTATACTGTTGATGAAAAAAATAAATATCATAAATGCCTTCCCATCATGGAACATCTCCAAGTTATACAATAAAAGCTCTGTGTCTACTCTAGGAGTATATTGGAAGTAAATATTCTACACTACAGTACAGTATACTTTATACTGTACATCTATTAAGTTTTTAATATCATTTTAAAATGATGCTACAGTCATACTAAGATGTACTGTACACTATATGTTTTTAGATACATAACTTATATAATTCCCAGTTGCTGTTTAAATATTGTTTTATGGTATATACTGTACGTGTTTTATCAAAAATATTTTAGAATCACCTAAACTTCTTTATGTAAACCAGGCCTTAGAGATATTGCATTTGTTTCCACCTTTGAAGCCAATAATTAAAGTTGACTTCACATTGTTGTTTTTCAGAGTGATCTCGACTTGCCATGACATGGCCTCTCGTTTCGTGCGAGTGTTGAGTCGTGGTGTGCGAAACTACCTCATGCCCGAGGACTTCCTCAGCATGATCCAGGACGTGGTGGACACACACCCTGGACTAACCTTCCTCAAGGAGGCCACTGAGTTTCACTCCAGATATGTCCACACTGTGAGTTATTTGCTGTTTATAAGGAGGATCTTGAGGTGGAGTTCAGAATCCTTAGCTCCTGATGCTATTCTTAGATAGAGACAGAGGATGGGAGGCAGATTGTGGGATCTTTGCACTTCCTGATACTCTTCCTGGCGAGAACTCTGGGTAGGGATTGTGAGTTCTCTGCCCATAGCTAGAACTCTTGGGTGGGATTATTGAAATACAATACTACTGTATTCCTTGCTAGAATCCAAGTGGAGGAGGATTCTTCAAGCAAGTTAATTTAGGTTTAGAGAAAGCGCAGTGGAATGGACAAGTAAATCATAGTGTTATAGTGTAATATGATACAGCCCATCACTTATTAGTAAAGATGATGAAAGAAGTAATACAGTTGGTCCTCATATTACGCGGTTAATGTAACCCAGAGGGTACCGCGGAAAGTGAGAAACGCGTAAAGTGAATAACATAACATATGGGATTAATTGAAATGGAGTCCGGGCCGATCCCCAAGCTCCACTTTTTGACGACACACAACTATGTTGTAGTAAAAATATTATCTTAACTTTATGATGGCATGCACACACAATTAATAATTATGAGAAATATCAATAATATTAGGTTTTTTAACACTTGCATTAGTAGAAAAGATGGCTGGGCACACGGGGATGGGCGGTTGGTTCCGAGGCAGAGGGCAGATTATTGGCCCTCACCTGTATCACTTGTATCAATTGTATCACTATCCACCACAGAGGCTTGCAGGGCCTCTTTGTCAAACCCCCCAAAGTTCATATAAGTCCATATCCTCACTATAATTATCACTATCACTGACTTAGGCCGGCTGTAGTGGGTGGCGGGTTAAGAACTCGGTAATGTTTTTGATGACTGGGCGACCTTGTGCGCACCATTTTTGCGCCTCTTACACAACATGGCGGATGGCGGGAGGTTTGGATCCAAAAATGGCGCGGCTTGCCAGCCGCTCTCCGCGTAATGGGGTTCACGACCGCGGAATGTGAAAATGTTAGGTTCTGGCAGGGCACCGCGTTAACGGTGAAACGCGGATTGTGGGACCGCGTAATAGGAGGACCAACTGTACTGTATTGGTAAAATATTCTGGGCATTAGTAAAAAAAAATATACAGTAAAGGATTACTTCTCAAAATTTTCCATTTATGCAATGATAATGAAACTACATGTACAGTACTTGATCTCTTATATAAATATAAATATATATGTATATATACTTTATATTTATATATATATTTTTTTCACAGGTCATTGCAAGAATATATTATTGTGTAAATAGATCTTGGTCGGGCAGAATAACCTTACCAGAGCTTAGGAGATCCAACTTATTACAAGTAAGTTATATGTCGGATTATTTCATTTTTATTTTTTAACATTTTATATCTACATATTTTATGTCATTTTGTACTTTCTAATTTATGCTTGTCATTGATACAAACCCTTTTCCTCCTGAGTTGTCATTGGTAAGAAGAGAAGGCTTACATATAAATAGTAAATTAAATCATTACTGTATTAGTTTAACAAAGCATTATAGATATTTGGTCCCTAGTATTCAGGAATTTAACACTGATAAGAAGCTCACAATTAGACATTTCCAAAAAAGAGTCAACTTGAAATGGCAGTTGAGGTAACCATCTTGTATGATCAGTAAGGTGTCATCTAGTCACCCTCAAGAGTCCTGCCACCTCTCCTGCTGTTCCACAAACCTCGAGATTCAGACTCGTGAGCTAGAAGCAGTTGACATTGATGCATTAGTCTGACCATAAATACTTCTGATTCATGACTCTGAATCTCAGGGTTTGTGGTTCAGGAGGCAAACTGATGGGACTTTTATGGGTGACTGTACAGTGTCATGGTCCCCAGAAGTGAAGTATTTGCTTATAACCAAAACCGGGAGTGAGCTATTCTCAAAGACAAAAGTCATGCTTGTACACCTGAGGAAACTTATCCAGTGTTTAAATAATTGCAAAGGTATGCTGGTCATAGTAGGAGTCATATAAAAGTATAAAACTCATATTTTTGGTTTATAAATCCTCCAATGGTACAGAGGCAAGTGATGTGAAATAAAGGTTGCATAGAGGTTCACAGTTGGAAGCAGCTAGGATTAATGGGAAGGGTTGTTGCATTACTGTTACTTATCCAGTATCACAGTGGTTCTAGTGGTTCCTTTTGATGATTCTCAAAGTTTTATTTGTCTACCTAGAGGGAACACATTTTATGTTCCACATAAAGAAACAAAAATCATTAGCCACTATTACAAGTACAGTATGCACATACTGGACTTATTAACCTCCTTGACTAAGAACACTTTCAAACTCTTAATATCAGTAAGGGTAAGAATTCATTGATGGAGAGTGATGGAGTCCCTCAAAACTTATAATAAACTTGAAAGGGGCTCACCTGACCCCGGGGTGTGGTCCGCCTTATTAGCACACATCAACATGTAGGCCAGTAAGGCCTATTCCTAACCGTAACGGTGTAATGCCTATCGGCCAAATGGTAACTACCTACCTGCCGGTACTGTTGCGTAACAGATGAGTATGAATCTTGTTATAAGTTTCTGTGACTGCCTTTCGAGTGCAGTGCCTCTAGAATTATCTTGAAATTTCAAGTTGTGTGGCCAATGTTTGGGTCTACATAACTGTGTGAAAGTACATTCTCTCCTCATGAAACCTCTGAAATCAAAACTGCAAGCCACCATTAGTAATGTAAACTTGAGTCAGAATTGAGATGTGCCCTCACTGAATACAGTACACGCCACAGTTCTCCAGAATAGTTCAGTTTGGTAAGTACCAATATTCTCATTGATTTCATCAAAATTAATTCATGATTAGCACTAGGCCTTTTATTATGCCCATTTTATATGAATGTTAAATTAGTACTGTATTCTCAATGACATGATGCAAATTGGCCGTATTAGAACTCGGCCTGTAACAGTGTACTAAGTACTTGGATAAGAATAAAGCTGATTACCTGGTATGACTGCTTGTTTATTATTGCTAAAAAATGCATATTTTTTAATGGTTGATAGGATATTCTTCACCAATGTTGTAACTAAAAAATTCAAGCGACTTTGCACCCATTTGGATTTCTCATCATGTGGTCCACTACTGAAAAACTTGGATGCCCCTGGTTTAGACACTTAAACTAGGGAAATGTCTGCCTCACTACTCTACATACCATCAGGTATTTGTTAGGGTCAAGTGCAAGTAGAATATTAACTCTTGCAGAGTGGAGGCCTGGAAAGCCAACTTATGAAAAAACTAAGAGAATAAATCAATTAGACTGGTAGAGTTTGTAAGGAGTGCAGCAAAGTATAAACAACATTCATTGAAAGTAACCAGAGGTAAGGAAAATGTGAGGATTGAAGGAGTGGAATTAAGAAAACCATTGTTCATATCAGTGTACCTAAGGACTCTTTGGCAAGTACTGTACAGTACTGTACTGTACTGTAATTTACATTGATCTGACAGGACTGTCCCTGCCTGTGGAATACAAATAGCACTCTGGACAAGACAGACTGCCAGGGGAGTCTAGCAGGTTATTTACTGAATGATCTTTTGGTTATAGTAAGGTTTTTATATTGAGTACAGAAAGGGAAATGTTAAGATTTTGATATGCCAACATAAAATACTGTACAAAAAATTAGACTGGAACAATAAATGTAATGAAAAAACTGAAGGAATATTTTTTGTGGGGAGGGTAAATTTTTTAATAAATATTGTACTTTACTGTACTCTATTAAAAAGGCAATAGGGCAAATGTAAGTTGTAAATAGATATTCAAACTGAGTAAATTTCTTATTTGAGCTCTGACGTGTAAACTATCAGACTGAGTAATATATATTGCTGGAATTTATCTGTAAGCATTTTGAAATTCCTGTATAATATTTTCCTGTTTTGTGTGTGTGTGTTTCAGGTTTAACATCACTGTGCTGGTGGGTGGGGTAGGCCTTATAGCAAATATGGTTTCTCAAAAAAAAAAAAAAAAAAAAGATAGATATCGCATTCTCAAAGTAAATTATTGCAGGATGTACAAATTAGAAACTATAAACAGGAAATACTAAGTCCAGATTCATAATTTTTTTATGACAAAATGTTCATGTGATGGTAATAAAATGTAAATTCTTGCAGGTAATAAGCTATTTAGAAGAGGAAGAAGATATCAACCAAATCACAGATTACTTCAGCTATGAACACTTTTATGTCATTTATTGCAAGTTCTGGGAATTGGACACAGATCATGACCTCTTCATTGACAAACATGATTTAGCAAAACACAATGAACGAGGTAAGTTGAGAGAGAGAGAGAGAGAGAGAGAGAGAGAGAGAGAGAGAGAGAGAGAGAGAGAGATTTTTTACAGAATGAGAATGTTATGTATTTTATTACTTGTTACATTAAAAAAATAAATTTCTTGCAGCACTTTCGTGGCGTATGATTGAACGTATATTTAGCGGAGCGGTTACAAGAGGACGGCTCCAGAAACAAGACCGTATGGGCTATCAAGAGTTTGTGTGGTTCCTCATTTCAGAAGAGGACAAACGACACCCAACAGCAATTGAATACTGGTTTAGGTAAATACAAATATCTAAAAGGACCGACTACTTTTTGCAATGAAGTTATCTTATTGCTAAATAATTAATACAGTACTGTACTGCAGGTGACTTTAATGCATATGCTAAAAGTATTACTGAATTACTGAGTACATTAACTGACCTTAGAATTTGTATTATCCTACAGATGCATGGACCTTGATGGAGATGGTTATCTGTCTATGTATGAATTAGAATATTTCTATGAAGAGCAGCTGCAACGTATGGAAGCCCTAGGAATTGAAACTCTACCCTTCCATGATTGTTTGTGTCAGGTTAGTGCTTTGCCGTATTTAATTATTATCTGTGTTGCTCTCTCAAATTCTTGCTCTGTGCATAAGTATAAAATAATGCTGAAGAAACTGCAGAAGCACATCCTTTGGGGTATTCTTATGCTTACATTGAAGCTTATAGCCACAAACCTAATTTAGCTGTCATGGAGGAGAAGCTTTCAATCAAATGTTTTTCACAAAGCTGAAGAAAGTGAACTTGTTGTTTCTGAGGAACCCATTTGGATCTTGGCTGTGATTTGGTAGCATAAATAATTCATGAATTAGTTACCAATCTAATAAAAATTATGAGTTACCTAGTTCCAAACTCAGCCATGATATGGAATTTAGGGAACTGATTAATTGTACATTCTCTCATTGCCATAACCACATGTAATATATATTTTTTCTCCCTCTTTAATGTCAAGATTTCTAGATTAATATTTCAGCTGAAGATAGAATTGCATATCATTAACCCCTTGTGTACAGGCACCCCTCTGAGCAGAATAAAATTGTCTTGCATTAGCCTAATAAAATTTTATAATTGATGTCACATAATGAAGGGGTTAATAAGCACCCCTCATGAATACTGCTGGTAGGATAAAGAGTACAGTACTGAACACCACCTTCACCTACCGCAGTTTGTCTTAAGGTGCCATACTGTACATTGTATGCATCTCAAGGAATTGAGTTCCAAAAGGTGGAAACTCAGTACTGTAGTTGCTACATTTGCATGTTTTCTTGTTTGTCTAGGCAATATTTTAGGCATTTTTATAACCCTTTTAGGGCAGGTATATTTATGTGCAATGTCAAATACATATAAAATGTGCCATAAATTATATATATATATATATATACCGTATATACTCGTCTATAACCCCCCTTCGTATATAGGTCGACCCCGATTTTATGACCAAGAAATCGTTAATTTATGATATTCCTCGTTTATAGGTCGACCCACGTTTTTGAGGGTAAAGGAACAACAAAACCTTCAGAGAAACACTACGTCCTATAAACTTGTTTACCATTTATTATCACGACACTTTACACTGAAACGCGGGTAGTTTCAACAAAAATATTGTATATTTCCATTCAAGTATTTATTCAAGTCAATTAGGAGGGAATATTATTGTAATACAACAGTTTTTTAACTAAACCATTCGACAAGCGATTACGGTAACATCTTTTGAATAAAAGAAAAGCGAAAGTCATTGTTTTCTTCACGATTTGATCCCACTTTCCACTTTAATACGTACGTCATTTCAGCAAAAATATTACATTCCCGTGAATGTATTATATCAAGCACAGTATGAATAGAATATCATTGTAATATAACAGAATTTTAACCGAAAACTATTAAAAAAACGAGTAACATCTCAAGAACATCGGAAGCTTAGGTAAAGTCTTTTGTTTTCGTCATGTATTTTATCCTATTTTACATTGAAATACATCACGTTTCAGCAAAACTACTATTTATTTCCGAGAATATATTCATTCAGGCGCAGTTTAGGTAAAATATACATGTGATGTAACAGTTTTTTAACTGAAAACGATTCGAAAAACACGTACCCTCTAGCCCTGTTCAAGGAGAGGACTGGGAGAAGCTGTTTGCTGCTGCAGACGATGACTAGGAAAATGATTTTGATGGATTTTAATGAAAATATTCAGAAATATGGTATCGTAATATTTATTCAAGTCAATTAGGATATTATTGTAATATAATACAACAGTTTTTTAACTAAACCATTCGAAAAGTGATTACGGTAACATCTTTTGAACGAAAGAAAGCCAAAGTCATTGTTTTCATCACAATTTTATCCCACTTTCCACTGTAATACGTATGTCATTTCAGCAAAAAATATTACATTTCCGTGAAGGTATTATATCAACCACAGTATGAATAGAATATCACTAATATAAGAGTATTTTAACCGAAAACTATTAAAAATACGAGTAACATATCTTGAACATCGGAAGGTTAGGTAGTCTTTTGTTTTCATGTAGTTTATCCTAATTTACATTGAAATACATCACGTTTCAGCAAAACTACTATTTATTTCTGAGAATATGGAAATGTAATATTTTTGCTGAAATGACGTACGTATTATAGTGGAAAGTGGGATAAAATCGTGACAAAAACTCGCTTTCTTTCGTTCAAAAGATGTTACCGTAATCGCTTTTCGAATGGTTTTCAGTTAAAAACTGTTATATTACAATAATATTCTATCCTAATTCACTTGTGATGTAAAAGTTTTTTAACTGAAAACGATTCGAAAAACACGTGTACCGTCTAGCTGATACGGCAGAGCCCTGGTCGCGGAGGCTTTGTTTTTGCATCGGCCCTTCTTAAGCAGCTTTTAATTTTAGCGTACGTTGAAATTGTGTTTACCGGTGTATTCTTATTTTCTTGCTTCTTATTTTCCAGAAATATGACAAGTTTTTATATAATACAATGTTACGGTACTTTTAATTTACAAGTATTCATTTTTGAAAATATAGAACACACCAAACAAATACTAGTACGGATATTTGCGTGACTCTCCCGCCAAAAAAGACCAAACAGCTGGTACTCTCTCCATCAGCCCAACCAAAAATAGCCCAACATCATTCTTGTTTATTCTCTTCCAATTTCTCACTTTAACTGGTATTTTTTACTTCATATTGCCTACATCAGATAAACTACAGTAATTGAGGTTAGATATTGTTATAAATTTGATTACCGGGTCCTGGCAGGTACCGTTAGAACCACCTGACCCTACCAACAGTGTTGCAAGTCAGACAGCATTTTTTTTTTTTTACATTTTTGGTGTCTCCATTTGTTAATTTTTTTTCTGTGGGGTTTGCACAATAGTATACTGTTTTACCTACAGTATTGTAAAACGATTTGGGAAAAGAAATACTCGGTAACTTAAAATTTTAAAAGGAAAATTTTGAAACTGGCAACTGAGTGTAGATGATCTGACTCACATCATATTATGTCATCACGATTAGCCCACGTGTATACTTTATGTTTTACATCCTCCTGTGCATACCATACCATGCATTTGGCTACTTTGGGCTTGCTATGATGATGCAAGAGATCTGCCCTGGCAACTGTACCGACACTCACAGCGGGTGGTGCGTTGGTGCATCGTTTCCATTGTTTACTGGTAGTTACTGGTAAATATTTTTCAACCTAACGAAACTATTACCCGTATAGAGGTCGACCCCCAACTTTTTGCCAAAAAATTTGGTCTTAAGAACTCGTGCTATACACGGGTATATACGGTATATATATATATATATATGCAAGTAAATCACTGTAGGTGCGCGTGATCTAGGTATATGCTGATAACCACCAGGAAAGAAGAAAACACGAAGACACGAAAGCGCTTGGGAACTTCGTGTTTTCTTCTTTCCTGGTGGTTATCAGCATATATATATATATATATATATATATATATATATATATATATATATATATATATAATATATATATATATATATATATATATATATATATATATATATATATATATATATATATATATATATATATATATATATATATATATATATATATATATATATACAGTGAACCCTCACTTTACGGTGTCAATTGAACCCATGGCGGCCCGCGTAAAGTGAGAAACACGTAAAGTGAACAACGTAACATATGGGATTAATTGAAATAGAGACCGGGCCGACCCCCAAACTCCACTTTTTCAGACACAATACCTACGTTGTAGTAAAAATAACTTCTTAATTTTATGATGGTATGCACACGCAATTAATAATTAAGAGAAATGTCAATAATATTAGGTTTTTTAACACTTACATAAGTAGAAAAGATGGCTGGGCACACGGGGGGGTTGGTTCCGAGGCAGAGGGCAGATTATTGTCCCTCACCTGTATCAATTGTATCACTATCCACCTCAGAGGATTGCAGGGCCTCTTTGTCAAACCCCTCAAAGTCCATATAGGTCCATATCCTCACTATCATTATCACTGACTTGGGCCGACTGTGGTGGGTGGCGGGTGAAGAACTCGGTAATGTTTTGATGACTGGGCGACCTTGTGCGCACCCTGCTCGCGCCGCTCTCCGCGTAAAAGGGCACACACACCGCGGAAAGTGAGCATTCCGTGTTTGGCAGGGTACCGCGTAAACGTGGAAACGCGTAAAGTAGGACCGCGTAAAGTGAGGGTTGACTGTATATACGTATCTATATATAATATATATATATATGTATGTATGTATGTATATATATATATATATATATATATATATATATATATATATATATATATATATATATATATATATATATATATATATATATAATATATATATATATGCTGATAACCACCAGGAAAGAAGAAAACACGAAGTTCCCAAGCGCTTTCGTGTAATTCACATCTTCAGGGGTGAGTACAGACTAGTCTGTACAGACTGTACTCACCCCTGAAGATGTGAATTACACGAAAGCGCTTGGGAACTTCGTGTTTTCTTCTTTCCTTGTGGTTATCAGCATATATATATATATATATATATATATATATATATATATATATATATATATATATATATATATATATATATATATATATATATGAACTTAACTTAACTTAACTTTTTTCTATAAATTAATATTTTTTCAATAAATATGGGAAATAATAATTTCTTGGACAAATCACGAGTTTGTCCGGCTCTGGAGCGAGCCACAAGTGTCGTCACAAAAACCAGACCACACAACCACGAGCACACCCCAACAATGGCGTGAAAAACCTAAACATTATGATGTCCGTTGCCCTTTACGCATTTTCTCTTAAATGTCTTATGATGTCTGCTGCCCATTAAGGGTTAAGCAAGGAAGCTGGAAGTTAGATACAATACTGACTCAATGCCCACTTTTTTCTCCTATACCTGTATATTTGTTCATGGCATGGGGCAGTGTATAATGAGCATTTCACTATTAGTAACAGTGTATGTTCAAAATCTTATTAAATGATATCAGAATTTATACAATATGTAATCCAACAGGGTCCTGAGTTAACTGTTTGTTTCTGTTGTTAATCTGCTATCATGTTTGCATTACTTAATATTCATTAGTACTGTAATAGATTTTCAGGTGATAGTACTGATAACATTGTAGATGAATAATTTGAGATATACTGTACTGTACTGTAATTGAAACTGCTAAATACTTCAAGCAGATAATGATCCTAGTAGGCTGTGTTCTTGCAGGTATCCTACACTATTTTGGGTAGTGCCACAAATTAAATTAATTTTTACAGTCTTGTAGTGCATTTACAATTAGGCAAGAGAGTTAATACCAGAGTTGTGCACTACATTAAAAAATCTGTTCTCAGAGAAACAATTGGCCTTTTATCCTAAATTTCCATGCTTATTTTATGAGCTTCACTATTTTGATGCAAAGTTTATGAATCTTATAACTTACCTTGACCAACTTCTTGGCTGATCATTGGTCAAATACTGTACAGTATTATCATAAACATTAACTGTTCCATTGAGTGTATAGGTAATTCATTTGCAGTGATTTTGCTTTTAAAATTACGTACTGTACTCTTTTCTTGTACAGTGTAAAGAATATATATTTTTTTTTTATTTAATCAATACTGTATTAGAAAATTATTTGAATTCGTGATGGTCTTTATTCCACCTGTGTTTTCACTTCACAGATGTTGGATATGGTTCGGCCTGAGGAGGTTGACAAGATCTCCCTTAGGGATTTGAAAAAATGTCGTATGACGCCCATATTTTTTGATACATTCTTTAACTTGGAGAAATACTTGGACCATGAGCAGCGCGACCCATTTGCCTCACACCGTGCAGATGATGATGGCCCAGAGGTATGAAGATAAAACAATTGCATTATCCTTTTTTTATTATTACTGTACTTGTATGCCATAAAGAGAAAAGAAAAAAATTCTGTAGTTACTATGCATAGTCTCAGGAATATATAGTTTTTAACCTCTATACTTTCCTTATGCTGTACTACGTGCAGTCTCAGATATAGTGTACTGTATTTGTACAAAGGTTTCGTCTGAAAATTTAGAATTATGAAAATAAAAATATTTATGGCTTTTTTTTTAGTTTAACAAATTTATTGGCAGAGCTTGTAGTATAGTTTGCCTATTCTGAGTAATTCAGTCAGGTCTTGACACTGAGGGTAGTATCACTTTTCACTGCCACGCAGGACAGAGGTTCATACACAAAGAAATACATCATATTCATTAACAGCTATAAATGTATAGAGGTCAGATTCATATGGGTAATGCCACTGTTCACTGCCATGCAGGACAGAGGTTCGTACACAAAGAGATGCATCATATTCATTGACACTATATATAGGTCAGATTCATGTGGGTAATGCCACTGTTCACTGCCATGCAGGACAGAGGTTCGTACACAAAGAAGGAAATACATCATATTCGTAAGCAGTATATATAGGTCAGTGGATCACATACATTGGAGTCATATTCTAATTGAAGACTAATCAGTGTGGGCTAGCAAATTTGGGATAAACAGCAAGAATGTCCTCAAGCACACCTGATTCAATGAAGTAATTACATAGTTCAAGATACAATAAGTCAGGTGGCCTGAAGTCTTTGACAGTGTCACATTCAATGATATAGTGTTCAAGTGTATGCTTTAAAGGTTTATCACAAAGTTTACATGCTGAGTGTTCCGGTATGGGTACAGCGTTACTAACTTGCCAGATGTGTCTGTATCCTAGCCTAATTCTGGCCACGACTACATCACATTGTCTGGTTCTGTCCTTATGCTGGCCATACCGGTACCTCTTGTCACAAAATTTGTCATATTTACTAATGCTACAACTGTCAGGTCTCTCTGCATTTCTCACTTCTTCTAGATCAGAGTTCATGATTCTGACTTGAATGTTTTTAATTACAGCATTGGACAGGTCAAGGTCACGGTCAACATTTTCTTTCTTACATGCCTCATTGGCCAGTCTATCAGCACGGTCATGATACCTGATTCCAACATGGGACGGAATCCACACAAATTCGATACGAAAGTTGTTCTTATTGGCAGTTATCACATTCCTTTTAATATCACATACAACTTTAGACATAGAGCCTGACGGGCTGTTCATTGATTTCAAAGCACTTTGAGAGTCACAGAATATCATCCCACCTCCATTTTCTTTGAGGTAGTTTGTGGCTAAGTAAATTCCAGTTAGTTCAGTTTGTGTTGTACTGGCCCAGTTGTTCAGCCTTTGTTTGTTTAACACTATCATCTCTTTTTCTTTATATATTACAATTGCACAGCCTGTTCTACCTGTGTCTGTCTGCACAGAACCCTCAGTAAAAGCATAACATTCACTTGATTTAATACTCTCTATGTGTCTGTTAATAGTTTCTAGTGTGACACAATATTTACAGCAAAATTATAATACTGTATTTATTTTCATTTTCTTTTTTTTCTTTTTCTCACTTCATTTTTCCTAAGTAATCATGAAAATAAGCAGTCTTTGTTTTTTTTGTTTTACAATAAGTTAGCTCAGTAGCTTGCTTATCGTTGCAATATTCTCTTAACACCTGCAATGTTTAAAGTCTCCAAATTAGCATTACAGGTACAGTAGCTAATATACTGTAGAATAGGAAAAAAGTAATGAAATTCTCTTTTTGCAAATGGCAAAGAAACCTGATGTGGATCTTGAATCATGTTAAGATAGAGTTCTCTGAGTTATTAAACTTAATACTGTACAGTATTTCATATATTAATTAAACTCACTAATTCACGTGCTATAAGGTTTTATGTATAATTTTTAATATATCTGTAATATTTATCACCCACAAATGAGTGCGTTAAGAGGAAAGACAAAGTGTGTTTGACCTTACCCAGTTTCTGCAGGTATCTGACTGGGATCGTTATGCTGCCGAGGAGTACGAGCTTTTAGTTGCTGAGGAGGGCGGAGCAGATCATCAGGATGACATGTAAGTCTTCTTCTTTTATACACACAATGCTTGTTGTCTTACATAAATCTTTATTCCAAAACAGTCATCTGGTTAAGTAAATGTGACAAGGATGTGGATAAGAAATAATTAGCTACTGGTAATTGTGTTAATCTTAGGGTTTGGTGTGATCGTTAAGCAGATTTGAAGCTCGATAAGATGTGCTGGTACTCAGATACTAATAAAGAAAATTTTATAAATTGAAAAGTAAATTTGTAATGCTCCAGTAAGAGAAATCATTTAGGAATTTCATCCATCATTAAAATAAACTATGAATTCTGACCTTTAGAATCAAAGTAAAAAAATATGATATGTACTTTAGTTGTTACCAACAGCCTACAGGGGTTGTATTTTCTTATGTTTTTTTGTATGTATTAACAGCTCTTTCTGACTTTAATAGACTGTACATGTATGAATTTGTTACAATAGTTCAACATAAAGTCCTTACAGTGAGTGGAGTTATGGTTCTCTTATTTACTTGAAATACATTCTGTTAGATTGTTTTTGCTTTAGTTTAGATACTTTTGTATTGATAGTCATCCTGGTTAATATTTTACTTCTTTCAGCAAAATAAAAAAAAGCAAAGTCTTAGAAAATGTTCACATTCCAAAATAGCATTAAGGATATGCAATCCATATTGCCAGGCAAGTTGTTTTCTATGTCAGCATGAGCAATGCAATGTTTCACTGTATAAATTTGGACGTTTTAATTCATAATACATAACTCCATGTTGTAAATTTTTTTGTAAGAAATAAATATCAATGTATGTAGTGCATTATGGGATATAATTCATGTCAACTTTCTTTATGTAAACTGCCTTCACCACCTGTTGTGTTCTTTTCCAATCTTTCTCCATGTTTAATTTTCTCTCATGGTGTCTGCATTTACAGTACTGCATTAATCAGGTAATTATTAGCTTTAATTGGATAATACTTGTTTATTTCATATTCTTAATTCGTAAATTATATAGGTATGTGGTGTAAAGCATTTGCAATATATTTTTATTGTATTTTTACTTAGATTAATAACTATTTATATATACGGGTATACAGTATATGCTTTATGTTATGTTTGTCTTGTTTTCTAACTTAAGTAAACTTCAGCTTCGGATAAAAAATTAAATAGGTGTTTGCTATAGCCATATATTTAGATATTTAATTATGTCATAAATACTGTAGGTGTCCTAATGGTAAATATTCTTGAATTAGATTTGACTCCAGTGGCTATGTTATGTTGTGAAATTATGATAATTAAAAGTAACCTCATAAAATGCAATGAATATAACTTGTACTGATAAATTTTTTTGGGCCTTTAATAAGCAGATGGATACAATGATTAATATTTGGTAGTTTGTCCCTTGCTTCAGTCATCTCCCCCCATATTGCCCCTCCAGTCACCCTTCACCTCTTCCTGTGACCTCCTCCTCCTCTCCCTTTCCCTTTGCTTTCAATGAGTCCCCCTAATGAGGATGATAAAAGTAGGTTGTTGGATTTTTTCATTTAGGTTCTTCTTGGGTGGAAGTGTAGATGATGGTGGAGGAGGTAGTGGAGAAACTTAAGTGCACTGTGCACCTTACAGGATTGTGGAGGAGAGTCTGTGAGGCTGATGTGCACATAACAGGTGGGAAGCTTGTGCATGTCAGCTGTGTGTTTGTGTGCACCCTCATCAGCTCTTGATCGATGTGTACACACTAATTTCTGTTCACTTCATAACTGATACAGTTGTGAACAAAGGTCCCATTGCCTCTACTCTTGAACCACAAACCTGGAGATTCAGACTTGTGAATCCAAAGCATTTATGGACAGAAAATTGCATCATTGTCTACTGCTTTGGGTTCATGAATCAGAATCTCCAGGTTTGTGGAGCAGCAGAAGAAGCAACAGGACTTTTTGTTCACAATTTTACAATTATTTTGTTACTGTGTGTACAGTAGTAGTCACATTTTGGTGAATTTGAAGACGTGCTGTTTTTATTAACTGGAATTTTATTTGTTTTTATTTTCATGGCAGTCACATTTTTGCCAGCAGTATTATAATAGTCACCCACAAAACTCCTGCCGCCTCTCCTGCTGTTCCATGAACCCTAAAATTCATGTCTGGCGTTTTGTTCACCCCGTCAACAGTAAAGGGTGATTAAAACTGGGCGTTTGATTTGTGAACCCGAAGCAGTAGGCATTATTCTGTCCATATATGCTTCGGATGCACAAGTCTGAATCTCGGGGTTCGTGTAACAGCAGGAGAGGCAACAGGACTTTTGTGGATGACTGTAGAGTATATAATAGAAATGCTATTTTATTAATTCACAGATTCTTTATTGAAACCAAAGCATATTACACTTTTTTGTTACCATACACTGCTGTAATGTTACACTAAATGTGCAATATCCTCTAAGTCTCTTATAATTACATTACCACATATGTTTTGATCAAGATTTAACATCTTATACCGTTAAATATAACCACTTGTTGATTTTTTTTATTTGTAGCATCATTTAGTTACTGTGTACAGTATTTAGATATCTTACAGCTTTTTATTTTTTAATCTCAATTTGTACTTACATGTGTTTTTAGTATTTAAGAATATTGCTGTGGTAACTTGACGCAACTAAGTGCCCGGTGTTTTATAATGTAATTCCAACTAATATACTTCATCTCTTCCTTCTAAACACACTTTTTTTTTTCTCTCTAGTGTTTGATGAGCTTCAGAAAATGAGCCAACAGGTAATGAATATAATAAGACATTAACAATCTTTTCACAATACAGTATTCCAAGTTGCATTATGACATTAAGTTGTATATATACAGTATTGGTGAAAGTGATAAATATGATTATGTGATTACTGTTTATATATATGCAGTATAAATGACTCAATCGGGATGAAAGTTGACAGACATACAAATTACTGTAAATTAAATAAGACTTACATATTACAGGGATGATTATTATGTTTATATTTATTCTAGGGATTCATTGGGGCTAAACATATATGGATATAGACAAAAGATTAACTAAATTAAAGAAGAATTATGGCTAATAAAAAAAATAGTGTTGAAGAGGTTTGTGGGTTTAGTAGTTAAAAAAAATACAGAAAATGGGAGGAGGGGGAGGAAGGGTCAACTGGAGGGAATGACAGAGATAATATATCTCCATTAGCCAGACTCCCTCTTAGCTGGAACTTTCCAATAGCTGGAATTGAAATTTGCTTGTTATTTTCTGGAAAATTCAGGGTTTGGGAACGATTTTCCGAGGGGCACATTTTCTGGAAAATTCCGAGAGAGATTCCGGAAACTCTCCCCCATTTTTTTTTCTGGGTCTGGGAACAAATTCCAAGCATGAAAATAGGGTGCAATATCCGGAAAATTACGATAAACTTTTCCCGGTACCAGGAAAATTTAAAGGAGAGGAAAAGAGGCTTCTAATTCTTTGTTTCATGTGTGAACTAACCCTTTCATAGACTTTTTTCCAAATTGTTTCAAGTTTTATCATTTGGTTTATGAATAAAGCATGTTTGTTTTTATTGTGTAGATGCATTTTATATACAGTGGGGTATGCTATAACGAACGTAATTGGTTCCAGAACCTCGTTCGTTATAGCATTCGTTCGTTATAGGATTAATCCGTTCCAGGCCCCCAAATACAACCACTTAACACTGAAAAAATTCTGTGGAAAATGTAAAAAATATGGTACTTTATCTTACCTTAGTGTTATTCAGCATGCAGGTACCCCTAAACACTGGCACATCACTATCACTTCCACTGGGAGTCTTGGCTTTAAGGTCCTCAAACAATTGTTTAGCCTTCTCACAAATTATAGCTTCACTAATGTTACCACCTGCCATTTCTTTCTCCTTTATCCACACTAAGAGTAAATTTTTCATCTCTTCAATCACATTACACTTTGCTTTGCTAAGTCTAAAGATTCCCTGAGCCACTTGCACAGTTTTTAACTCCTCTTTATTCTTCAAAATCGTACATATAGTCGATTTAGCCATCCCATATTCATCACTAAGTTTTGCAATGCTTCTTCCATTCTCACGTTTCTTTACAATTTCTTTCTTAGTTTCAAGGGTTATTAGCTTTCTCACTCGCTTTGGACTACTCATTGTTACAATTGTATACTTGTATAACAAAATAGTTATACAAATAACTCGAATTTCCACATCAAAAGACGAAATTTCAACAATAACAGTGGTGCACTGGCTACACAATGAGACAAAGATGGCGCCTGACACTCTTGTTGTGGGTCGCGGTACAACAATATTCATGCGCCAGGCGAAATAGTCCCGTATTCATCCGCGTTCGTTGTAGGAGTTGCGTTCGTTATAGCATTCTCAATTTTATAGGTAAAACCGTTCGTTATAGGAATATTCGTAGTAGGATCCGTTCGTTATAGCATACCCCACTGTGCAGTGAAACGTCGATTTAAAGAGATTCAATTTAAGATTATTGATTTAAAGCAACACCCACAATTAAGGACAATGTTTTAATTTAAAGCGAATCTTTCCTATTTTGCGTGAGTCAATCTGGCTCATCATATTTTAAAATTTGCGCCTAATGTTCCTCTGGGCACGTTACACTGTCCTAAGGGCAAAGCTGTACTGTACATGTACTCAAAATAATGTACTAAATGATTAAAATAATTTTCTAGTGCAAACTTTAACATATTTATATTCAAATTAATCACTATCTTATAAGAATTCCAGCAATGTTAATTATATTCTCCCATGTCAGTTCAGTTTATAAGAGATAAACATTGTCACCCTTAAGGACAGATAAATAAATAAGCACTAGACCTTGGCATCAACTGTCAAACATATCACCTCCCCCTTCCCATCTTCCCAGCCAGTAAACAGACCATTTCGCATCCCTTAATTTTAGCTGTTTTTTTTTTATGATTGTTTGTTTTAACATAATACTACAAAACCCAATGTTTTGTTTATTCTATGAGATGGGCTGAGGAGCATCTGGGTAGACTCTTACGTCCATATTATTGAACAACATCTTCCCTTGAAGAGGGTCGTCGTGTTTCAACCCGAGTTTTGAACTAAATGAGTCCTGAGGGATACCGCAGTACAGCACTTAGCGGGGTGGTGTGGCAGTAAAATTAACTAATTCCAAAATAAATTAATTTTATTGGAATTATTTAATCCTACCGTTACACCACCTCGCTAAGTGCTGTACTGCGGTGTCCCTCAGGACTCATTTAGTTTAAAACTCGGGTTGAAACAGGACTACCCTCTTCAAGGGAAGATGTTGTTTAACTATACGGGCGTTAGTCTTTTTAATATTTTGTGTTTCTCTCAAGTACCAAACTAAATTATTCCATTGAAACAACACTTGGATTTAGCGCGAATTCAGTTTAAAGCGACCTCTCTTGGAACGCATCTCGCATTATATCGACGTTCTACTATATATATATATATATATATATACAGTATATATAAACTTAAGAAAACTTTGGACATTCTTTCACCTTTTTCCTTCTCTTTAATATTATCCAATTTTTTTCATGTTAGGCTACATCCCATGTGCAAGTGTCCTGTGGCATCGAGCAACCACATGATTAAACACTCTACCTTGGTGTACCGAGCACATTAAAGAAAACACATGATTGTCCACTACTCCAAGTTAGCGCGTTTACTCATGTGGTTGATCAGTGCCACAGGATGCTCGCACATGGGACATAGCCTTAGAAAGCAAACTACAGGTTACAGTAGTACATCACTTTAGTATTGTAGTCTTATTATCACCTGATATTCCTATACAATATTATGAAGGCTTCTACACTTTCAAAAAGGTCATGTGTATTATTTAATTGTTAGTCTCCAACCTACATCAAAATGAGGAAAGCCATCAAACAGGAGAAGCAAACACTTCCCCATTGATTATTTGTTTGTTTGAAATGAAAATTGATTCATATAAAATGTCATTTCAATTATATTTATAAATTTAGTATTTAAACTGAAGATGCTTTTACAGTACTGGACAGTTAATTATAAAATTTTCATGTTTTAAGTTTTTTATAAATAATATTTGTTAGCACTTCTGAAGGGTAACAATTATCTTTTTGTTACATATGTTATTCAAATGTATTATAGACAAAGGCATCAGGCTTGCGTATCCAAATGTAGATTCACCTTCTGTACAGTCTTACAAATTAATTGAAACCTCTTGTTAACAGTGTGGTGATTTTTTACAGCGTTTCCAATGATCACTTTATACTTAGGTAATAGGTAATATGTCAACCAGAAATTTCAACACCTTAGACAAGGCAAAGTTTAATCAAGGTAATAGCAGTTCATTAGTTAGTTGTCAATCAAGTATGGTGTAGGGTAGGTAAAATGAACAGTAACAGTTTTCATATTATACTCACAATACTTACATATTTACATACAAATAATAATCATAATGAGACCTAGATGCAGATCACAACTTAACATAAGTACCCTTACTGAATATTCACACAAGAACAAGTTTAAATATTAAGTAATCACTATTAAGAATGATAGAAGTTGGTTTTATGCATATTGGCACCAAGAACCACATAAGTAAAGATAATGATTCACTTCGGTTATAGTGAGATCCCCACATATTGGTGACAGTATTATATATGTACACAAGTAAATGATGATAAGGTACATTTTGTCTCCTCACTGGTTGATTGACGTTTCACAGTAAAGTTATGGGAGCTCTTAGAAATCACTTACAGTATAGTACACGGGTATAACTAAGGCTGGTACAAGACCCCAAAGACAAATAAAAGAAGTATCAATATACTATGCATACCAGATGAGCCGATATGTAGGTTGGACACATGAAGGACTCGTAGATAGATCCAGGGAGACATAGTACAGCACTGAAGAGATGACCAGTCAGCCAAATACTGTATGGGTTTTTTTAGTAGGGTAAGTTAGGAAGGTGGGTGAGTGAATGACCGTTCCTGGGTCTGTGCAGGGTTTATATCACCTCTTATGGGCATAGCTTTTGGGTGACGTCACTTTTCATTCCTTATAAATGATTGGCTGAATTTTCCCACCAAGATCAGGCAATGTGCAGAGGAGAGAAGGGCAGGGTGGTAAGGGGTGCAGCTACCAGCCAGGCGTAGCCGTGACTCCTTCCCATTCTGATTTTCTTGTGCTAGTGGAATTTTGCAAGTGATATGATGAGGCTTATCTGAATATGTGACAACAGCAATGAAACCTGTAGGATGGTGGGGTCAAATTAGCCAAAATATTAAGAGTTTTGTAACTGTATACATTGTAAACTGTATAGTGTTTTTAAGTTTTCTTGTCAAACCTGGTTAATTGTCATGTGTAGTTTACAAGACATGAAATTTTTGATATTTTTTATAGATTGAATATTTAAAAGTAAAATTATTTAACAATCTGAGCACTCGTTCCTGTTGGTCATTGTATTTTGTTTAGTACCACAAGCTGGAAATTTAATTAGAATAGGAGTTCAATGTTTTTTTTTTTATTGTTGAATTAAATAAATTATAGAAGGGTCTAGTATATGTAAGAGAAAAATAACATTCTTGTGTACCCTGTAAAGTTAACCACTGTTTTACCAAACTGACACTGCCTCCATTGGCCAGCAAACAATCAGTTATATTACAATGCAGTATTTGTCAATGAACCATATGTCAAAACTTGTAAATGTTTTGTTGAGTGATGCACAACTATGATTCTGAATTACTAGACAGAAATCACACACAGTATTAATTATCAATACAAAACAACAATTTATTAGCCAGTAAACTTCATAAAATAGATAAAAGTTAGCATTTCCACACACTTGTACTCTTTTTTCTTTGTTTAAGTAAGGTGATTTTTTGTTCTAAGTAATGCCCACCACCATGTTTGATTTTTATATGAAAATTTAGCTTCACTGTGATGAATACTGTACCTGAAAATCCCTTAACACCACACTGTAGTCTGTCATCCTTCAGCAAGGTAACAGCTTCAGCACCCTGCTTATGTCATGTCTACTCTGATGTTGATATTTTGGTGTTAATTTGACCTGAAAATTATTACTGTGGAATTGCCAGTTTGGTTTTACAATACAATGTTTAGGTTGCAGATTTCTGGCAATTTAACATACTACTGTACAGGGGGTCACCGACTTACGAAAGCCCGCCAATACAAACGAGGTTAAACTTCAAATTTAGAGTAGTTTATTTACCTCATGACTTGTTTTTTACTTTCATTTGCTGTATTTTGTCATTCTATTTATTCTTTTCTCTTAAATTAAGTAATTTTATATGTATATAAGGACTTAGGCTATAATATAGTGGGATTTTAAACATTGTTCTGTAAGTACGGTATGCACATAGCATGTGTTCCGACTTGCGTACAAATCCGACTTAAGAACATCCTCAGGAAAGGAACCTGTTCGTAACCCAGGGACCCCTTGTAATGCCATTCACAGTTAGAGCTTTGTGTTTGATAAATTTTCATCTTCCATATACTGTACTTCTTTTCTTTTTTTAGTTGACAAATGCACATTTTTCAAAATACTCATGCCTGGTATTAAAGTTCTTTAATAAATTTTTCAGGTTCTATGGTGATGAAGATGAACTATCAATGGGTTGTGAAGATGCCTTAGATTCAACAAGTGGAGGGATCAGAAACACCATGGGAGGAGTAGGAAGTGGAGGAGCTCTCAATAAGCACTCGCCACTATCAGCTACTGTCACAAACCTTGCCGCTGATCCCATGGATGTGGATGATGACTACCCTGATTATGCTGATTCAGATGATTACCAATATTGAAGACTTTGTCATTTACATTGACTGATTCTCATCTGACAAATAAGTGATGAAGATTCTCCCAAGGGAATTCTAGTTGTAAAGTATTGTAGCAAAAGTGGATTTCATATAAAAACCATATCAGTATGATAACTGAATTCATATTTGAAAAAAATCCCAATTTGTGGTGTGCATATAATTATTCTTTTGTTATAGAACTTAAATGAGAGTTTCCTGATTTTGATCTGAATATTATATTGGAATAAGACATCTATAAAAGCGTAAAGGTGTGGTGGATCTTGATGCAATTTCTGTGCCATTCAGTTTAAAATGGGATAATTAGTATTAATGAAAGTGGTTCCTTTACACAAGAACCTGTAATATGATTTTTTTGACATTTGATATGAAGAGGAATATTATTCCAAATTTCTTTGCAGATACATACAAGTAACTTTTTCTTGAAAGTCGATATATATATTCATTAATCAGTACAGTATACTGTATCTGTATTTTAGAAACTTTGTTTTTTATCACAAATATGTTTATGATGCTTGTCTTTTCAATTAAATTTATCATATGGAGATGATTTTAAGTTACTGTACTGTACTAAGTTACAAAGAAATGGTGGTAAGATATAGTATTCTTATTTGAAACTGAACAACTAATTAATCACCATGAATACTTATGTACTGTGTATGTAATTCATTTTTGCACATTTTCCTTCTGAGCACAGTTTGTAGCTTCTGTCATTGAGATCTGTTAATTGAATTCATTCCAGGAATTGCACATTAATGCCATAGTTATTTGATATCTTGTTAACCAGAATATCGTATAGAATAACCAGAACTTTAGTTGAATGTTGATGTTCATGTTATACATGTAAGCAGAAATGAATATATACATTTTTTAGGTATTTTGTCAAACTGGTTACCAAATAATGTAGGTATTGATGTATATTCATTTTCCTGAAGATGCTATATTATGATACTCCTGATGCTATATTATGATGCTCCTGATGCTATATTATGATGCTCCTGATCTGGTAACATCAAAAGAGAATTGTGTTTTGCAGCATGATCCTTCCCCACTTCCTCATGTGCCAAGAAGCATGCTCAGCCCATCTTGCTTGTGGATGCTAAACTCTTCTATGCAAAATTTTGAACAAGTGGAATGGCAAATACATGTTTCTTTCAGTGTTAGTACATGGATGTCAGAAACCTTGAACCAAAGACATACCCAATAGTGAATTTTAAGGGTCGCACCGGATTTCTAGTGACTGTGCATGGATAAATAACATTTACACTGCAGTTTGTTACTCAGTTTACAAGACACTTCTGCTGTAAACATGGGTCTAACTTTGGAATGTGATTGACATTGGCATATAATGAACTGCTATGTGCCTGGATGTCAGTGCCACAACACAAAAAACATATTATATTGATCCTAAATACTGTACTGTATTGCACCATCCATGGTGTGGTGCTTTAAAAATCGGCTAACTTTATATGTACCTTCAAGTTTCCAGTGCTTGTGTAATATATACAAAAAAAATAAACATTCTCAAAGAATGTGGATGTGGAAATTCAGTGTATATATTGACTTCCTATAATGAGGAATATCCTGTGCTTTAATTGAACTGCCTTATGGGAAAGATTCCCATAGAAATGTGATGAGGTGTCCCCACAGATGTCAGTTACCTCAGAAATTTTCGTCTTCCTTACCCGCAGAAATCAAGTCCCTCCATGAAGTGCCTCCCTGTGTCCCTGACAATTACCAGGCGAACTCTGATAGACTAAGGCTTCTAGTGTTATTGGTATACATCAAGGAAATATGGCAAGTCTCACATACACAGTCGATTACTGGATGAACTAGGTCAACTAATTAAATTTTAAGTACTGTACTGTATCTCGGAATCCCATACTTTCCACAATTGCCAATTCTCAACTAAATTTAATGCATATATTTTTCAGATGCCCAAATTCTACCACAGATTAATGATTGAGATAATTTTGACTTAATATATTTTCTAAGACAAGAATAGATGCAAGAAGAGTTGTATTTGTCAGACTTTTGTACTGTTAGGTATATTTATTAGTACAGTAATTCATTAGTAATTGGAATTGGAATTTAGAGTTTGTTAAACAAGAAAAAACCTGTGATTTTTTTTCATAGCTAGAAAAGGTACCAATATATCTTAACAAATTTCCATACTGTAATTGAGAGCTTCCATGAGTCACAGATGCCTGTGAATGATAAGAGAAAATTTCATTTTTCTTTATGTTGGAAATAATTAGTGCACTGAATTTAAATCCAGGCTTGCACCTTATGGACTAATCTTGGGAAACTGATAAGAAAAACATGTCAATAAGTTGGTATTAATTAGAATATTGAAATTAAAAATCATTTTAAATAAAAGACTGCTTCATTGCTTGCAAAGGTAAATTTGAGCACCAAAAATGTGAAGAATATGCATACTGTAAAGATTTGGCAAACTTCATAGTAGACAGAGGTCATGCTCATTTACTATGGTCCTATCATATTTTGAAGAAAAAAAATCACTGTAAATGTTAGCTTTTAAATATCTTGAATTCACAATATTGGTTTTTCTTATTAAAACAATCCACCATTATGAATTGGAAAGTAATGTGATAAATGTGTTGACTGAGCATCCTACCTTCTCCAGGTGGAGTGTACAGCTCTGGTAGTTGGATTTTACCTTCATGTAAAAAAAAAAAAATCATAAATAAATAATTAAAAAATAATTCCCTTTAGCTGCAAGTGCCATTCTTTCTGCCCGGTGCAGAAGGAAAAAGATGTCAGTCACTATGCTGTTTTATTACAGTTCTCTCTCTCTCTCTCTCTTTTATGAATGCTAGAACAAATCATGAGTAAGGTCAATATCCGGTTGATTATTATTTTAACAAAGGTTTTTGGATACATAGTTTAAGAATGGTACCATCTGATAACATTTTTGGGTTTTGATTTATGAGACTAGAAGTCTACTGCTTGTATGTCATGTACCCAGATGTGTATTTCTTGCTGAAATATTCATATGGTACTTAAATTATCCACCCCATATCTTTGTAAACATTTATATTAGCCAAAAATCATTAGAATTTGCATTTCTTTTAAAAGTTTTTAGTTGATGCTCAAAAATGCCATTTTATATTAAATTAGTGTCTTCAGTCATTCTGTGTGCAATTTTTAATCAATATTAGCAGACTCTTTAGGTTTCAGTTTTGTTCTTTTTTATCTTCATTATTTCCCACATGTGTAAGGTTTATTGCCATAGCATTACTTAATAAAGAACACAGTGTTTACTTCTTGGTTATTACTACAAAAATTTGAGTATGATTGTGTTCTACTGTTAAGTATGAAGGGGAAAGTCATGGAGCTTGAGCTTGTTTAAATCTGATGTATGATTTACAATGATGAGAAACCAAGCAGTAATCTCATGTCATAACATATGGGAAGAAACTTTGCTGTAGGGAATAAGCAACCCATAGCAAGCCTTACTATATCAGATTATGGATGATGGGTAGCTAGTTCAAGTTCCCACTTCATCATAATCAGCATATCCCATACCCTGAACCTTTATAAGTAGACTACCAAGTTGTGATGAATATGTCCATAATAATACGAGGTTTACATGTGCGTAGAAAGTATATTGGCTGCAAACAGCAATGTGAAGAAAAGAAAAATCTTACTTAGTTTTCCTAAAGAAATGCTGATGAACACTCTTGTCAGTCGCGCTCCACACTAGTCAGGACGTCAAGTTTGCACTTCCTTGATTCATCGCATTTTTATTTTTCAGCCACTCCCAAGTTTCACATGTCACCAGCGACTGTGTTGCTAAGTCGCAAAGTTATATTGACCCCAGTGTTTTGTGAAGTGAGAAAATGTAAATGGTGTTGGTATCACCTTGTTCGTATGTTTATTGTATTTGTAATATGTTGTATAAAGGAGTTAACATTCATTTTGGATAAAAATTGTGTTTTAATGTCCTCTTATATTGTAACCCATTCTTTTCCTATGTTTGGGATGTAGGTGGTACAGAATGCCTCATTAGCAAAAAAAAAAATAAATGATAATTTCAACACTTGTGTGAGGAGATTGAAAGACTGTGTACTGCGCAACTCATTGCCATTCCTAAAAACCCGTTTAATTCATATTACGCTACATAATATTCAAATCCACCGCGCTTGTAGAATCTCGGGAGCGTTTTACCCTCAGGATCACTCTCAGTAAGCCCTGCCTTCAAACACAGTTGTCACTACGTTTATTGCACTCTCTACTGGCCAACGCAACCTTGAATTAGTCTGTTTTAATCAACCCAAGTAATTTGCCAGACCTTTGTCAACTGAGGGTCATCTTTGAATGAGTAACAGTTAGTTTGTTTGTAATTATTGTCATTGCCTGAGTAGCGATCACTGGCAACTCAGGGGTATATAAGCTCGAGATGGCGAGGCATCAGCGTTCCCTGACGCTGATTCACGTTTGTCTCCAGGTATGTTGTTTCCTAGCCATTCAGTTAATTCAGTCAATTGTAGTGATTATCAGTGTTCACCAGTGTTCATGATTTAACAGTTGAATTGTCATTCACCCAGTGTAGAAGTAATATAACGTAAATACGTCTGTCGTCCAGACAAGAGAGTTGGTTGGTGTTGTCATGTTTCTCAGTTCCCTGACGCTGATTCACGTTTGTCTCCAGATCGAGGGTGGGCTTAATTGAAACCCACCGGTCGCTCGGAGCCGGTGGATACCCAGCAGTGGTCAATATAGGAGTGATGGCGCTGATTCGTCATGATTAATCGGCACTACTCTACCTCGTGGGCCGATGACCCCAGACCCATCTCGGGTCGGAGTGTAACCGACCACAACAACAGTTGTTAGAGGCGCCAGTGCTATACCCTGGGACAGGCCTTGGAATTATGGTCCACAGTGTGGTTGTATGTGTTTTTACCAGTGTGTTTTATAAGAAATAAATCAATGAAGACATGTTATGGTTTCACCCTTCTTTACCCTTATCGATCTGATCAATGGAAAACCTAACCCAATGCCTAGTCCACTCTGCCCGCTACCTAACGAGCTACATGCTGTCCAGAGGGGGTCTGGTGGCAGCGACCCTTAGAAATTAAGTTTAGAGTTAAGTTATCCCCTTAAATTTAGTGACCCCAGATCTGGCAGTATAAATTGGTGGCAGCGGTGGGATGGTTTTTAATCATTGATCAAATCCGAGGGAATTGAAGCTGGAATTTAAGTTGCAGAAATAGACAAGTATTTTAATGATGGATTATCTGATTTTTGAGGGATACTTACATGTGAATAACATTGATTGAGTACAGAAATGTAAGAAGTTTTGAAAATTTATACAGTATTGAAGTCATGTGTGTCATTGATGTGTTTTGGGTTTGTGTTTTATCCAGCATTAATATGTATTAATACTTGCAGAAGTTGTGGATTAACCCTGTTGACGTTGAAGTAAGGGAGGCCACACTGTGTCTGAGAAGTGTCTCAAGTGGTTCACCTCTCATGTTGTTAAGTGGTTCACTTATGGAATACCATAGGACTTTCGGTCTCCAGCTAATGTGAGTTATAATTTTTGGTGCCATGTTAAGAGGTTGCATAGTGTTGTATTATACCATTGATCAATTAAGGTTGTAATAGTACAGGAGAGTAGTTGTGTTAAGCGGTTCGTATTTGTCTTGGGTCGAGAGGTAGCACTTTTAGGTCAAAATGGCTGAGTCAGTAGAAGAGGGAAGTACCAGAGGTGGGGACACATTGGCAGAGAGATTGGAACAGGCGTTGCTGATCAATGAGAGACAATACTTGGAGCTAGAAGAATTACAGAAACAGATTAAGGAACTAAAACAAACACCCCAGCATGCACAAGGCCCAAACAATGAGCAAGAGTCAGTTGTAGGAGATGACGCCACTCCACTACAAAACAGTAGGAACGCCGTCAACATAAACATTCCATGCCACTTTAACCATATAGATAAGCTAACATTGGAAGAATTGCAGAGCTTACAGGTAGACGAGGTCCTAAGTAAGTTTTTTCGGAAAGTTGAAAGATGTGTGACAGAGGATGAGGGAAGAATATCAACTGCCCTGAGTTGGATGGAAAACAGCGTGGCCAAATTGGTACGGCCATTGTTAGTGGCAGTTAGTGAGGACTGGGACAGTTTCAGAAAGGTTATGTTAAGATTAAATTTAGGACCATCCACCGAAGATGAAGCATGGGAGATGTTGAAACGAAACGTGTATGACGTGAATGATAACCCCCGATATTATGTATGTGACATGAGAGCAAGGTTCGCAGTCATGGAGAAGAAGTTTGGAGCAATAACCACTAAAGATACTTACATAATACAAAGACTGTACAGAGCTGTGCCTAAACCAATACAGAGAGACTTAACCCCCTATATACAAGACGGCCGTACGTTGGATTCAGTTGTAAGAATGTTAGAGCGAAGTAGGAGTGAATATCTGGGTGGGGAGAGCCGGGACTTATATCACGTTAGACAATCCCGCCAAGAACAAGTACAACCCACGACAGACTTTGAAAATTATAGAGTTCAGGGAGACTACCATAGGAACGAGACTGACGGAAGACGGGCTCAGAACACGAGGTGGAAGGAGACTAACACTCAAAATTGGACAGGGAATGAATGGTGTGGGTATTGTAGGAGGGATAGCCATAGCCCACATAATTGTCCCTCCAGGCCCAGGCCAGGTTCTTGTTATGCGTGCAGGAGGATGAACTGTAGGAGTTTCTTTACCACTTGCCCAGGACGCCAAGCTAGGAATCACCCTTCGGGCCCATGACCACGACATCCGTCCACACCCAGTTCTCCATGTATTAAGTTACCTATATGTGGACATACTTGTATAGCGCTGGTTGATACGGGTAGTGAATCTACGCTCATTAAAGATAGTTTGGTGAGGGCCTTGAAGGTGGGGCCCATTAGGCCTTGTACCGAGAGATATGTAGCTCTTAACGGGGAAGAGTTTAAGGCCCAAGGCACGGTTGTCATCAGTGTACAGTTGTCCCGTAGGAAAAGAATCCGCCACCAAGCCGTAATAGTGGAAGATAGCATGTTGGATAATGATGCCTTATTGGGAGCAGACATTTTAGGTAGATGTGGAGTTTGGTGGCATCACGAAAGAAATCAGTTCACGTGGGGGGGTCATAAACAGGTTTATTGGATACCAAATCAGGGAGGAAAGGTGCGAAAGGTTGTCAAAGTCAAACAGCTCACTAATGCTTCGATCTTGTCTTCTCCCAAGGAGCTAACTAACTTACACATTGATAGGAAGACTACAATAAGTGGGCACAGTTCTCAGATTAGGCCAGTTAAAGTGAAGGTAGGGGTAGGTCAGACCATAAGTATCAGATTTACACATAAGGGGCTGAAACAACAACCGGATATGTGTGTGATAGTCCAAGATGATTCCTGTGTTTATGTTCCTATGAGTAATGTTTCAGAGCAGCCAGTTTGTTTGAGTCCTGGTGCAGTTTTAGGTGAATATGAAGTAGTTAATGATGAGGAATTCTGTTACTTTGATGATGAAGGGAATAATCTCGGAACTATCTCACACATTTATGAAGAGTTAGGTGAGGTAGGCCGTTCTGTAGACATACCCCTGTGCTCACCGCATCACCTGGCCATACAGAGAGAAGATGATAAGAGGTCTAACAAAATCCCCTTAAGACTGACTCATGATGTGAAGTTCCCAACTAAATGCTTACTTTGTAGGGGTATGGAAAATTCCCCAGTCCACAAAATTAGACGAGCTCAAGAAGTACTAAATTCTATGGTACCAGACTGTGATGAGGTGAAACGTGGGGAAACTAGACAGGACAAATTGAAAGAGTTAATTAGGACCCAGCAATGGCCACACTTAGATAGGGACATGCGGATACACTTGCAACAGGTGGTAATGAATCATGATGCATTATTTGTCTTAGGTCCCAATGAAATAGGCACCATTAAGGGTTTGCCAGCTAACATCCCATTGGTTAATGAACAACCTGTAAGAGGACCTCAGTATAGGTATCCCGAGAAAGCCAAGGGTACTATTAAAGAAATGATGAGAGACATGAGAGATAGGGACATCATTGAACCATCAACCGCTGTCTGGCTATCACCTATCGTGTTAGTAACTAAACCTAATGGGTCGAAACGTATGTGCCTTGATTTCCGAGCAGTCAACAAACACTTGAAAGTAGATATACAACCTTTGCCAAGGTTGGATGAATTAGTTGAGAAGGCTGCCGGAAATAAATATTATGCCACCTTAGATTTGAAGGATGCTTACTATCAGGTAATTCTTGACCCCCACAGCAGAGATATAACCACCTTCAGTGATGGGTATAATTTATGGCGGTTCAAACGCCTCCCTTTTGGTTTGTCAGCCAGCCCAGCCGTTTTTACTAGGGAAGTAAACAGGGTCTTAGCTCCTTTAGCAGAAGAAGATTGGGTTAGGAACTATCTAGATGATGTCATAGTGTGGGCTCCTGATTTCAATACCCTCATGGGCAGATTGGCTAAAGTATTTGACAGGTTTGTAAATATGGGAATCAAATTAAACCTATCTAAATGTCAGTTTGGTCAGAGACAAGTAAAATTCTTAGGACATATTGTTTCAGAGAAAGGCATTGAGCCGGACCCAGAGAATGTAAAAGCAGTAACAGACTGTAACCCACCCACTAATGTCAAACAAGTCCGACAATTTTTAGGGATGTGCGGGTTTTATCGTAAGCATGTTTCAAATTTTGCTAAGATTGCATATCCTATCACAGAACTCACTAAGAAACAAGCTGCCTTTGCCTGGACAGATGAATGCCAGACAGCGTTTGAAACGTTAAAGCGGACATTAGCTTCCTTTCCAGTACTAGTAAAAGTGGACATGGATAAACCATTTGAGCTACACAGTGACGCTAGTAATTTCTGTGTAGGAGCCTCACTGAATCAATTACAGGATGACGGTTCTTTGCGTCCTGTTGGGTATTTCTCTCGGAAGCTAAAGCCCGCGGAAACACGGTATTCCACCACCGACCAAGAAGCATTGGGGATAGTGTTAGCCTGTAGATTTTTCCATCATTTTCTGTGGGGTTCCCAATTCACCATCAAGACTGACCACCAGCCGTTAACGTCTGTTTTTAACAAGAAAACTAAAAGTCAAAGAATGAATAGATGGATGTTGGAAATGAGGGATTACATATATAAGATAGAGTACAAACCTGGAAAGGCAAATCTAGTCGCGGACGCATTGAGTAGGCCGGTAGGGGCCCTAAGGAAAGTAGCCAGGAGTAGGACGGTAGGTCAGCTCCCTCAGCTAGATGGTTTAACACCTCGGCAGTTAGGAATAGAACAAAGAAAAGACGAGAGGTGGGAAACATTGGCTAGTTATTTAGAAGGAGGACAGGTACCCAAACATAAATATCCAAAGACGACTATTGACAAATTTGAGGTAGCGGAAGGGGTATTGTATTTAGTAAAGGAACAAATTGACAAAGCATTGCTGTATTGCCTTGTAATACCTGATCATTTGCGTAAAGCAGCACTAGAGTGGGCACATAACAGAGAGGCCTCAGGTCACTTAGGACAGTGGAAGACTATAGCCAGAGTAGAAGGCCTTTTCTATTGGCCAAATTATCGCAGAGACTGTGTGAAATTTGTAGAATCATGTGAAGTGTGTCAAAGGTTCAAAGGGACGAAAGGGTTAGAACAGCAATGGCAGGGGATGTCAGAAGTAACTAAACCTTTAGAGAGAGTATCTGTGGACTTGACAGACTTACATAATAGTGCGAAGGGGTATCGCTATGTGTTGACCGTAATAGATCACTATTCTAGGTTTGTCAATTTCTACCCGTTGAGAACCAAATCCACTCAGGAAGTGACCAGGGAATTTAGTAAATTCATCCATGTCTTTGGTAGCCCTGGAGTAGTCATTGCAGATAATGGAGGGGAATTTACAGCAACACAATTTAGAGAACTATGTAACGTAACTGGCATTAAGAACTATTTTACATTGCCTTACCACCCTAGAGGTAATAGTGTCACAGAGAGAATGCACAGGACCTTTAAAACAACACTTGCAATCATGTGTGAAGATAATCCACTTCAGTGGCCAAAATTTCTCAGTCCCGTGCAGTCGGCTCTGAACACGTCTGTCCATGCCACAACTGGAGTGCAGCCTCATTTTGCTTTCTTTTCAAGGCACGTACAAAGACAAGTAGGAATTGACTTACCTATAATAGAGAGTGAGAGCAGTCAAGAGTTGAAAGAAGCCCATAGGTTGATAAAAGAGATGTCTGCCAGGATGTCACGAGAGACCAGAGAGAGAGCAAATAGATCGAGAACGAACCAAACTATGCAGTTAGGAGAAACAGTATGGGTGAGGAATGAATGGCCCAACCCTGGGACCAGCAGGAAGTTGAATACCAAGTGGAAGGGTCCGTACACTATAACAGAAATTATACGAAATGGTGCTGCATATGAGTTGACTAACCCCTTGGATGAAAGTGAGGTGATAAAGAGAGCGGCTGAGAAAGTAAAGAGGTATGTAAGTAGAGACATGTTTGTTCAGCTGAATGAGCCCCTACTTCCACCCTGTGATTCTTCCTCGGACTCGGGCTCAGACGAAACAGGTGAGGAAAGTGATGACGGAAATGTGGTAGGTCAACCTGCAGGTAGATTCCCTGTGAGGCAGAGGAGACCAGTAGTTAGAATGGATTTGTAGGAAATCTAGTTCCAGAATGTTGCTTCGATTGAATATTATTGGCTTTCCAGTTGTTAGGTTGATTTGTTGAATTATACAGTTTTGGGTGGGGGAGACAGTTGCTCAGATGGTTTGTCGGGATGCTTTTTGAAGATCACCTATTAGTAGTGGTCTCTATATTGTCAGATTTTTTTTTTTTGTGGGTTGTTGACTTCGTCAGTCGTACTGAAGTCACCCCAACATTAGAAATCCCAGTTCTTATGAACTGAAGTCCGGAAATCCAGTTGCTGCCTATGTTGTTGAAAGAAAAAAATCTCAGTTTATGTGTGTCAAAAGTTTGTGGGTTGTTGACCCCAACATTATAAATCCCAGTTCTTATGAACTGAAGTCCGGAGATCCAGTTGCTGCCTATGTTGTTGAAAGAAAAAAAAAATCTCAGTTTATGTGTGTCGGAAGTTTTGTTTGGGTTGTTGACTCGCTCCGGGTGAGGGAGTCACCCCGACTTTCAAATACCAGTTCTTTTGAACTGTGAGATAGAAAATACGGGTTTTGTGTTATGAACCCCAATGTGTATGTCTAGAACCATGGTTTTTCGTTGAAAAGATGAATTATTATTGAAATGAAGTAGTAATCTGAGGAAGTGTCTGATGTAACTAATTTCCCATTCATAGACCAGAATTTAAAATTCCTGAGTATATGTAATTTCATGCTGAGTACTTTGTTGTATCTGTAATGTCAGAGGCACTGTTTATGTGTTAGTGCCAAAGTATGTTGAGGTATTATGCTGATGAACTGAAAGGGGAATGTTCCCCATACTATATTGTACGGAAATAAGAATTGATAAGTTGTTGCAGGTATAGGTAGCGGAGACTCGAGTATGAAACGTTTAAGTCTCCTTAAGTTTTGTTTTATGTATTAAGGTACTGTAATCACGAACTGTTAAGATATGTCGAATGTATGTGCACTACCGCGTTAGTGCTTTTGCCTATTATTCCGCATAATATGAATCATTGGAAGGGGAAGGCTATGTACTGCGCAACTCATTGCCATTCCTAAAAACCCGTTTAATTCATATTACGCTACATAATATTCAAATCCACCGCGCTTGTAGAATCTCGGGAGCGTTTTACCCTCAGGATCACTCTCAGTAAGCCCTGCCTTCAAACACAGTTGTCACTACGTTTATTGCACTCTCTACTGGCCAACGCAACCTTGAATTAGTCTGTTTTAATCAACCCAAGTAATTTGCCAGACCTTTGTCAACTGAGGGTCATCTTTGAATGAGTAACAGTTAGTTTGTTTGTAATTATTGTCATTGCCTGAGTAGCGATCACTGGCAACTCAGGGGTATATAAGCTCGAGATGGCGAGGCATCAGCGTTCCCTGACGCTGATTCACGTTTGTCTCCAGGTATGTTGTTTCCTAGCCATTCAGTTAATTCAGTCAATTGTAGTGATTATCAGTGTTCACCAGTGTTCATGATTTAACAGTTGAATTGTCATTCACCCAGTGTAGAAGTAATATAACGTAAATACGTCTGTCGTCCAGACAAGAGAGTTGGTTGGTGTTGTCATGTTTCTCAGTTCCCTGACGCTGATTCACGTTTGTCTCCAGATCGAGGGTGGGCTTAATTGAAACCCACCGGTCGCTCGGAGCCGGTGGATACCCAGCAGTGGTCAATATAGGAGTGATGGCGCTGATTCGTCATGATTAATCGGCACTACTCTACCTCGTGGGCCGATGACCCCAGACCCATCTCGGGTCGGAGTGTAACCGACCACAACAACAGTTGTTAGAGGCGCCAGTGCTATACCCTGGGACAGGCCTTGGAATTATGGTCCACAGTGTGGTTGTATGTGTTTTTACCAGTGTGTTTTATAAGAAATAAATCAATGAAGACATGTTATGGTTTCACCCTTCTTTACCCTTATCGATCTGATCAATGGAAAACCTAACCCAATGCCTAGTCCACTCTGCCCGCTACCTAACGAGCTACATGCTGTCCAGAGGGGGTCTGGTGGCAGCGACCCTTAGAAATTAAGTTTAGAGTTAAGTTATCCCCTTAAATTTAGTGACCCCAGATCTGGCAGTATAACTGTAGCAATGAATACTGCTCAAGACTACTTATCGTATGTATGAGCCGGGTGGCACAAAAACCAATAGCAATTTACTACATATTGTACTTGACTGGAAGCTTTGTTAGGATGTAAAAGTGCTAGGAGGGGAGAATGTGTCTTGTAGCATAGATTACTTGCATGTGACAAGGTTGCTAAAAAGGTGGTATTTGCTCCAATAAGGATAGTAACTGAAGGAACAGAATACAGTACAATGAAATAAAATCTCATGGGTCAGTGGTGGTGAAAGCAAACCACCCATCCAGATGTCTTGTGGGAAGCCCAAATTATTTAAAAAAAAAATTGTTGGCAGTCTTACATGTTGTTTTATCATGAGTGATGAGCTCGACAAAATAGGACATAATTTCATATATTTGGTGAGCGGTCAATCAAGAATGTAACTTTTCTCCCTTCTCCAAGTAATTTTGTGGCAATTTTGTTTTGTTTGTTATGTTATTTTTCATGTGTTGATGCATAATACAGGGTGTCCATAAATGATTACCCTAAAACAGTATTCTCTATTCTCTCATGTTTTAATCATGGTAATCATTTATGGGCACCCTGTATAATGTCAACAATGCCCTCGCCCCTACATTTTTTTCCTTTTTTGTTGCAAATGAATCACATCATCGATCCTGCAACCCCTGCAGTATATAACTCGGTTGGATGTTCCTGCTGTGAAGGTTGCCAGATACAAAACTGATGTTTCCATGTGTATCATCTGATGAGTCTCTTGTGGCGAAGCCCAATTTCCATGAGAAAGTCCTGTAATTCATCAGAGAGCAAGCCAGCTATGGTGATGGTCAATACCCAGAAATAAGCAGTCGTCTAAGTGATCTTACAACTCACCACCTGGTAACTGCAGCGGCAACATGGTAGGAATGTGCAGGAGAGCCAAGGACAAATATGAGAAGAGACTGGATGCTGGGGGTACTAGGAGACAGTCCTCTGAAAGCCACTCATCCCATTTTGGTACCCTCACTCGTGCTCAGTTGACTCCATACAAGAAAGAACTGTATTTCTTCTATGAATGTGGAGGTTTATTCAGGAATCCTCAATACGAGGTGGTTACATAATGCTGGACTGGCACTCAAAGAAACAGTAGAGAAGAGTGAAATGAGAAACTCTGTATCAAGCTGTGTACTGCAATCAACCCAGAATTTGCACGTGCCTTCGACATCAAATATCGCAAGTGTTATACGCCATGAATGTCACACATATTAAGTGCAGAAAACTGGCCACTCCAACCAGACAGCCAAGCGCAGCTGGTGAATTTGCTGCCGAAATTAAGTTCCTGAATTCAGTCGAAGGCCAGTTACTGGATGGATTTGTCGTCAGTATGGCTATACTACAAGATGCATTTATGAGCATTCTCTCAGCAAACAATGCAAAAGACTGTACCTGCAGTCATAAGAAGCTGAGGGAATTACCAGACCTGGAATTCCGTAAGCCTAAACTTGTGAACGAACCAGAACGAGTTGGCATGAAATGCACAAGGGACGCTGCAATTCAACTTGCCAAAGAAAGCAATATGGACAGCAATGTAGACATGTAAACCTTGTACGATATTCCATCAGTGGTCATTCAGTGGATCACTCATGGATGCAGATGCAAAACATCTGCCAAAGGAGCTGTACAGCTTCTTCCATTGGGCACTGTACTCCATGGTCCAAATGCAACTTTGTCTAGGGCCACGAAATCTTCAGCTGTGAAGAAGAACACTATGGGCTTGACACAGACGACAGAATCCATGTTCTTGTCCAGGCAACAGGTTGTGCTGAAGACGACACCAACTCTGAAAGCCTTTAGGGAGGTGTCACAGCAGCTGGCAGTTGAGTTAGCTGTTTATCAGGCCATTAGAAGCAAGAAGGTATTCAACATCCTTCACAGCTTTGGCATGTCAGTTGACACATAAAAGGTCCACAGATGACTACAGCTGTGCTGAAGAGAATGTTGACCAGCGATGGCGCCTACCTTCCCCCTGACTTCATAAAAGGAAGGTACACCTTTGCAGTTGACAATGCTAACTTTGCAAAAGACACCCTGATGGAAAAGGCACATTTCATGCAACTGCCATGGCAGTATACCAAAGATGCTAAGATAAAGACGAAGTTTCCAAGCTGGAATTGGATGATGCAGCCCATGACCATTCCATGAAAAACCGCTACAACACTGTTGGAATGTCCAAAGCCCACACTTCAGCCTCCAACTTCGATTGTTCTGACATTCTGTGCACTGGACAAGACATTCAAGTTGATGACAAAAGCACAATACAGCAGAAAAAAATCCCCACTTGGGCTGGTTATCACTGATTAGTAAACAAGATACCCTTGACAAGGGTTGGTGTGCCATCTATTCCTTGCGGCTCCATCTCATTAGTGGCGGTTGCTATTAACAGTCCTCATGCAGGCTCAAGACCTTCTTAATGCAAATGTAGTGGGCCCGAATAGAAAAACTGTTGTCTGTCTTGACATGGGGCTATACAAACCAGCCAAGCAGCTGCAAATGTTTCGTAGGGACATGGTCGTCAAATACTCTACCTTGGTGAGCTATGCATCGTGATGGAGCAACTACACACTATTGGTACTTACATCAAAAACGGCGGGCTTGACTTCTATACAGAAGCAGACCTATATGGCTCGGCAACAGTGTACCAGATCTTGGATGGAAGACATTTCCGAGGGGCGTTAGGGCGCATTTGGTCACAGTGCAGACCCTGCCGCCCCTGGAAGGGCACCCACTGCGACTAGGAGGGCCCAAAACAGTGCCGCCGGCCCTAGGAGGGCCCATAGGAGTGCTGCAGCCCCTGGCAGGTTCCTTGGGGGCAGAGGCGCCCCATAGAGGAACCCTGGGGGAGACACCGCCTCTGAAAGGGCCTCTGAATGCGCCACCGCTGTGGTATGGCCCCTGGTGGCGCCGCCGTCCCTGGGAACACCCTTGAAGGCGCCCCCGTCCCAGTAAGGGAACCTGGGATCGCCGCTATCCCTGTGAGGGTCACTTGGCCATGCCAGGCACGGAGGCGCCCCAGGGCCCTGTCATTGACGGCGGTACCACCAGGGGACCTGTCAGGGGCGCTGGATCCATCAGGGGCGGTCTTAGGAAGAACTGGAATCCTAGGGGCCTTCTCAGGGAAGGCGGCGTCGACAGGGGCTACTCCAGGAACAACCGAGCTTCCATGGTCCTCTCAGGGACGGCAACGCTCCAAGGGACCCTCGCAGGGACGGCATCGCTCTTAGGGACCCTCACAGGGACGGCGGCGTCCCCATGGGACCTGGTAGGGGCACTGGCGACCCGAGGGGCCCTCACAGGGACAGCCATGATCCCTGGGGCCTTTCCAGGGACGGGGGCGCCTCCAGGTACGTTCCTAGGGACCGTGGTGGTCCCAGAGGCCCTGTCAGCGGCGGTGGCGCCTTCAAGGGCCCTTCCAGAGGCGGTGGCTCACCCCAGGCCTCTTTATGGGGCACCCCTGCTCCCAGGGACCCTGCCAGTGCCTATGGGTCACAATAGGTCCTCCTAGGGGAGGCGGCACCTCAAAACAATGGATAGTGGTGTTCGTACATATTGCATTCTTCCAATAATATCTTACATAACTGTGATTGGTGGAACAAGAGGTAATGTCATCAAATTACAGCCAATAGGAAAACAGAGGAATCAGTCAGCACAACACCCCAACTTATGTTTTGCTGTTGGATATTTATTCTCCTTTTCAATGTTCAGGTTGCGATAATACTGAAAATGCTATGGGCAGTGTCTATTTATTTAACTCATATCCCCCAGAGTTTAAACAGTGAAACGAAAATAAATATCCAACAGCAAAGCATAAGTTGGGGTGTAGTGCTGACTGATTGTTCTGTTCTCCTATTGGCTGTAATTTGATGACGTCACATCTTGCTCCACCAATCACAGTTGAGTAAAGGATTACTGGACGAATGCAAAATGTATGGCAAATCTATGAATTTTTTGGGGAGATGCTGCATGTGGAAGGGCCCCTGGGGGCGCCACCGACCTTGGCAGAGACGCTGCCGCCCCTGGAAAGGCACCCACTACGACTAGGAGGGCCCAAACCAGCGCCGCCGGCCCTAGGGGGGCCCATAGGGGCGCTGCAGCCCCTGGCAGGGTCATTGGGGTCAGAGGCGCCCCATAGAGGGACCCTGGGGGAGACACCGCCTTTGGAAGGGCCTCTGAATGCGGCACCGCTGTGGTATGGCCCCTGGGGGCGCCGCCGTCCCTGGGAACACCCCTGAAGGCGGCCTCGTCCCAGTAAGGGAACCTGGGATCGCCGCTATCCCTGTGAGGGTCACTTGGCCATGCCAGGCACGGAGGCGCCCCAGGGCCCTGTCATTGACGGCGGTACCACCAGGGGACCTGTCAGGGGCGCTGGATCCATCAGGGGCGGTCTTAGGAAGAACTGGAATCCTAGGGGCCTTCTCAGGGAAGGCGGCGTCGACAGGGGCTACTCCAGGAACAACCGAGCTTCCATGGTCCTCTCAGGGACGGCAACGCTCCAAGGGACCCTCGCAGGGACGGCATCGCTCTTAGGGACCCTCACAGGGACGGCGGCGTCCCCATGGGACCTGGTACGGGCACTGGCGACCCGAGGGGCCCTCACAGGGACAGCCATGATCCCTGGGGCCTTTCCAGGGACGGGGGCGCCTCCAGGTACGTTCCTAGGGACCGTGGTGGTCCCAGAGGCCCTGTCAGCGGCGGTGGCGCCTTCAAGGGCCCTTCCAGAGGCGGTGGCTCACCCCAGGCCTCTTTATGGGGCACCCCTGCTCCCAGGGACCCTGCCAGTGCCTATGGGTCACAATAGGTCCTCCTAGGGGAGGCGGCACCTCAAAACAATGGATAGTGGTGTTCGTACATATTGCATTCTTCCAATAATATCTTACATAACTGTGATTGGTGGAACAAGAGGTAATGTCATCAAATTACAGCCAATAGGAAAACAGAGGAATCAGTCAGCACAACACCCCAACTTATGTTTTGCTGTTGGATATTTATTCTCCTTTTCAATGTTCAGGTTGCGATAATACTGAAAATGCTATGGGCAGTGTCTATTTATTTAACTCATATCCCCCAGAGTTTAAACAGTGAAACGAAAATAAATATCCAACAGCAAAGCATAAGTTGGGGTGTTGTGCTGACTGATTGCTCTGTTCTCCTATTGGCTGTAATTTGATGACGTCACATCTTGCTCCACCAATCACAGTTGAGTAAAGGATTACTGGACGAATGCAAAATGTACGACAAATCTATGAATTTTTTGGGGAGATGCTGCATGTGGAAGGGCCCCTGGGGGCGCCACCGACCTTGGCAGAGACGCTGCCGCCCCTGGAAAGGCACCCACTACGACTAGGAGGGCCCAAACCAGCGCCGCCGGCCCTAGGGGGGCCCATAGGGGCGCTGCAGCCCCTGGCAGGGTCATTGGGGTCAGAGGCGCCCCATAGAGGGATCCTGGGGGAGACACCGCCTTTGGAAGGGCCTCTGAATGCGGCACCGCTGTGGTATGGCCCCTGGGGGCGCCGCCGTCCCTGGGAACACCCCTGAAGGCGGCCTCGTCCCAGTAAGGGAACCTGGGATCGCCGCTATCCCTGTGAGGGTCACTTGGCCATGCCAGGCACGGAGGCGCCCCAGGGCCCTGTCATTGACGGCGGTACCACCAGGGGACCTGTCAGGGGCGCTGGATCCATCAGGGGCGGTCTTAGGAAGAACTGGAATCCTAGGGGCCTTCTCAGGGAAGGCGGCGTCGACAGGGGCTACTCCAGGAACAACCGAGCTTCCATGATCCTCTCAGGGACGGCAACGCTCCAAGGGACCCTCGCAGGGACGGCATCGCTCCTAGGGACCCTCACAGGGACGGCGGCGTCCCCATGGGACCTGGTAGGGGCACTGGCGACCCGAGGGGCCCTCACAGGGACAGCTATGATCCCTGGGGCCTTTCCAGGGACGGGGGCGCCTCCAGGTACGTTCCTAGGGACCGTGGTGGTCCCAGAGGCCCTGTCAGCGGCGGTGGCGCCTTCAAGGGCCCTTCCAGAGGCGGTGGCTCCCCCCAGGCCTCTTTATGGGGCACCCCTGCTCCCAGGGACCCTGCCAGTGCCTATGGGTCACAATAGGTCCTCCTAGGGGAGGCTGCACCTCAAAACAATGGATAGTGGTGTTCGTACATATTACATTCTTCCAATAATATCTTACATAACTGTGATTGGTGGAACAAGAGGTAATGTCATCAAATTACAGCCAATAGGAAAACAGAGGAATCAGTCAGCACAACGCCCCAACTTATGTTTTGCTGTTGGATATTTATTCTCCTTTTCAATGTTCAGGTTGCGATAATACTGAAAATGCTATGGGCAGTGTCTATTTATTTAACTCATATCCCCCAGAGTTTAAACAGTGAAACGAAAATAAATATCCAACAGCAAAGCATAAGTTGGGGTGTTGTGCTGACTGATTGCTCTGTTCTCCTATTGGCTGTAATTTGATGACGTCACATCTTGCTCCACCAATCACAGTTGAGTAAAGGATTACTGGACGAATGCAAAATGTATGACAAATCTATGAATTTTTTGGGGAAATGCTGCATGTGGAAGGGCCCCTGGGGGCGCCACCGACCTTGGCAGAGACGCTGCCGCCCTTGGAAAGGCACCCACTACGACTAGGAGGGCCCAAACCAGCGCCGCCGGCCCTAGGGGGGGCCCATAGGGGCGCTGCAGCCCCTGGCAGGGTCATTGGGGTCAGAGGCGCCCCATAGAGGGACTCTGGGGGAGACACCGCCTTTGGAAGGGCCTCTGAATGCGGCACCGCTGTGGTATGGCCCCTGGGGGCGCCGCCGTCCCTGGGAACACCCCTGAAGGCGGCCTCGTCCCAGTAAGGGAACCTGGGATCGCCGCTATCCCTGTGAGGGTCACTTGGCCATGCCAGGCACGGAGGCGCCCCAGGGCCCTCTCATTGACGGCGGTACCACCAGGGGACCTGTCAGGGGCGCTGGATCCATCAGGGGCGGTCTTAGGAAGAACTGGAATCCTAGGGGCCTTCTCAGGGAAGGCGGCGTCGACAGGGGCTACTCCAGGAACAACCGAGCTTCCATGATCCTCTCAGGGACGGCAACGCTCCAAGGGACCCTCGCAGGGACGGCATCGCTCTTAGGGACCCTCACAGGGACGGCGGCGTCCCCATGGGACCTGGTACGGGCACTGGCGACCCGAGGGGCCCTCACAGGGACAGCCATGATCCCTGGGGCCTTTCCAGGGACGGGGGCGCCTCCAGGTACGTTCCTAGGGACCGTGGTGGTCCCAGAGGCCCTGTCAGCGGCGGTGGTGCCTTCAAGGGCCCTTCCAGAGGCGGTGGCTCACCCCAGGCCTCTTTATGGGGCACCCCTGCTCCCAGGGACCCTGCCAGTGCCTATGGGTCACAATAGGTCCTCCTAGGGGAGGCGGCACCTCAAAACAATGGATAGTGGTGTTCGTACATATTGCATTCTTCCAATAATATCTTACATAACTGTGATTGGTGGAACAAGAGGTAATGTCATCAAATTACAGCCAATAGGAAAACAGAGGAATCAGTCAGCACAACACCCCAACTTATGTTTTGCTGTTGGATATTTATTCTCCTTTTCAATGTTCAGGTTGCGATAATACTGAAAATGCTATGGGCAGTGTCTATTTATTTAACTCATATCCCCCAGAGTTTAAACAGTGAAACGAAAATAAATATCCAACAGCAAAGCATAAGTTGGGGTGTTGTGCTGACTGATTGTTCTGTTCTCCTATTGGCTGTAATTTGATGACGTCACATCTTGCTCCACCAATCACAGTTGAGTAAAGGATTACTGGACGAATGCAAAATGTACGGCAAATCTATGAATTTTTTGGGGAGATGTTGCATGTGGAAGGGCCCCTGGGGGCGCCACCGACCTTGGCAGAGACGCTGCCGCCCCTGGAAAGGCACCCACTACGACTAGGAGGGCCCAAACCAGCGCCGCCGGCCCTAGGGGGGCCCATAGGGGCGCTGCAGCCCCTGGCAGGGTCATTGGGGTCAGAGGCGCCCCATAGAGGGATCCTGGGGGAGACACCGCCTTTGGAAGGGCCTCTGAATGCGGCACCGCTGTGGTATGGCCCCTGGGGGCGCCGCCGTCCCTGGGAACACCCCTGAAGGCGGCCTCGTCCCAGTAAGGGAACCTGGGATCACCGCTATCCCTGTGAGGGTCACTTGGCCATGCCAGGCAAGGAGGCGCCCCAGGGCCCTGTCATTGACGGCGGTACCACCAGGGGACCTGTCAGGGGCGCTGGATCCATCAGGGGCGGTCTTAGGAAGAACTGGAATCCTAGGGGCCTTCTCAGGGAAGGCGGCGTCGACAGGGGCTACTCCAGGAACAACCGAGCTTCCATGATCCTCTCAGGGACGGCAACGCTCCAAGGGACCCTCGCAGGGACGGCATCGCTCCTAGGGACCCTCACAGGGACGGCGGCGTCCCCATGGGACCTGGTAGGGGCACTGGCGACCCGAGGGGCCCTCACAGGGACAGCTATGATCCCTGGGGCCTTTCCAGGGACGGGGGCGCCTCCAGGTACATTCCTAGGGACCGTGGTGGTCCCAGAGGCCCTGTCAGCGGCGGTGGCGCCTTCAAGGGCCCTTCCAGAGGCAGTGGCTCCCCCCAGGCCTCTTTATGGGGCACCCCTGCTCCCAGGGACCCTGCCAGTGCCTATGGGTCACAATAGGTCCTCCTAGGGGAGGCTGCACCTCAAAACAATGGATAGTGGTGTTCGTACAAATTACATTCTTCCAATAATATCTTACATAACTGTGATTGGTGGAACAAGAGGTAATGTCATCAAATTACAGCCAATAGGAAAACAGAGGAATCAGTCAGCACAACGCCCCAACTTATGTTTTGCTGTTGGATATTTATTCTCCTTTTCAATGTTCAGGTTGCGATAATACTGAAAATGCTATGGGCAGTGTCTATTTATTTTACTCATATCCCCCAGAGTTTAAACAGTGAAACGAAAATAAATATCCAACAGCAAAGCATAAGTTGGGGTGTTGTGCTGACTGATTGCTCTGTTCTCCTATTGGCTGTAATTTGATGACGTCACATCTTGCTCCACCAATCACAGTTGAGTAAAGGATTACTGGACGAATGCAAAATGTATGACAAATCTATGAATTTTTTGGGGAAATGCTGCATGTGGAAGGGCCCCTGGGGGCGCCACCGACCTTGGCAGAGACGCTGCCGCCCTTGGAAAGGCACCCACTACGACTAGGAGGGCCCAAACCAGCGCCGCCGGCCCTAGGGGGGCCCATAGGGGCGCTGCAGCCCCTGGCAGGGTCATTGGGGTCAGAGGCGCCCCATAGAGGGACTCTGGGGGAGACACCGCCTTTGGAAGGGCCTCTGAATGCGGCACCGCTGTGGTATGGCCCCTGGGGGCGCCGCCGTCCCTGGGAACACCCCTGAAGGCGGCCTCGTCCCAGTAAGGGAACCTGGGATCGCCGCTATCCCTGTGAGGGTCACTTGGCCATGCCAGGCACAGAGGCGCCCCAGGGTCCTGTCATTGATGGCGGTACCACCAAGGGACCTCTCAGGGGTGCTGGATCCATCAGGGGCGGTCTTAGGAAGAACTGGAATCCTAGGGGCCTTCTCAGGGAAGGCGGCGTCTACAGGGGCTACTCCAGGAACAACCGAGCTTCCATGATCCTCTCAGGGACGGCAACGCTCCAAGGGACCCTCGCAGGGACGGCATCGCTCTGAGGGACCCTCACAGGGACGGCGGCGTCCCCATGGGACCTGGTAGGGGCACTGGCGACCCGAAGGGCCCTCACAGGGACAGCTATGATCCCTGGGGCCTTTCCAGGGACGGGGGCGCCTCCAGGTACATTCCTAGGGACCGTGGTGGTCCCAGAGGCCCTGTCAGCGGCGATGGCGCCTTCAAGGGCCCTTCCAGAGGCAGTGGCTCCCCCCAGGCCGATTTATGGGGCACCCCTGCCCCCAGGGACCCTGCCAGTGCCTATGGGTCACAATAGGTCCTCCTAGGGGAGGCTGCACCTCAAAACAATGGATAGTGGTGTTCGTACATATTACATTCTTCCAATAATATCTTACATAACTGTGATTGGTGGAACAAGAGGTAATGTCATCAAATTACAGCCAATAGGAAAACAGAGGAATCAGTCAGCACAACGCCCCAACTTATGTTTTGCTGTTGGATATTTATTCTCCTTTTCAATGTTCAGGTTGCGATAATACTGAAAATGCTATGGGCAGTGTCTATTTATTTAACTCATATCCCCCAGAGTTTAAACAGTGAAACGAAAATAAATATCCAACAGCAAAGCATAAGTTGGGGTGTTGTGCTGACTGATTGCTCTGTTCTCCTATTGGCTGTAATTTGATGACGTCACATCTTGCTCCACCAATCACAGTTGAGTAAAGGATTACTGGACGAATGCAAAATGTATGACAAATCTATGAATTTTTTGGGGAAATGCTGCATGTGGAAGGGCCCCTGGGGGCGCCACCGACCTTGGCAGAGACGCTGCCGCCCCTGGAAAGGCACCCACTACGACTAGGAGGGCCCAAACCAGCGCCGCCGGCCCTAGGGGGGCCCATAGGGGCGCTGCAGCCCCTGGCAGGGTCATTGGGGTCAGAGGCGCCCCATAGAGGGACTCTGGGGGAGACACCGCCTTTGGAAGGGCCTCTGAATGCGGCACCGCTGTGGTATGGCCCCTGGGGGCGCCGCCGTCCCTGGGAACACCCCTGAAGGCGGCCTCGTCCCAGTAAGGGAACCTGGGATCGCCGCTATCCCTGTGAGGGTCACTTGGCCATGCCAGGCACGGAGGCGCCCCAGGGCCCTGTCATTGACGGCGGTACCACCAGGGGACCTGTCAGGGGCGCTGGATCCATCAGGGGCGGTCTTAGGAAGAACTGGAATCCTAGGGGCCTTCTCAGGGAAGGCGGCGTCGACAGGGGCTACTCCAGGAACAACCGAGCTTCCATGATCCTCTCAGGGACGGCAACGCTCCAAGGGACCCTCGCAGGGACGGCATCGCTCTTAGGGACCCTCACAGGGACGGCGGCGTCCCCATGGGACCTGGTACGGGCACTGGCGACCCGAGGGGCCCTCACAGGGACAGCCATGATCCCTGGGGCCTTTCCAGGGACGGGGGCGCCTCCAGGTACGTTCCTAGGGACCGTGGTGGTCCCAGAGGCCCTGTCAGCGGCGGTGGCGCCTTCAAGGGCCCTTCCAGAGGCGGTGGCTCCCCCCAGGCCTCTTTATGGGGCACCCCTGCTCCCAGGGACCCTGCCAGTGCCTATGGGTCACAATAGGTCTTCCTAGGGGAGGCTGCACCTCAAAACAATGGATAGTGGTGTTCGTACATATTACATTCTTCCAATAATATTCTACATAACTGTGATTGGTGGAACAAGAGGTAATGTCATCAAATTACAGCCAATAGGAAAACAGAGGAATCAGTCAGCACAACACCCCAACTTATGTTTTGCTGTTGGATATTTATTCTCCTTTTCAATGTTCAGGTTGCGATAATACTGAAAATGCTATGGGCAGTGTCTATTTATTTAACTCATATCCCCCAGAGTTTAAACAGTGAAACGAAAATAAATATCCAACAGCAAAGCATAAGTTGGGGTGTTGTGCTGACTGATTGCTCTGTTCTCCTATTGGCTGTAATTTGATGACGTCACATCTTGCTCCACCAATCACAGTTGAGTAAAGGATTACTGGACGAATGCAAAATGTATGACAAATCTATGAATTTTTTGGGGAAATGCTGCATGTGGAAGGGCCCCTGGGGGCGCCACCGACCTTGGCAGAGACGCTGCCGCCCTTGGAAAGGCACCCACTACGACTAGGAGGGCCCAAACCAGCGCCGCCGGCCCTAGGGGGGGCCCATAGGGGCGCTGCAGCCCCTGGCAGGGTCATTGGGGTCAGAGGCGCCCCATAGAGGGACCCTGGGGGAGACACCGCCTTTGGAAGGGCCTCTGAATGCGGCACCGCTGTGGTATGGCCCCTGGGGGCGCCGCCGTCCCTGGGAACACCCCTGAAGGCGGCCTCGTCCCAGTAAGGGAACCTGGGATCGCCGCTATCCCTGTGAGGGTCACTTGGCCATGCCAGGCACGGAGGCGCCCCAGGGCCCTGTCATTGACGGCGGTACCACCAGGGGACCTGTCAGGGGCGCTGGATCCATCAGGGGCGGTCTTAGGAAGAACTGGAATCCTAGGGGCCTTCTCAGGGAAGGCGGCGTCGACAGGGGCTACTCCAGGAACAACCGAGCTTCCATGATCCTCTCAGGGACGGCAACGCTCCAAGGGACCCTCGCAGGGACGGCATCGCTCTTAGGGACCCTCACAGGGACGGCGGCGTCCCCATGGGACCTGGTACGGGCACTGGCGACCCGAGGGGCCCTCACAGGGACAGCCATGATCCCTGGGGCCTTTCCAGGGACGGGGGCGCCTCCAGGTACGTTCCTAGGGACCGTGGTGGTCCCAGAGGCCCTGTCAGCGGCGGTGGCGCCTTCAAGGGCCCTTCCAGAGGCGGTGGCTCCCCCCAGGCCTCTTTATGGGGCACCCCTGCTCCCAGGGACCCTGCCAGTGCCTATGGGTCACAATAGGTCCTCCTAGGGGAGGCTGCACCTCAAAACAATGGATAGTGGTGTTCGTACATATTACATTCTTCCAATAATATCTTACATAACTGTGATTGGTGGAACAAGAGGTAATGTCATCAAATTACAGCCAATAGGAAAACAGAGGAATCAGTCAGCACAACACCCCAACTTATGTTTTGCTGTTGGATATTTATTCTCCTTTTCAATGTTCAGGTTGCGATAATACTGAAAATGCTATGGGCAGTGTCTATTTATTTAACTCATATCCCCCAGAGTTTAAACAGTGAAACGAAAATAAATATCCAACAGCAAAGCATAAGTTGGGGTGTTGTGCTGACTGATTGCTCTGTTCTCCTATTGGCTGTAATTTGATGACGTCACATCTTGCTCCACCAATCACAGTTGAGTAAAGGATTACTGGACGAATGCAAAATGTATGACAAATCTATGAATTTTTTGGGGAAATGCTGCATGTGGAAGGGCCCCTGGGGGCGCCACCGACCTTGGCAGAGACGCTGCCGCCCCTGGAAAGGCACCCACTACGACTAGGAGGGCCCAAACCAGCGCCGCCGGCCCTAGGGGGGCCCATAGGGGCGCTGCAGCCCCTGGCAGGGTCATTGGGGTCAGAGGCGCCCCATAGAGGGACCCTGGGGGAGACACCGCCTTTGGAAGGGCCTCTGAATGCGGCACCGCTGTGGTATGGCCCCTGGGGGCGCCGCCGTCCCTGGGAACACCCCTGAAGGCGGCCTCGTCCCAGTAAGGGAACCTGGGATCGCCGCTATCCCTGTGAGGGTCACTTGGCCATGCCAGGCACGGAGGCGCCCCAGGGCCCTGTCATTGACGGCGGTACCACCAGGGACCTGTCAGGGGCGCTGGATCCATCAGGGGCGGTCTTAGGAAGAACTGGAATCCTAGGGGCCTTCTCAGGGAAGGCGGCGTCGACAGGGGCTACTCCAGGAACAACCGAGCTTCCATGATCCTCTCAGGGACGGCAACGCTCCAAGGGACCCTCGCAGGGACGGCATCGCTCTTAGGGACCCTCACAGGGACGGCGGCGTCCCCATGGGACCTGGTAGGGGCACTGGCGACCCGAGGGGCCCTCACAGGGACAGCCATGATCCCTGGGGCCTTTCCAGGGACGGGGGCGCCTCCAGGTACGTTCCTAGGGACCGTGGTGGTCCCAGAGGCCCTGTCAGCGGCGGTGGCGCCTTCAAGGGCCCTTCCAGAGGCGGTGGCTCCCCCCAGGCCTCTTTATGGGGCACCCCTGCTCCCAGGGACCCTGCCAGTGCCTATGGGTCACAATAGGTCCTCCTAGGGGAGGCTGCACCTCAAAACAATGGATAGTGGTGTTCGTACATATTACATTCTTCCAATAATATCTTACATAACTGTGATTGGTGGAACAAGAGGTAATGTCATCAAATTACAGCCAATAGGAAAACAGAGGAATCAGTCAGCACAACGCCCCAACTTATGTTTTGCTGTTGGATATTTATTCTCCTTTTCAATGTTCAGGTTGCGATAATACTGAAAATGCTATGGGCAGTGTCTATTTATTTAACTCATATCCCCCAGAGTTTAAACAGTGAAACGAAAATAAATATCCAACAGCAAAGCATAAGTTGGGGTGTTGTGCTGACTGATTGCTCTGTTCTCCTATTGGCTGTAATTTGATGACGTCACATCTTGCTCCACCAATCACAGTTGAGTAAAGGATTACTGGACGAATGCAAAATGTATGACAAATCTATGAATTTTTTGGGGAAATGCTGCATGTGGAAGGGCCCCTGGGGGCGCCACCGACCTTGGCAGAGACGCTGCCGCCCCTGGAAAGGCACCCACTACGACTAGGAGGGCCCAAACCAGCGCCGCCGGCCCTAGGGGGGCCCATAGGGGCGCTGCAGCCCCTGGCAGGGTCATTGGGGTCAGAGGCGCCCCATAGAGGGACCCTGGGGGAGACACCGCCTTTGGAAGGGCCTCTGAATGCGGCACCGCTGTGGTATGGCCCCTGGGGGCGCCGCCGTCCCTGGGAACACCCCTGAAGGCGGCCTCGTCCCAGTAAGGGAACCTGGGATCGCCGCTATCCCTGTGAGGGTCACTTGGCCATGCCAGGCACGGAGGCGCCCCAGGGCCCTGTCATTGACGGCGGTACCACCAGGGGACCTGTCAGGGGCGCTGGATCCATCAGGGGCGGTCTTAGGAAGAACTGGAATCCTAGGGGCCTTCTCAGGGAAGGCGGCGTCGACAGGGGCTACTCCAGGAACAACCGAGCTTCCATGATCCTCTCAGGGACGGCAACGCTCCAAGGGACCCTCGCAGGGACGGCAGCGCTCTTAGGGACCCTCACAGGGACGGCGGCGTCCCCATGGGACCTGGTACGGGCACTGGCGACCCGAGGGGCCCTCACAGGGACAGCCATGATCCCTGGGGCCTTTCCAGGGACGGGGGCGCCTCCAGGTACGTTCCTAGGGACCGTGGTGGTCCCAGAGGCCCTGTCAGCGGCGGTGGCGCCTTCAAGGGCCCTTCCAGAGGCGGTGGCTCCCCCCAGGCCTCTTTATGGGGCACCCCTGCTCCCAGGGACCCTGCCAGTGCCTATGGGTCACAATAGGTCCTCCTAGGGGAGGCTGCACCTCAAAACAATGGATAGTGGTGTTCGTACATATTACATTCTTCCAATAATATCTTACATAACTGTGATTGGTGGAACAAGAGGTAATGTCATCAAATTACAGCCAATAGGAAAACAGAGGAATCAGTCAGCACAACACCCCAACTTATGTTTTGCTGTTGGATATTTATTCTCCTTTTCAATGTTCAGGTTGCGATAATACTGAAAATGCTATGGGCAGTGTCTATTTATTTAACTCATATCCCCCAGAGTTTAAACAGTGAAACGAAAATAAATATCCAACAGCAAAGCATAAGTTGGGGTGTTGTGCTGACTGATTGCTCTGTTCTCCTATTGGCTGTAATTTGATGACGTCACATCTTGCTCCACCAATCACAGTTGAGTAAAGGATTACTGGACGAATGCAAAATGTATGACAAATCTATGAATTTTTTGGGGAAATGCTGCATGTGGAAGGGCCCCTGGGGGCGCCACCGACCTTGGCAGAGACGCTGCCGCCCCTGGAAAGGCACCCACTACGACTAGGAGGGCCCAAACCAGCGCCGCCGGCCCTAGGGGGGCCCATAGGGGCGCTGCAGCCCCTGGCAGGGTCATTGGGGTCAGAGGCGCCCCATAGAGGGACTCTGGGGGAGACACCGCCTTTGGAAGGGCCTCTGAATGCGGCACCGCTGTGGTATGGCCCCTGGGGGCGCCGCCGTCCCTGGGAACACCCCTGAAGGCGGCCTCGTCCCAGTAAGGGAACCTGGGATCGCCGCTATCCCTGTGAGGGTCACTTGGCCATGCCAGGCACGGAGGCGCCCCAGGGCCCTGTCATTGACGGCGGTACCACCAGGGGACCTGTCAGGGGCGCTGGATCCATCAGGGGCGGTCTTAGGAAGAACTGGAATCCTAGGGGCCTTCTCAGGGAAGGCGGCGTCGACAGGGGCTACTCCAGGAACAACCGAGCTTCCATGATCCTCTCAGGGACGGCAACGCTCCAAGGGACCCTCGCAGGGACGGCATCGCTCTTAGGGACCCTCACAGGGACGGCGGCGTCCCCATGGGACCTGGTACGGGCACTGGCGACCCGAGGGGCCCTCACAGGGACAGCCATGATCCCTGGGGCCTTTCCAGGGACGGGGGCGCCTCCAGGTACGTTCCTAGGGACCGTGGTGGTCCCAGAGGCCCTGTCAGCGGCGGTGGCGCCTTCAAGGGCCCTTCCAGAGGCGGTGGCTCCCCCCAGGCCTCTTTATGGGGCACCCCTGCTCCCAGGGACCCTGCCAGTGCCTATGGGTCACAATAGGTCCTCCTAGGGGAGGCTGCACCTCAAAACAATGGATAGTGGTGTTCGTACATATTACATTCTTCCAATAATATCTTACATAACTGTGATTGGTGGAACAAGAGGTAATGTCATCAAATTACAGCCAATAGGAAAACAGAGGAATCAGTCAGCACAACACCCCAACTTATGTTTTGCTGTTGGATATTTATTCTCCTTTTCAATGTTCAGGTTGCGATAATACTGAAAATGCTATGGGCAGTGTCTATTTATTTAACTCATATCCCCCAGAGTTTAAACAGTGAAACGAAAATAAATATCCAACAGCAAAGCATAAGTTGGGGTGTTGTGCTGACTGATTGCTCTGTTCTCCTATTGGCTGTAATTTGATGACGTCACATCTTGCTCCACCAATCACAGTTGAGTAAAGGATTACTGGACGAATGCAAAATGTATGCCAAATCTCTTTTATTTTTTGGGGAAATGCTGCATGTGGAAGGGCCCCTGGGGGCGCCACCGACCTTGGCAGAGACGCTGCCGCCCCTGGAAAGGCACCCACTACGACTAGGAGGGCCCAAACCAGCGCCGCCGGCCCTAGGGGGGCCCATAGGGGCACTGCAGCCCCTGGCAGTGTCATTGGGGTCAGAGGCGCCCCATAGAGGGACCCTAGGGGAGACACCGCCTTTGGAAGGGCCTCTGAATGCGGCACCGCTGTGGTATGGCCCCTGGGGGCGCCGTCGTCCCTGGGAACACCCCTGAAGGCGGCCTCGTCCCCGTAAGGGAACCTGGGATCGCCGCTATCCCTGTGAGGGTCACTTGGCCATGCCAGGCACGGAGGCGCCCCAGGGTCCTGTCATTGATGGCGGTACCACCAAGGGACCTCTCAGGGGTGCTGGATCCATCAGGGGCGGTCTTAGGAAGAACTGGAATCCTAGGGGCCTTCTCAGGGAAGGCGGCGTCTACAGGGGCTACTCCAGGAACAACCGAGCTTCCATGATCCTCTCAGGGACGGCAACGCTCCAAGGGACCCTCGCAGGGACGGCATCGCTCTTAGGGACCCTCACAGGGACGGCGGCGTCCCCATGGGACCTGGTAGGGGCACTGGCGACCCGAGGGGCCCTCACAGGGACAGCTATGATCCCTGGGGCCTTTCCAGGGACGGGGGCGCCTCCAGGTACATTCCTAGGGACCGTGGTGGTCCCAGAGGCCCTGTCAGCGGCGATGGCGCCTTCAAGGGCCCTTCCAGAGGCAGTGGCTCCCCCCAGGCCTCTTTATGGGGCACCCCTGCTCCCAGGGACCCTGCCAGTGCCTATGGGTCACAATAGGTCCTCCTAGGGGAGGCTGCACCTCAAAACAATGGATAGTGGTGTTCGTACATATTACATTCTTCCAATAATATCTTACATAACTGTGATTGGTGGAACAAGAGGTAATGTCATCAAATTACAGCCAATAGGAAAACAGAGGAATCAGTCAGCACAACACCCCAACTTATGTTTTGCTGTTGGATATTTATTCTCCTTTTCAATGTTCAGGTTGCGATAATACTGAAAATGCTATGGGCAGTGTCTATTTATTTAACTCATATCCCCCAGAGTTTAAACAGTGAAACGAAAATAAATATCCAACAGCAAAGCATAAGTTGGGGTGTTGTGCTGACTGATTGCTCTGTTCTCCTATTGGCTGTAATTTGATGACGTCACATCTTGCTCCACCAATCACAGTTGAGTAAAGGATTACTGGACGAATGCAAAATGTATGACAAATCTATGAATTTTTTGGGGAAATGCTGCATGTGGAAGGGCCCCTGGGGGCGCCACCGACCTTGGCAGAGACGCTGCCGCCCCTGGAAAGGCACCCACTACGACTAGGAGGGCCCAAACCAGCGCCGCCGGCCCTAGGGGGGCCCATAGGGGCGCTGCAGCCCCTGGCAGGGTCATTGGGGTCAGAGGCGCCCCATAGAGGGACCCTGGGGGAGACACCGCCTTTGGAAGGGCCTCTGAATGCGGCATCGCTGTGGTATGGCCCCTGGGGGCGCCGCCGTCCCTGGGAACACCCCTGAAGGCGGCCTCGTCCCAGTAAGGGAACCTGGGATCGCCGCTATCCCTGTGAGGGTCACTTGGCCATGCCAGGCACGGAGGCGCCCCAGGGCCCTGTCATTGACGGCGGTACCACCAGGGGACCTGTCAGGGGCGCTGGATCCATCAGGGGCGGTCTTAGGAAGAACTGGAATCCTAGGGGCCTTCTCAGGGAAGGCGGCGTCGACAGGGGCTACTCCAGGAACAACCGAGCTTCCATGATCCTCTCAGGGACGGCAACGCTCCAAGGGACCCTCGCAGGGACGGCAGCGCTCTTAGGGACCCTCACAGGGACGCCGGCGTCCCCATGGGACCTGGTACGGGCACTGGCGACCCGAGGGGCCCTCACAGGGACAGCCATGATCCCTGGGGCCTTTCCAGGGACGGGGGCGCCTCCAGGTACGTTCCTAGGGACCGTGGTGGTCCCAGAGGCCCTGTCAGCGGCGGTGGCGCCTTCAAGGGCCCTTCCAGAGGCGGTGGCTCCCCCCAGGCCTCTTTATGGGGCACCCCTGCTCCCAGGGACCCTGCCAGTGCCTATGGGTCACAATAGGTCCTCCTAGGGGAGGCGGCACCTCAAAACAATGGATAGTGGTGTTCGTACATATTACATTCTTCCAATAATATCTTACATAACTGTGATTGGTGGAACAAGAGGTAATGTCATCAAATTACAGCCAATAGGAAAACAGAGGAATCAGTCAGCACAACACCCCAACTTATGTTTTGCTGTTGGATATTTATTCTCCTTTTCAATGTTCAGGTTGCGATAATACTGAAAATGCTATGGGCAGTGTCTATTTATTTAACTCATATCCCCCAGAGTTTAAACAGTGAAACGAAAATAAATATCCAACAGCAAAGCATAAGTTGGGGTGTTGTGCTGACTGATTGCTCTGTTCTCCTATTGGCTGTAATTTGATGACGTCACATCTTGCTCCACCAATCACAGTTGAGTAAAGGATTACTGGACGAATGCAAAATGTATGACAAATCTATGAATTTTTTGGGGAGATGCTGCATGTGGAAGGGCCCCTGGGGGCGCCACCGACCTTGGCAGAGACGCTGCCGCCCCTGGAAAGGCACCCACTACGACTAGGAGGGCCCAAACCAGCGCCGCCGGCCCTAGGGGGGCCCATAGGGGCGCTGCAGCCCCTGGCAGGGTCATTGGGGTCAGAGGCGCCCCATAGAGGGACCCTGGGGGAGACACCGCCTTTGGAAGGGCCTCTGAATGCGGCACCGCTGTGGTATGGCCCCTGGGGGCGCCGCCGTCCCTGGGAACACCCCTGAAGGCGGCCTCGTCCCAGTAAGGGAACCTGGGATCGCCGCTATCCCTGTGAGGGTCACTTGGCCATGCCAGGCACGGAGGCGCCCCAGGGCCCTGTCATTGACGGCGGTACCACCAGGGGACCTGTCAGGGGCGCTGGATCCATCAGGGGCGGTCTTAGGAAGAACTGGAATCCTAGGGGCCTTCTCAGGGAAGGCGGCGTCGACAGGGGCTACTCCAGGAACAACCGAGCTTCCATGGTCCTCTCAGGGACGGCAACGCTCCAAGGGACCCTTGCAGGGACGGCATCGCTCTTAGGGACCCTCACAGGGACGGTGGCGTCCCCATGGGACCTGGTAGGGGCACTGGCGACCCGAGGGGCCCTCACAGGGACAGCCATGATCCCTGGGGCCTTTCCAGGGACGGGGGCGCCTCCAGGTACGTTCCTAGGGACCGTGGTGGTCCCAGAGGCCCTGTCAGCGGCGGTGGCACCTTCAAGGGCCCTTCCAGAGGCGGTGGCTCAACCCAGGCCTCTTTATGGGGCACCCCTGCTCCCAGGGACCCTGCCAGTGCCTATGGGTCACAATAGGTCCTCCTAGGGGAGGCGGCACCTCAAAACAATGGATAGTGGTGTTCGTACATATTACATTCTTCCAATAATATCTTACATAACTGTGATTGGTGGAACAAGAGGTAATGTCATCAAATTACAGCCAATAGGAAAACAGAGGAATCAGTCAGCACAACACCCCAACTTATGTTTTGCTGTTGGATATTTATTCTCCTTTTCAATGTTCAGGTTGCGATAATACTGAAAATGCTATGGGCAGTGTCTATTTATTTAACTCATATCCCCCAGAGTTTAAACAGTGAAACGAAAATAAATATCCAACAGCAAAGCATAAGTTGGGGTGTTGTGCTGACTGATTGCTCTGTTCTCCTATTGGCTGTAATTTGATGACGTCACATCTTGCTCCACCAATCACAGTTGAGTAAAGGATTACTGGACGAATGCAAAATGTACGACAAATCTATGAATTTTTTGGGGAGATGCTGCATGTGGAAGGGCCCCTGGGGGCGCCACCGACCTTGGCAGAGACGCTGCCGCCCCTGGAAAGGCACCCACTACGACTAGGAGGGCCCATACCAGCGCCGCCGGCCCTAGGGGGCCCATAGGGGCGCTGCAGCCCCTGGCAGGGTCATTGGGGGCAGAGGCGCCCCATAGAGGGACCTGGGGGAGACACCGCCTTTGGAAGGGCCTCTGAATGCGGCACCGCTGTGGTATGGCCCCTGGGGGCGCCGCCGTCCCTGGGAACACCCCTGAAGGCGGCCTCGTCCCAGTAAGGGAACCTGGGATCGCCGCTATCCCTGTGAGGGTCACTTGGCCATGCCAGGCACGGAGGCGCCCCAGGGCCCTGTCATTGACGGCGGTACCACCAGGGACCTGTCAGGGGCGCTGGATCCATCAGGGGCGGTCTTAGGAAGAACTGGAATCCTAGGGGCCTTCTCAGGGAAGGCGGCGTCGACAGGGGCTACTCCAGGAACAACCGAGCTTCCATGGTCCTCTCAGGGACGGCAACGCTCCAAGGGACCCTCGCAGGGACGGCATCGCTCTTAGGGACCCTCACAGGGACGGCGGCGTCCCCATGGGACCTGGTAGGGGCACTGGCGACCCGAGGGGCCCTCACAGGGACAGCCATGATCCCTGGGGCCTTTCCAGGGACGGGGGCGCCTCCAGGTACGTTCCTAGGGACCGTGGTGGTCCCAGAGGCCCTGTCAGCGGCGGTGGCGCCTTCAAGGGCCCTTCCAGAGGCGGTGGCTCACCCCAGGCCTCTTTATGGGGCACCCCTGCTCCCAGGGACCCTGCCAGTGCCTATGGGTCACAATAGGTCCTCCTAGGGGAGGCGGCACCTCAAAACAATGGATAGTGGTGTTCGTACATATTGCATTCTTCCAATAATATCTTACATAACTGTGATTGGTGGAACAAGAGGTAATGTCATCAAATTACAGCCAATAGGAAAACAGAGGAATCAGTCAGCACAACACCCCAACTTATGTTTTGCTGTTGGATATTTATTCTCCTTTTCAATGTTCAGGTTGCGATAATACTGAAAATGCTATGGGCAGTGTCTATTTATTTAACTCATATCCCCCAGAGTTTAAACAGTGAAACGAAAATAAATATCCAACAGCAAAGCATAAGTTGGGGTGTTGTGCTGACTGATTGCTCTGTTCTCCTATTGGCTGTAATTTGATGACGTCACATCTTGCTCCACCAATCACAGTTGAGTAAAGGATTACTGGACGAATGCAAAATGTACGACAAATCTATGAATTTTTTGGGGAAATGCTGCATGTGGAAGGGCCCCTGGGGGTGCCACCGACCTTGGCAGAGACGTTGCCGCCCCTGGAAAGGCACCCACTACGACTAGGAGGGCCCAAACCAGCGCCGCCGGCCCTAGGGGGGCCCATAGGGGCGCTGCAGCCCCTGGCAGGGTCATTGGGGTCAGAGGCGCCCCATAGAGGGACCCTGGGGGAGACACCGCCTTTGGAAGGGCCTCTGAATGCGGCACCGCTGTGGTATGGCCCCTGGGGGCGCCGCCGTCCCTGGGAACACCCCTGAAGGCGGCCTCGTCCCAGTAAGGGAACCTGGGATCGCCGCTATCCCTGTGAGGGTCACTTGGCCATGCCAGGCACGGAGGCGCCCCAGGGCCCTGTCATTGACGGCGGTACCACCAGGGGACCTGTCAGGGGCGCTGGATCCGTCAGGGGCGGTCTTAGGAAGAACTGGAATCCTAGGGGCCTTCTCAGGGAAGGCGGCGTCGACAGGGGCTACTCCAGGAATAACCGAGCTTCCATGATCCTCTCAGGGACGGCAACGCTCCAAGGGACCCTCGCAGGGACGGCATCGCTCTTAGGGACCCTCACAGGGACGGTGGCGTCCCCATGGGACCTGGTACGGGCACTGGCGACCCGAGGGGCCCTCACAGGGACAGCCATGATCCCTGGGGCCTATCCAGGGACGGGGGCGCCACCAGGTACGTTCCTAGGGACCGTGGTGGTCCAAGAGGCCCTGTCAGCGGCGGTGGCGCCTTCAAGGGCCCTTACAGAGGCGGTGGCTCACCCCAGGCCTCTTTATGGGGCACCCCTGCTCCCAGGGACCCTGCCAGTGCCTATGGGTCACAATAGGTCCTCCTAGGGGAGGCGGCACCTCAAAACAATGGATAGTGGTGTTCGT